>CM060318.1:57685409-57687909 GCA_030674155.1 Stramonita haemastoma | reverse complement strand
GTGATGATGATGGTCAAGATGATGATAATTTTGTGTGTGCGCGTGCGTGT
Organism: Stramonita haemastoma; assembly: GCA_030674155.1. Taxonomy (NCBI): domain Eukaryota; kingdom Metazoa; phylum Mollusca; class Gastropoda; order Neogastropoda; family Muricidae; genus Stramonita; species Stramonita haemastoma. Next base: position 57,687,859 of record CM060318.1, on the reverse strand, counting down.
GTGCGCGCGTGTGTGTACGCATATGCGTGGCCGCGCGCGTGTATGTGTGTCTGAGAGAGAGAGACTGACTGACTGACTGACTGAGAGAGATTTATTTATCATTTATTCTTTTATATCGAGGATAGTGAAACAAGCACTCATGTGCTTTTTTTACAGAGGGGGGGGGGTGGGGGGGGGGGGGGGGGGGGGGGGGGGGGGGGGGGGGGGGGGGGGGGGGGGGGGGGGGGGGGGGGGGGGGGGGGGGGGGGGGGGGGGGGGGGGGGGGGGGGGGGGGGGGGGGGAATGCTCGGGATAGATCTAATCGGGAAAACTGTTCTCACAAACTGTGATTTTCATTGCCACCTTCAGTTCTTAAATGCTACCATGCTGTTTAAGAGAGCTCCCAGCGGGCCAAAGGCTGTACATGTTGCGTGCTGTCCTCATTTTCCCCACCGACAGTCTACTTGGCCTCTATGCTACTCCCATTCGGGACCTCCTCCACTCTCCCCATTCTCTCTATGTCTGTTTATGTGATAGAAACTGCACCCAAGGTCTTTTATTCCCCACAGAAATGGCATTGCAATTGTCATGTGTATGTTTTATTTATTTATTTATTCTTTTATATCGAGGATAATGGGATAAACACTCATGTGCTTTTTTACATCCAGTCCCCCTGTGTATGCAGTATTGTAAATGTCATCTGTTCCCACCGGCACACGATGGCCTACTCTTACGAAAAGCGGAACAGGATTTTACGTGTGCGCAAGATGTTCTGCGTGCGTTCGCACACGGGGCCTGTATGTGTGTGTGTGTGTGTGTGTTGTGTGTGTGTGTGTGTGTGTGTGTGTGTGGTGTGTGTGTGTGTTGTGTGTGCGGCGCGCGCGCGCGCGCGCGCGCGCCGCGTGTGTGTGTGTGTGTGTGTGTGTGTGTGTGTGTGTGTGTGTGTGTGTGTGTGTGTGTGTGTGTGTGTGTGTGTAGCTGCATACCAACGGTTTTCGCTTTGAAGATTCTGGCATTTACTTATAAATTTTGTGTTGATCATTTGTTTCGTTTTCAATCAAGGCACTATACTGGAATTTTGATATGCCAGGTAGAGTGAGGATCATAGAGCCACTAATACTGGTCCTCAGAAAGTGTGTTACTGGTGTAAGATAGTTAGCCTGCTAGTTGTCATCAAAGGTTTACCTGGTTATCCATGTTCTTTGGCCTCAATTTGCAGCACACGGCCTGGAAAATAGGCTACAGAGCAGGTGGTATGTTTATTTAGGATGATGGATGTTGGCACGGCGGGAGGGGGCAAGTTTTTGGAAGAAAAGAGGGGGGTGGTAGGGGGGGAGGCATGACTGAGATCCAGTTTTAAAGTCCTTCACAACAGCCGATGTTATTTTTGCTTTTGTGTAGGAGGGAGCTGCATGGGCGTTCAGCAGGTGGCACAGTTTTGTAGTATGGTTGTTACAGCCAATGTTTGGGTTTATTCAGCACTTACATTTGTAATTTGTTTCTTGCATTTTAAAACTGATTCAAAGTGAGTGTGTTCATGTCTCAGTATGTCACACACTACTCAAGTAGCATGTCATTTCATACAATATCAAACAAACAAACAAACAAAGAAACGGCAAGGGGGAAAGTAGACCTATAAGGAAATGTCGGGGCAAAAGGGTACAGAGCTGATGTGCAGATGATTATTACTGTATAAATAGTAGTGGTGAGTTATAGTGAGATTCTGCGTATGCAACTGTTTTTGCCCACCATTAAGGTATCCGCATTCAGACTTCGGGGATGAAATGGACGGATAAAATAACAGAACTTTTATTTAAGCTACATAAACGAATAAATGAGTTGGATTTAGAAACACAGAGCCCTAGAGCCGACTCAAATCAAAACAATAATGAGATCATTTGTCTAAAAATAGCGCACCTGCCTAGAAAGCGAGAAGTACGAGTTCAATCCTCGTTTGTGCCCGAACTTTTCTCCCATCCACTAGGCCGAAAGCCGTAAGTGCTGGCTTTGGTGATAGCCTTTCGAATGAGTCGATAAATCGAAGTCCATCTCGACCACGCATTTCAGCGCACATAAAAGAACCCACGGCAGCATTTTGAAAATAAAGGCCACTTTGTCAGGGAAACAAGAAGATATAAAGTAATAGACACTTTTTTTTTTTAGAAGGGCGCTTCCAATCCATTGTGGCGACGCACTCTCCACGGAGTTAGGACTGAATTTAACGCAGACAATATGCCATAACTAACAGTAGCATCCAATGTAGGTCTAATTCAACCTGACAGTCTTTGAGCCAGGACCAGATCCTGGTACCGTATGTCACATGCTGATCTCTCTCTCTCTCTCTCTCTCTCTCTCTCTCTCTCTCTCTCTCTCTCTCTCTCTCTCTCTCTCTCTCTCTCTCTCTCTCTCTCTCTCTCTCTCTCTCTCTCTCTCCCTCTCTCTCTCTCTCTCACTCTCTTACATGCGCACGT
>CM060318.1:57665409-57667909 GCA_030674155.1 Stramonita haemastoma | reverse complement strand
AGACAGACAGACAGACAGACAGACAGAGACAGAGAGACAGAGGACAGAGAGACAGAGAGACAGAGACAGAGAGACAGAGAAACAGAGACACAGACACACAGAGGGAGACAGAGAGAGACAGAGAGAGACAGAGAGAATTACATATAATTATGAAGTAGTAAGGATGAAATTCTTAGATAAAACAATCCAAAGCAGCTGTGTCTGTTAAGAAAGACTGGGTGTCTTGGTTGATAGTGCTTCAGTTTTCAGTCAGTGGTTCACAGTGCTTTGCTTTCTACGACATATTGGTCATGTAGACTCGTAATATTTTTTTTATACAAATGGTGTCTAGAACAAATTTTGATTAAAAAAAAAAACCCAGAGAGTTACGCTGGGGACTAGGTGTATGAATTCCCTTGGTGTAGTGAGAGATGGCATTCAGCAAATAATTGATCCATTTTGTTCTGCCTGTGAGCTTCCTCCCACAGACAGCGTGTATGATACAATGTCTAAGGTTTCGTCTCCGTGGAATTCCACACATTTCATCTCCTTCTTTCTTGTCCCGTAAGAGCATTCTGAATTTGATCTCCTCTCTCTCCCAATTTCACTCCCTGACCATCAGAAGTTTTTTTTCGTGTAATCATAATACTTTCAGTTATGAAAAAAAAATATATATATGTATATATATATATATATATATATGTATATATTATATATGTATAGATATAGATATAGATATATATATATATATATATATAGATATAGATATATATATATATATATATATATTATATATATTATATATATATTATATATATATATATATGGGGGGGTCCACTTCAGCGTCAGTGTTGACCCCTTCTGAACATAAACTGCTGGTTTATTTATTTATTCAATCATTTCTTTTAATGTGATATGAATCTTTGAATCAACTGAGTTCATATTGCCTGTAAGCTGTGGGTGTCTTGATTTTAAAATATAGTTGAGTGTTTTGCTTTCTAATACTGTCAGTTTGGATAAGTTTGTTTGTCCACACAAAAAGGGCATCATTCTCACTGCTTAGATCGTAGCTGACATATGAGTACATAACGCAACATACTCCAGTTTGCATGCTTGTCTGTCTGTCTCCTTACCTTTCTGTTCTCCTTCCTCTTCAGACTCTCTCCTTTTCTCCCCAAAGAATTTGGTTTTTACATCCAATATATAAGTGTGCGATTGTGTCTTTGTGTTTGTGTTTGCATGAGAATGTGTGCATTTGTGAATGCATGTATGCATGTGTGTGTGTATGTGTTTGTGTTTGTGTGTGTATGTATGTGCGCGTGCGTGCGTGCGTGCGTGCGTGGTGTGTGTGTGTGTGTGTGTGTGTGTGTGTGTGTGTGTGTGTGTGTGTGTGTGTGTGTGTGTGTGTGTGTGTGTGTGTGCGAGCGCGCACTTACGCACACTCATGCATGCATACAAACATATGCATTCTAAGAAATAACAGAAAATAATAGAGTTGAGTCGCTGGAAAAAAATAACAGACTTTTCACACAAGTTGTCTAGCATGACAAGTGCAGAAAATATGGGTTGGGTAGGGGTGAAGGGATGAGGAGGAGGGAGAGTTAGGGAATGTAGAAATCCCCTGTTGGAATAATGACAGATAACCTGAAGATGGCAGACGACAAACAGTGCGGTGTTAATGGATCGCCTTTAGTTCCCAGGTGGGCTGTCATCCTTGTTGATTACTTTGCTTAGGGCCCCCTTGTCTCGTATATGCTTTCTTTTCTGTGGATCTGCCCTAGTGTGACCTTCATTCCACCCCGATGTGGCCTCTGTGATCGGCAGGGCTATGAACAGCATAATTGGATTGGACCTTAACTTGTCTACTGGGGCTTATGTTTGATTGTTGAAAAGGAATCATTTCTATGGAGTCTTTACTCTCAACGCACTAAGCTCTAGACATTGATAGACTATTAGATAGTAATTCAACGCACACACACACGGGCGCGCGCGCACGCATGCACGCACGCACGCACGCCACACGCACACACATACACATACACGTGGGCGCGCGCGCGCGCGCGCACAGACCACTTAGTCATGCAGAAATAAAGGAGCACTTTCCATCCAAACAGACAGATGAGATGAATAACCAATGCAAAAACTAAAGGAAAAAAACAGAAATGTTGCAAAAAGCTGAAGATGGACCAAACCGAATGACCACCTGTGGCTGCAAACAACTCCAGCGTCCTCAGACACTAACTGACACAACGGCCATGGTCATTCTCTTCTCCTTCATCGATCTGATCCACTAGAGTCTTTTCAGGCCGGCAGAAAGGCCACATGTACTGTATATACACTAATATAAGTCTTGAAGACAGGATGGAGAGAGGAAGCGAGGGAGGATGAACAAGACAGAAAGAAGACAGGTTTCAAAACAAAAGTTTTTTTTTTTAAGGTGAAATGTTTTGTTAGGTAACGAAGCCCAAGTAGCTATATCTGTTGAGACAGACTAGATGTCTTTTCTGATAGTGCTTCAGTT
>CM060318.1:57657909-57660409 GCA_030674155.1 Stramonita haemastoma | reverse complement strand
TGCTGCTGCTCAATAGAGAGGCTGAGAAGATGGAAGTGTGTGTGTGTGTGTGTGTGTGTGTGTGTGTGTGTGTGTGTGTGTGTGTGTGTGTGTGTGTGTGTTGTTTTGTGTTGTGTCTGTGTGTCTGTGTGTCTGTGTGTCTGTGTGTGTTTTCTTTGTGTGTGTGTGTGCATGCTGCGCTTGCGTATCTGTGCGTGCGTGCGTGCGTGCGTGCGTGCGTGCGTGCGTGCGTGTGGTGTGTGTGTGGTGTGTGTGTGTGTGTGTGTGTGTGTGTGTGTGTGTGTGTGTGTGTGTGTGTGTGTGTGTGTGTGTGTTGTGTTTTGTTCCCTTGCATAAAAGACACTTTACGCGTAAGTAGCTGTAGTGATCAGTGTTTGAAAGAAATTGTATATGGGAGAGGAAAATACACCATTGCAAATGTTTTCACCGAAAAATATTTCTTCTTTCCCATTAGCTTTCCATCTGTTTGTGCATTCTATTGAATAGATTTAGCAGTTTAAAAGCTCTTCGCTCTGTAAGTGATATAATTTGACAAGTTTCAACTATTATCAACATCTCTTTCCTTCGATACTGCTGCGCTATGTGTGTTAACAAGACATAATAATGATGTAAAAATGAAGATAACATAAAACGATGGGAGGAAGGAAATTTGTTGAAGTAGTTTTGATTCACTGGAAGTAATTTTTTTCCCTATACTCTTATATTGTGTTTTGATTGATTCAGCAGTTGTAACAGAAGCCGTGTTCTCTGCACTTGGTGAAAATTAGGATACCTAGCTGAGGGGCATATGACGTCGAATCACAATTTGGGGGGGCATAGTCACTTCTTTTGCTTACCATCTCTGCATGAGAATCCTTAGGTTCAATGAGGGAGTTATTAGTTTGTCATCTTTTAAAAAAAAAACAATCAAATCCCCCCTCTGCCCCTGAACAACGGGCTAAAAATCTCAAAAGAACTTTTATGTATCATTTAAGGTCCTGAAAGGGACAAACTGTTTCAGACAGAAGAATCAATCATGAGACCATCAACCCACTTTTAATCCGAAAATTGATTTTTTGGGGGCTACACTGGGTTAAATCTATCTGCATGTAGGTCCCTGGCATAAATGCAGACGTCCACAGATATCAGCCCTGTACATCTCTCGGCCAGTAAACTGTTGTAGTATAGCTGAGTAGGACATGTTCGCTGTCAGTGCCATGTTTACTGTTCAGGCACTGAAGGGGGAAAGTCATCAGCCTGGGGAGAGAGTCTTTTCCCAACCATGCCCTTACAGCCACGTGATGAGTTTTCCGTGCTCTGTTCTTTTGACTTCTCTTTCACCTTGAGCCTGTGGGCTTGTGTCTTTGCTATCTGTCCATTTATCATTCAAGTCAACATTCTTCTTCTTTGCTGCTCATTCCGCTCACGAATGCTAAACCATTCTGATGTTTTTTGTGTAACATGTGTTTGTATCATCGATTTTGCCACACAGTTTCTCCAAAACCTTAACGTAGTCCTATGTTCATCATGAGCGTCATTATTTGTTCATATCTGATATGTGCTAATTACCATAATTACTCAGCGTCCAAATTAGTCTCTCATGAATTTCGCTGTTTGTGAGGTAATAAAGAGCTTGAAATGAATTGATTGGCCACGCCAGGATTCATCGGTCTGAATCTGTCAACACAAAGCATTTCTTTACCAATTTAAACGAAGGCTGTATACATCACTACAACCTCTAAGAAGATTTCAATGATTATCTAAGCCCCGAGGGAGCTTGCCAAAATCGAAATCACCTGAAATTTAGAATCTCACCAAAATAAAACCCCTCAGCTCTATCCATCTTCCGAAACTCCCAGAGCTGTAGAATTGTGGCCCCATCTCCCGCAGGGGGAAAAAAAGAAGAAAAGACAGAAGAAAGAAATAGGCAGGAGAGATTGAAGTCTCTTTTCTTTGCTGACAGAACTCTTTACGAGGTGTGCAGCTGATTTAAAGATTGTCTGAAACAAGACAGCTGCTGGGATAATTGTCTCCGTTAAACAGCTCCACTCCCCGCATTTCTTCTCCATCCCTCCCCCCTCTCTTTAGATCCTCAAGCTATTTTTTCTTCTTACCCATCTAAACACACTTTAAATCCACTTGCGCAGTAGACAAAAACTTCTATTTTATTACTATCTGGAACTTTTCTTTCTTGTAAATGTAGATACAAACGTCGTGTTTTGTTTTACCTTTAAACGTCTTATTTCTCCGAGCATGCGCTTGATGCTGGGCTATGAGAAGATTTTTGTACAAGTGCATATTTATTATGGATGAACGCTGCATACTACAGTCAATGCACGCGCAGGCGCATGAAAATAGACAGGCACACACACACACATGCGCGGGCGCGCGCATGCACACACACACACACGCACACACATACACACACATACGCACGCACACAACACACTCACACGCGCGCACACACACACACATGCACACACATAAACTGCATTCACAAGGGGGCTGGATGTAGAAAGGA
>CM060318.1:57625409-57647909 GCA_030674155.1 Stramonita haemastoma | reverse complement strand
AAGTCAGAGTGTTGGCAGAGTGATGTTAGGTCTGCTATGTGTGTTCAGACAACATAGGTGTCTAGAATATATTTTCATGGAGTTGCCTATGTTCAAGATTGTTGTAAATGCATACAAGATGTTTGTGTGTTCTATGTTCATAAAAGTGAGATAAAACAAAGCAGACTTGTGTAGTTATTTAGTTTAATGTAAAGCAAAAACGAACATCATGAACTTTTCTGGATTCCAACATCATGTGGCAGTGGCAGTGGCAGTGGCAGTGTCAGTGAGGTCGTTGCTGATAGTGACATTGGGGTTTTGATCCTAGATAGTTCCTGGAGAATTGAAAATTTGCAACAACCTTCCGGATAAGAATCCAAAAAGATTTTCTTTGCTCAATTGTAGCTGGTTTTTTTCTATCTCTTTTTTTTTCCAGATTGTTCCCTGGCTAGAACTATGAGGTTCACCAATAGTGAGATTTGACATATGTGATCGTATTTGCCTACCATTAGGTGGACACATTCTGAGTTTATGGATTATGTTTAAACGTGGTATTAGTAAACATGTGGGGTTTTATGCTTTTGATTTTGTCACCCGTTCCCACTGGCATACAATGGCCTATTTTTTTCAAAAGGCAGAGTGGGTCTTAATAGGTTTTAATCTGTGCAGAAGATCTTAAGTGTGCGTTTGCAAGTGGTATCTTGGTTCATAGCCCTTCTAAATGACTTTCAGGGGAGTGGAGTTGGTACTGATGTCGAGTTTTATCTCCAAGGGAAAAAATCCTCCTAAATGGGTACCTTGGTGGTAGCTTGAACCTGGGCCATCAGATCAGGAGCTCAAAGCTTTAACCACTAGGCCACCTCACCCCCTTTCCTCTTTTTGTCTTCTAAAGTAGAAATGGGCGAGCTGAGATTGCCTTGCTCAGTGTTATTCTGGTGCACTTCCAGAGAACAGCGGAGAAAAGTGATGACCTGTTTGCTGTGCGTGGTACACGTGTTCTCCTTTGTCATTCTTGTCCCTGTGGCTTAGCCTGGGGAAATACGCTTTTAGACCTCTTCTCTGACAATGATGGGAAACCAAACTTCACTTTACAAGGGTTCAAAGCAGTTTTGTGGTATAATGTGTGTGTGGGCAAGAGGGGGAGGGAGTGTTGAGGAGGTTATGAGTTAGTGTGTGTGTATATGTGTTCATGTATGTGTGCACACGCATGTGCGTGTGTGCGTGCATGCGCGAGGGCACGCGCGCGTATATGCGTGTGTGTCCGTGTGTGTGCACACGCATATGCGTGCGTGAGTGCCTGCGCGAGGACACGCACGCGCGCGTGCGCGCGCGTGTGTGTGAGTGAGTGCGTATGTGTTTGCATTCACGTACAGAAATTCATAGGTGCATAATTATGTCATAAGAACTATTTAAAGAGGGCCCCCCATGGTTCCCTATGAATTGCCTGCAATGATAAAATAAATGAGTAAAGGTTTAGGAAAACATGACATTTATAGTCACATTTGCTCCCAACAGGTTTACCCAGAATTGGTTTTTTTTGTTTTGATGAATTGTATTTCAAGCTGGTATGGGCATTGAGAGAACAGGAAGACAGGATAGCTGGCAGGCCTAAAAAAAAAGAGAGAGAACATGGAACTGAATGTTAGGGAGAAGTGGAGGGTGGGGGTAGCAGACAACACAATTCTGTCAGCAGCTGTCATGAATCAGATAACCTTTAAATCAGCTGCATGGGTGAACAAGTCCACTGTGGAATAAGAAAAACAGAAACTCTCCAGTTCTACTCTGCCCCTATTAAAAAAAATTTTTCTTTCTTTTGTCTTGTCCTTCTCTCTTTTTATGCCTGTGGGAGACTGGGTTGTCGTGTCATTTCCCTGTGGATTTAGGAAGGAAGACGGATAGAGTTGGGGTTTTGCTGGGTATTTAATTTAGGGGGAGTTTCTTTGCATGTTTCTATAAGCTGTTGTTGATAAATGAATCCTTTTTTAAGCATGCACTGCTAATTACAGTTGCTCAAAACAAATACATGGAGTAGTTTATTTATCTGCACTGTTCAAATCATGTTTTGTGTGCTGACAATGACAGTGTACATAGAGACCTGACTTGAGATCTCAGCATTGATAGCATTATCTACATGGCGTGTGTTGGTAAACTGAGCAACTGAGCAATAAATGTCACTTCTTCTGATATGGAAAAACCGTGGTGTATCTCTTCTCTATACATATGATAGCTTTTCCCCTTTGTCCTACAGGAGGATGACGTGATATATCTTTCAACAGTGTACATTTTTCAAATCGCAGCGATTTCTTTTTGCTTGTTTCTATCCCTTTATTTCCTTTACACTTAGATTAGTTTTTAGAAAATCTTATAAATTAACAATTATCTCACACAACGCCATATTTAGAAGTTATTTAGAAGCACGATATCTTTATTTTTACGCAAACTGTTAATGTTACCTGACGCAAATTACAGAGAACATCAGACTTTTATTTTGCTGCTGAGAGAGCAAAGAAGAGTGATGGTAACCTGAATGACCAATGAATAGGGAACAACAGTTTTAACCCACAAGCACCCAGTGAAAGAGTAGATCAGAGAGAGAGAGAGAGAGAGAGAGAGAGAGAGAGAGAGAGAGAGAGAGAGAGAGAAGACAGACAGACAGACAGACAGACAACAGACAGACAGACAGACAGACAGACAGATCTTTACAGCTTTGGCGAAAATGGGAAAGGACATGAATGGTAAAGATTCCCTCCAGGGATGACTTTCCTTCCTCTTCATTGCCTGCATGCACTGTAGGCCCTGCACTGACAGCCCACATGCTGCCACCAACAGAGGTTTAAGCTTGACTAACAGCGTGATACATTGCTGATGCCTGTAGATGAAGTCTGCGCTGTATTTTATACCGTGAACATGCCTGCAGGCGGTTTTAGCGCAGTCTTGCGACACAAAATACTTTTACCAAGTATACTAGATAGAAAGAAAGTGGTTTTGTGGTCTAGAGGTTAACATACCCACCAATGAAGCAAAAAAGGTTTCTGGTTCGAATGATGTCAAACTTTAAGTTTCTTTTCCCATTCCCTTTGACCTTGGGGATTATTCAGTGCTCATTTTCTGGTAAACAACAAACTGAGTTTTCATGACCCACATGAAACGTAGCATTTTGGAGTCTCGAAGGATCGAAATTATCTAGAGATAATTAACACAGGAAACAATTATATATCAAACACATCTAAGACAAAATATGTGGAGTTGTACTTTTCCGGTAATGTCCTCATGATAGTGGCCGGGATACATTAGTGTTCTGCACCGACACTTTGGGTTCTGTTGGGGTTTTTTCCTGCAAAATCTGGTAGGAAAGCTTGAATGTTTTTGTTTCTCTGTCTGTCTAGCTACCTGTCTATCTGACTCTGTCTGTATGCTTCCTTTGGTGTGTGTGTGTGTGTGTGTGTGTGTGTGTGTGTGTGTGTGTTGTGTGTGTGTGTGTGTGTGTGTGTGTTGTGTGTGTGTGTTTTATTTTTATTTTGTTCTTTTATATCGAGGATAATGGAATTAGCACTCATGTGCCTCTTTTTTTACATCCAGTCCCCATGTGTATGCAGTTTTGTAAATCTTGTCATCTGTTCCCACCGGCACACAATGGCCTACTCTTACGAAAAGCAGTACAGGATTTAACGTGTGCACAAGGTGTTCTGCATGCGTTCGCACACGGGGTCTCGGTTTATAGTCTCATCCGAAGGACTTTTGGGGGAGTGGAGTCAGTGCTGATAGTGTGTGTGTGTGGGGGGATGTGTGCTCGCATGACTGTGTGTGTGTGTGTGTGTGTGTGTGTGTGTGTGTGTGTGTGTGTGTGTGTGTGTTTTGTGTGTGTGTGTGTGTGTGTGTGTGTGTGTTCCTTCTTGAATCCCTAGATGTTTGAGATTAAAAGAGAGAAGCAGCATTACACAAGGTGATAAAGAAACAGGAAGTGACGACCTGCTCTCAGTCTAGGTGGCCAATACAACAGGAAGTGACGTAAAGATGGACTGTGGAAGTGGAGTGTATGATTGAAGCCTGCAGCTTGTGACTGGCTGAATGAACGAGCACATGTGGAAAAGTCATTTTTCAGGGCAATGTCTTTTCCGCCTGATTAGCTGCACTTCTGACCAACGACTGGTCAGGGACACGTGTGAATAATGGGCGATAGCGGAATGTGGACAGAGTGGTTTTAGACCTAAAAATTAATGTGTTCTGTCAAGATCAGTGTATGGATTTTACAATACTTGTACATTTACTTGTTTGACATATTTTTGTACTTAAAGATTTCTTACCTTTCAGAATTCCGATGAAAACATATGTTAGGGGACTGGGAGAGCTAGTGAACTAGTGAGTGAGTGCGTTTATTTGTCGTGCTCTATATGGCTTATATCTAGAGATGAGGATGCTATTTTTTTTAGCTTAAAGACTTGAATACCTTTTTTTAACTCTCCGAAATAGCTCTCATCTAATTGTTGGTAGCGTCACAGTTTATCTGTTTAGACCATCTTGCAGAGGATGCTTGAGGGAAGAAGTTGCAGGGGTGCACAGAAGAGAAGTTGTAGGATCAAAGACATCAAACAATAGACCGACCATCACACGGAGCTCCTACTCCAAAACGTTGAAGATGGACCAGCCTGGGGAACACTATCAACCAACGCCTCCCTCATGTCCCCTCCCCTCCAACCGATCACCTAGGTTAAGGAATCACTGCTGCTGCTTCTGATGATGAAGATAACGATTACACAATGTGTTATGCTCACAGGCTGTTGATTTATCTCTTATGTAAAAGATCACGTTATAAATGTTGTTACAACGAAAAGAAATACATATTGTCATGTAAATCATGAATTGCCAGGCATCACTTAACATCATTGAAGGATACAGCCCTGATCAGTGCAGGGTCTGCTTTAGATTATCGTGAGTATCGGGTACGTTACGCATTGTAACCTTACTTAGTGTCTCCATGTGGGCAGACTTGCTACATGGGTGTAATAGAAGAAATTTTTTGAACATCACTGTGTATGGGAGGACTGAAATGAATGATGTAATATGATACATGTTGGAGTGAGAAAGAAGAGGCAGTCAGGTACAGAGAGAGAGAGAGAGAGAGAGAGAGAGAGAGAGAGAGAGGAGAGAGAGAGAGAGAGAGAGAGAGAGAGAGAGAGGGGGGGAGAGAGAGAGAGAGAGAGAGAGAGAGAGAAAGAGGAGAGAGAGAGAGAGAAGAGGATCCCAAATGAAAGCTTGGATGCATGCGTTTTGTCCCATGTCTAGTCAAGCAGATAACAGAACCAAGCGTTCCATAAACATTTCTTTCAACTTGATTACTCCCATCTGTATATCGAGAATGATAAGAAACACACGCTAGGCTGCTTTTTTGATTGACAATGTGTCCGAGATGCCTTCAAACAGATCTGTGATCGATGTTTCAATTAACATAACCCAAAACCATCTGACATCGACAGCGATAGATCAAAACAGTGCCTCAGCAGTGATAAACACATGACTTTAGTTATTCGTATGAGCGCAGCTATCAGAAAGGTCTGTTTTGTGTATTGGTAGTCAGATTTGGATTTACATTTCTAAAATACAGACAGACTGAATGTATTTTGAGCCAAACAATATCTTTGTATATGGAAAATCTCAAAATGGCCGCAACAGTTATCCTTTCTTTATGTCTCTGCGTAAAATCTTCTTTGACATAATTATACAATCACATAATCACATTGCTTCGCTTATAGCTATTATGCGAAAGACTGTAAGACTGAAGAGAAACACACTTCCACGTGTGTCTTTGGATTCTGTTCATTTTTTCTTATTCACAACTGTAAACAGTTTGTATTTGCTATGTACCCGAGTAGCTAAGGTCTGCTCATAATATCCATTCCAGGTTTAAAGCAAAATAACAACCTTTCGTTCCAGATGTCCGCAGAATCCTGAACTTTTTTAACGTCTTCAAAGAATGCTGGTCTCTTGAGTACTGCAAACTAATTTTACGGCCATTATCTTATTCGATGAGAACTTGAAACTTACAGTCATCAACATTGTGGTTGCATTATTATGATATGTACCCAGCATATTATGCGTGCGCATATCACATTTCTGTTAATATATATATGTCTGACCTCAAAACTTTTTAACATGAAAGGGCAAAGGTGAGAGTGGGTAGGCAGAAGTTGAGGGTTTTTTGTTATTTTTATCGTATTTTGCACTAAGGCAAGGATGTTGTTAAAACAATAGCTTTTGCCTTTTTCAGGGGTCGGGTAGAGTTCAGTTACACTTTCTAGCATGGGGCTTAACGTTTGATATATAAAGAATGAAACATTTACAGATATTCTTATTTTTAGCAATCAGGACTCGACTCCATCCGATAGCTCATGGTCATGTAAAGAGAACACCCACAGAAATGATAGAATACAAGACGACATGAACTTCAAGTTTTGACAAGGATGACAGCCCATCGGGAGAGTAAAGCCGGTCCATTAACACAGTGTCAATTGTTGTCTACTATCTTCCCATGATCTGTTGAAATTCTTTCAAAGAATTTTCCTCCTTCCCCTCTCCCACCCACTCCCCTCCCACTTGCCTTTGCCCAAACTTTCTTTCCAGATCATTCTGATTCTACACTCATCGTTCGAGAAGCCCCTGTAAACAGTCTGGCTTCTTTTTCAAATAGTTTACTATTATGTATATCATCATTTATTTACACGGGGACACGCACACATACATGCATATATGCACGTACGCACGCACGCACGCACACAAGCGCGTGCGCGTGCGCGTAAACAACCACACAACACACCACACACACACACACACACACAATGCCATAGACATACGGGCACGCACACACGCAAGCTCGCAGGCACGCACGCGTCTATCTACCAACAACAGACCATACTGTTATTTTCTAAGCCATCGAGAATAAAATTGATTCTATTTTGTAGAGCAATGCAAAAGTTATTCAAAGTGACTGTTTTGATAGCCCTCCCCTCCGCCTCCCCCCCCCCCCCCCCCAAAAAAAAAAAAAAAGTCACTTAGATGAATTTTCATGAGAATCAATATCCCCTGACGATTTCAACTTAACTGATTATAGCACGAAAAGAAAAAAAATGGAGTTCTACGTTCACAAGGGTCAACGCTGACAAGTGAACAAAAAGAAAAAATCAATATTGTGGATATCATCATTTCACATGGAAGGTTTGCGGGTTAGGGGAACTGAAACTTAGAGAGGTCACCAACTATAGAGTGCTCTTAGGGGACAAGAGGAAGAGAAAGAAATGTGTTGAATTCCACAGAGATGATGCCTCAGACATTGTATCACACACGATGTCTGTGGGTGAATGCTCACAGGGAGAAGAAAAAAATCGATCAGTTAGTTGCTGTATGCCATTTACTAAAAATCGAGTGGTATGTTACCACCGCACACAGGGAATTCATACACCCAATCTCCGGCCAGCCGAACCTTTTCTTGTTTTTTCTGTTTGGAATTTCTTTAAAACGCCATTTTGTATGAAGTTGGGTTCAGCCGATTTGGTCTTATCATTGTTTAGTTTCTGTTGACGACAGAAGCTGTTTCAGGGCTGTCACCTCATCAGCTCTGATGTCACTCTTTGTAATATTTAGATACATAATGAATATTACAAAAAAATAACCCACAGTTTGTTGACTCGCAGAAACGCATCAAAACATTAAACGACAATTATCCAATCAATACTGCTATTTAAACCTATTTATCCAGCAAAATATTTGGATATCTTCAATTTTTTCTTTCTTCTGTGAGACATTAACCACATTTCTAAGCCTATCTTTTCTAACTCCCCCCCCCCTCTCTCTCTCTCTCTCTCTCTCTCTCTCTCTCTCTCTCTCTCTCTCTCTCTCTCTCTCTCTCTCTCTCTCTCTCTCTCTCTCTCTCTCTCTCTCTCTCCTCTCCTTCCCTACCTCCCTCCCTCCCTCTATCTATCTATCTATCTATCTATCTATCTATCTATCTATCTATCTATCTATCTATCTATCTATCTATCTATCTATCTTATATCTATATATCTATCTATCTATTTATTCATTTTGAAAAGAATTAGGTCTAAGTTTATAGTTGGTGTATCAGATATACACTTTCATATATTCAGATACAAAAAGCATGATGTTGATGATCTCAGGTGGCTATGCTTATTACGTAAGCAAGCACAGGAGGATGATACACATTTTGCGTTGTGCTGTTCAGTACTAGAGGATATGATGCAGAATTCCATCCCCGTAAAATACAGTAGACAGCCTAATTACTCTGTTTATTATTGGTATTAACATATCCTGGAGTTGTGCGCCGTCTGACTTTATATTTGAATAAAGCTTTCAAAATAAGAGATATATTGTTATCTGAAGTCAGATTATTGTAACTGACTTTTTTGTGATACAACAACATTTTGTGGTTGTTGTTGTTGCTTCCTCCCCCCTCGCCCCGCAAAAATACTGAACAGTTCGGCAACCCTCTTCATGCATGTGCCACTGGCCTTTCTGTGAATGAACCATTCCAGTTCCAGTTCTCTCATCTCTATTTCCCAGACGCAGTATGCAACAAGTGATCTTCCTGCCAGCCCACACAGACTGAGGGGCTCAGACAGATGAAGGAGAAGAAGATGACCACAGACTTGGTGTCCTTTAGGGTCTGAGGATGCTGGAGTGTTGCCTGGCCTGCCCAGCTGGCCACTTGTTTTGACCCACTTTCTGCCCTGGCAAGATTTCTGAGTGCTCTTTTTGTACTTTTGATGTACAGGTTCTTTTCTGTGATTTGAATTGGTTACGATTTCAAAAGTAGAAACTGTAGGGTTTTGGGGTATTTTGTGTTAATGTGGTTATATATATATATGATATATATATATATATAGTAATATGATAATATATATATATATATACATAATATATATAAGATAATAGTAGTATAATAATTATATATATGTATGTCTGTATGTCTGTATGTATGTCTGTATGTCTGTATGTCTGTATGTATGTCTGTATGTCTGTATGTCTGTCTGTCTGTCTGTATGTATGTATGTATGTATGTATGTATGTATGTATGTTGTATGTATGTATGGATGTATGTGTATGTATGTATGTATACGCTAATAATATATAATATAATATAAATGTGTGTGTGTGTGTAAGGAGACAGACAGCACAGACAGAAGGACAGACACACAGACACAGAGAGACAGAAAGAGCACCAAAACATAGGTTATGCAAGCTCACAACACACAACACACATGCACACCATACAACACACACAAGCGTACACGCACGCATACGAGCACACCACATACGCACTCACACCCACACACTACACACACACACAAGTGACATCGCATCACACATAAACACACACAACACACCACACACCACACACACACACACACACACACACACGCACCACGCACAGCACAGCACGCACCACCACACACACACACAACACACACACACACACACACACACACACACACACACACACACACACACACACACACACACACACACACAACACACACACTTCAAAAACATTAAAAATCATAAAAAGCATCTCATTATCCTTTCTCTGATAACACTTTCTTTCCAAAGGTACCATAACAGATCACACTGTTGCAACTGTGGTTTAACCAACCTTTTAAGAATAACAAGAAAATACATGATGCATAGGTGGTCAAGGGGACTCTGGGTTTGTTTTTTTATAGAAAGACAACTAAGGGACCTCCGAGCACAATACAACAATTTTGATTGATAAAACATACTTTTGGGGGTGAATAAGTGAAATAGAGAAAAAAGGGTGGCAAGGGTGGAATTCTGGAGTGAGAGTGAGAGAGAGAAAATCATCAATAAAGAAGATGGTATGAAGAGGAAAGCAGCATGAAAAAGGACGCAGAAAGGATGGTGAAAAACGTCCAGAAGATAACCATCACTAGGCCTGCAGCTGTCTCTTTTTCTTTCTGATTCTCATTCTTCCATTCTGCTGCAGAAGATGGAAGAGTCTTTAACAGAATAAAGACGCATCATGCAGCAGTGTTGTGCCTGTAGGGGATTCCCTCATTGTCCTGTGGCCGTGGATGCAGAATGATGGATGGATGGATGGCTGTGTGGGGGTCTGCCTCTCCAGGTTTGTAGCAAGATGCTAGTTGCACTTTTTTTTTTTGCAAGATCCTGTAGGGTTCAGTCGGTTTTGTTGCCTTTAAAAGTTGTTAACGATGATTGATGGACAACCGTTTTGTTTGTCTGTCTGTGTGTCTGCTTGTGTTGCTTTTGTGTGTGTATGAATGTGTGTGTATGTGTGTTTGTGTGGGTGTATCTGTCTGTCTGTATGTCTGTCTGTCTGTCTCTGTCCCTGTGTGTGTATGTGTGTCGTGTGTGTGTGTGTGTGTATGCGCACACGCACACTCATTTATGTTTGTATTGCACATTCTCGATTTGCCTTTGAAGTTATTTAGTTGAATGAAGTGTGATTCGCCAAAGGGAAGGAAATAAATGAATTGTATTTGCATTGAGTTTTCTGGGCATCCGTTGCATTTCGAATCCAGTTGTACCTCAAAAGCGAATGTCTGTTGTTATTTTGAGTGTGTGTGTGCGTGTGTGTGTGTGTGTGTGTGTGTGTGTGTGTGTGTGTGTGTGTGTGTGTGTGTGTGTGTGTGTGTGTGTGTGTGCTTGTGTGCTTGTGTGTATGTGTATGATTGTGTGCATGTATGCGTGCGTGCGTGCTTGTACACTCGTGTGTTTGTATGTATGCATGTGTGTTCGTGTGCGCGCGCGCGTGAGCGTTTATCTGCGTGCATGCATACTTATGTATACCTCGTTCTTGCATTACGTGCCAGTGATTTGTGTTATAGAACTTGTCTTTGTTCCAGAAAACACGGCTGGATAAAAACGGCGAGAGAAACAAACTGCATCTTAAACAGATTTCTTAGAGACTTGGTGCTATTTTCCTTTCTATTCTTTTTGTTCTTGTCGTCTCTTGAGGGCAGAGAAAAGAAAATAGAAAGAGAAGAGGAAGAAAAAGAAATGTACAATTCTCTCTTTTCGAAATGCATATTACTAACGGTGCTGATTGAACACAGATTACGAACACTGCAGGCTTTGCAATAGGAACTTATTGTCTGACTGTTAAAACATTGTTGGCAGGGAGTTCATACTTGATATACTTCTCCTGCCTGGCATACTATACTATTATCCCATTGATCTGTACTCTGCTTTTAAAAATTAACAGACCATTTCTAAAACCAACCAAAAAAAATGTTAGAAGTTACTAATTTTGAGCCCTTTATCTGCAACTTTTAAGCCTTACTTTTTCACATGTCTCATGCATGTCATATCTTTAACGGGCAGTTCTGAAAGCTACTGTAATGTTTTCTGCTGTTGAAAGACTAGTATTACACAGATATAGGTGTAGCTTCCTCATGTTGGCATTTATCAAGTAGAAATTTAAGCATCCCATTATTACCAACCATAATAGGTTGAAGATTGTGGGCTGAAATCTCCCTGTGCTCAAAGAGAATATGGCATGCTTGCTCTGTGTGGTGTGTGTGTGAGAGAGAGAGAGAGAGAGAGAGAGAGAGAGGAGAGAGAGAGAGAGAGAGTGAGAGAGGAGAGAGAGGAGAGAGAGAGGAGGAGAGGGTTTCTATCTCCAAGGGGTGCAATGAGAATGAGTTACGTCTTTTCATCACAGTGTGCGTGCGCGCACTTGTGCGTGTGTGTGTGTGTGTGTGTGTGTGTGTGTGAAACACATCAGCAAACCCAATAAGCAAGAGCTCCACGGGAGAACATCGTTACAATAACGATCTTCATGCCTGCAGGGACAAGAGAAACAATCTGTGACGTCATGTGATGCAATCATTGGAAAGGAAATGACGACATCAATCCACACACGAAAAGTGAAAGGGAAGCAAGGCAGAGATGGCGTCTGGAATAGCAGTGTGTAACTGACTCACGCAGGTCATCAGATGAAGAGATGGGCCTGAAAAGAAAATACAGACAGACAGACAGACAGACAGACAGACAGACACAACATTCACACACTCACTCACTCACTCAAACACACACACACACACACACACACACACACACACACACACACACACACACACACACATTTTGCTACAGGAGATATGTTTTCTGTCTGTTCAGTTCCACTATAGACGAACGCTATTGCTACGTGGTTAAGCGAGTTGGAGTCAAGTCCTGCAGGTTCATGAAGACGTGGGTTCAAATCTCGGCAGTAGCATCTGGTGAATGAAGGGTGGGGATTTTTACAATCACCCACTTCAACTTAATGCACAGACCAACTAGTATATTAAAAAAAATCTTCTTGTAGAATGTCATAATTACGAAAGCACTCTAATCTGAAGAGCTTGACTAGAGTTAATTCCTTGAATACTAGCATATCACGGCTTTCCATCGTCCTCAATCATTCTGAAAGTCAGATGATCAAACCCAGTGATAAAGTAACCATCCATTGTAGAATTAAGATTGATGAAAAGCCTCTGACTGTTTTCGTTTTGTTAATTTATCAAGAAACAGACGAAGTTACTCTTAAGAGAGAACTTTAGAACGGGGCTGGTCGTTCATTTGATATTCATAGATAACTTTTCAAGTACCAGTTCAATTCAGTTCAGTTAAACGCAAAATACTTTAGCCATCCCATGAAGGTAAATGACAAGAAAGCATCTTGATATAGTACCAAATGTATGCCCAATAAAGTATGGCCATTTTTACATTCTGTTCATAAAAGGCAACATGTTTATCTATAAATTCTGTTTTAAATGAAAAGAAAGATTGTGAAAATATCTAATAGATAAAATGGACGATAAATTATTAAGTGACAAGCAACAGTAGAAAGAGGAAGCTTTATTTTCTCATTCATTATGTGCAACATGATGTAAAAAAAACAAAAACAAAAACAAAAAAACCGAAACAAAACCCAAATTAAGACATAACAGATTGGGGAAAAAAACCCAAACAAAACGAGCACACGTAATCTTTTTTTTCAACTCTATAAACTGATTTATAATCCAGTTATGTTCCGTTAGCTGGCTACCAGACAAATCAATGGCTTCTTTCACAATACAAAGACCGATAACCCCCACATGACCATGGGCCCCTTAGACCCTGTCACACGGCTGGGCAGGCAGAGGATGGAATGAAATGTTCCCCAAGCGATGGCTTTTCTGCTTGGTTACCTCTATTGGCGTCTGGGGACTGATAAGAGAGACACATGATGCTGGAATGTGATTCATAATGCGTTAGAGATGTTTCCGAAGGGATCCGCGATGCGATCGGTATCTCCGTTCCTCTGCTTGTGGACAGATTAGCGTTCTTAGTTGAACTGGTCTTTCGGGGGTTAGTTTTTTCTCAAGGTGGTACTGCGTGCAGGAAGGCCCCATATATGCTTTTGGCCACATTGTACATAGATATTTTTTGAATGAATAAATTTTCCGAGCATCAAACCCAGTGAACTGATAAAGCCTCGGATAATGGTAGGTATATTTATGTTTTAGCCACCCACCAACGCTGATATGATGAACAGAGTCTTTGATGTGCTATTATGATCTTATGCATGAATATTCAGCAAAAACTTATAAAACATTGGCAGATCTGTGTACAAGATGACCTGGAAAAACATTCATTATCTATCAAGGGCTAATGAGACTTGAACATTTAATTTCTGGACCTTTCACCCCTCGCTCCCCACCCGCACCCATCTCCCCAAAATACAACAACAAAACAAATACAAAACAAAAAGAACAAAAACCCAAGAAGACAAAAAGCCTAAACAGTTTGCAAACAGTGGCGGTAGAAATGCTAATAATCCTGTCAGAAAACTATTTTCATACGGATTAATTCCCCGAAGTCGGAATGCGGCTACCGCAATATGAACAAAAGCGTTCGAGTACGTAACAAATCTCCCCGTTGGTAAATTTCGGAGCTCTAGCCAGGGAACAAGAAATAGTACCGGTTGATAACTATTTCATTCCTATTTTGTTCGCTGTATCATCAGTTAACACACAATAATTAATGGTGGCTATGTCATCAATTGGTTCAGCTTTCAGAATTAGGAAATGAGTACGTAAAAAAAGTATTCCTAGAGGCAATGGCAAAAGGATCGCAGAAAAAAAGCATATTACAAAATGTGTTTACAGCAAAAGTAAAAAGCTCTTGCCAGCAGCGTTTAGACGAAGTCTGCAGAGTGTTTTGACAATCTTTTGCCTGTCATACCAGGACCCAGGTTACCACAGGCAGACAGTCTGATGTAAAGTGTCCGGCAGTGATGAATCCCAGTGTCTGGAGTTTTGGCTCGTGATCAGCTACGGCCATGCTGTTCTTAGCGTCCGTAGTTATCCAGTTTTTATGATATCAGATGGATATATAAACAAATAGCGTCTTCCAGCAAAAATCAAAGAAATATTCCAGCAGGGGAAGGAGATCAGAGAAAAAGAAATATTCATTTCGACCTTTAGCAAGTACAAACGAAAATCAATGGAATAAGCAAAACTCTTATATATATATATGTATATAGGTTGCTGTGGATGGGTTTTACCCCATTTATCTGTAATAGCCCTGTATCCTTTTCCCTCAACTTTAGTATTTCGGTTTCCCTCAACTAAATATTCATAGTGATATCAGTCCCCAAAGTCTTGAAAGATTTATCGGAAGTCTGGGCAGAACGTGGAGGAATAAGATGGGAATTCTTGCGATATCTCCCAGGGTAGCATTTCTGCAGATTATGCTAATGCCCTTATCTGCTTTGTACTAATACGCTTACAGGGATTCAAATAACTTTAACATTCCTGGTCGTACTAGTGGCTGGTGGGAGAGGGAAGAAATCCACACGGTATAATTTCCTTAGGATTCACCAGCACACTGGGTTATGTGTATTATGCAATGTATTTTCTCTAAGTGAAGTTTCGAAAGCACTGGTTCTAAAATTGATATCATCTCAATTTCAACGAGCATAGAAGTGTTTCAGTATGAATGTGTCTCACACTTGATAAAGTTTGATTATAAACGTTCTGTTCTTAACAGCTGAAAAAATGTTTGGCAGATTCGTACCT
Source organism: Stramonita haemastoma (assembly GCA_030674155.1). NCBI lineage: Eukaryota > Metazoa > Mollusca > Gastropoda > Neogastropoda > Muricidae > Stramonita > Stramonita haemastoma. Next base: position 57,632,838 of record CM060318.1, on the reverse strand, counting down.
TTTGCAATAATGTATTAATTAAAGAAAAGCACATTCAGCATTAAAAGTCGCCACTTTCGCAACTTATCACTCTTAAAGCACTCTCTTCCAGTCTTTCCTCGGGAGGGAAGGTGGGTTATTTTGTTTGTTTGTTTTGTTTTGGGTTTTTTTTTGTTTGTTTGCTTGTTTGTTTTTACTATTCTGTCTTCAAAATCCAGGGAGAATACTAATACATAACTGGTTTGGGGGAAAAGGCCAAAGTCAAAAATGCAAATTCCTGACCCATTGTGAATGTGCGAATTCTTCTGGCGCCATTGAGAACACATATTGAGAGACGCTTTCCTTAAGTTTTGCCCTTCCATCCATCTTCTTAAAGCCTCCTGAACTCATACCTGTCAACTCCTAAGACAGTGAATTGTCAAGGGAACACACAATGGAGAGGGGAAGAAAGAAGAAAAAGAAAAAAAAAGAAAAAACTAAACCAAATCGATATGTTGATGGGGTGGAAAACAAAAGCTGATATAAGGTAAAAGTAACTTGAAAAACTTTTTTCAGGGAAATGTCAGTTAGGTGGGGAGAGAGAGAGAGAGAGAGAGAGAGAGAGAGAGAGAGAGAGAGAGAGAGAGAGAGAGAGAGAGAGACAGACAGACAGACAGACAGACAGACAGACAGACAGACAGACAGACAGACAGACAGACAGGCAGGCAGGCAGGCAGGCAGGCAGGCAGACAAATAGACAGAGAGACAGAGACAGAGAGACAGAGAGAGAACAATCTGTGGAAGATCAGGAACAGGGCCAATCAAGTTCTCTCCTCACAACTATGGCGGGGATGACTACACTGCAAAAAGTCTGCTCAGGACTCCTGATCATGCCACTCACTGTCACCCTGCTGCTTGATGTATCAGAGATGCTGGGGTGGTTTTTGATTTAAGAAGTCATCAGCAAGAAAGTGACATAAGGCCTGGGGTTTTGTTGAACCTCTCGCGCGCGCCTGTCAACTCTTTCTGTGTGCTTTATATGTTTTGTTAAGCGAAAGAAAGATATTTAGGTTCAGCTAGGTGAATGGGAAATAATGCCCATCCATTTACAAAAGTTATTATGATAAAACTACTTCATCCAATGAGAAGTTTTGCTTTTTTGTACGTGGATTTGCTTGCTGATTCTACAATTTAGTTGCCAAAACCAACTGGTGTTCAAATCAACAGAGGGCTCAGTGGAAATGAATAAAATTTCGTTCATTCCCACATATTACTTGAAACTTGAATGTGAAAAGAGAGGAAAAGAAAGAAATGTTTCGAAAATCTGTGTAGAACTTTAATCCCAGGAAAAAAAAGTTTTTTAAAGACTTTATTGCTGTAAGTGCTCAGTGACCTTTTTCATGACGAGACCTTTACACCCAAACACCTTTTCCCCTTTCACCTATTCCGTAGTCTAGTAGACAATCAGAGCATCACTGATGATTCTGCAACCAGCAAGATGCAACAAGAGCCAGAGCCATGTACATTCAAACTGCAATAAAGTTGATATTGAAATAAGAATCGACGTCAACTTACATTTATCGTTTACTGGAGAGTGTATACACAATCCTGTTTTATATCAGTGAATCATGAAACAACACACCTATTTCGCCACAAAATGTATCTCTACCTGTATAACACAGGCAATATCTTTGGAGCGTTATTGCTGCAATCTGCTAACGTCCACAGAGAATACATTCTCCCAATGAATACATCTGGCATTTCCCACCCCTTCTGCCCCCATGTTTTTTGTATTCTGTCTGGCACTACTTCAATTTTTCATACAGCAGTCACATCCCGGGGACGTCCACAATGTATGTGGTACACCATTCACTTCCTTCCGTGTGTTGTCATGCGAGGCATCGATTGGGTGAAGGAAGGGAGAAGAGAACCCCGTTTACCCTCCTGTGTACGCTGGACACGTGTGAATGATGAGGGCTCTTACGGTCACTTCACTTGTCTAGTCGTTCCTTCATGTTTTTCGTAGTATTGATGTATGCTTCGTCCTTCCTCTCTCTCTCTCTTTGTCTGTGTGTGTGTGTGTGTGTGTGTGTGTGTGTGTGTGTGTGTGTGTGTGTGTGTGTGTGTGTGTGTGTGTGTGTGTGTGTGTGTCTGTCTGTCTGTCTGTCTGTCTGTCTGTCTGTCTGTCTGTCTGTCTCTCTCCTCTCTCTCTCTCTCTCTCTCTCTCTCTCTCTCTCTCTCTCTCTCTCTCTCTCTCTGTGTATGTGTGTGTGTGTATCTGTGTGTGTGTCTGTGTGTCTGTGTGTCTGTGTGTGTCTATGTGTGTGTCTGTGTCTGTGTCTGTGTGTCTGTTTGTGTGTCTGTGTGTCAGTGTGCGGAGAGGACATGGGAAAGTCACTCTGTAAAATGTCTACACCAATAGTCTCCTGCTTCAATCATAAACGATGATTATCATTGTTTGCTCATTCTTCTTTACCCAGTTTATGTAGTATAATTCTCAGCCCGAGTCTTATACTGTTGTGTTGTTGTTTTGTGCTGTTGCTGTCATCACTTTTGCGCCTGCTGTTAATGATACTGATGCAACTTAGGCTGTTATCATTGATAATTATAAACCAATTCAAGATGTATATAAATATGTTTAACTTTTGTTATGATTCTAGCACAATTTTAGCATTTGTTGCATTAGTTTTCTATCTATATTTCTAACTTCTGCCACACTCCTTTCAGTATAGTACCTTTGAGTTTGTAACTGTTTCTCTGTCGTTACCTGAGTACCAGAAACCCTTCCTGTTTTTCTCTCCTTTCCAATGTACGATGTTGCTCAGAGAATAGGCCTTCGTTTATGCCTCGTGGATATGTTACATCAATATTTCTGATTTCTGAATAGGGAGGTGCTTGCTTGCAGCTACAACTATTACGATTTTCATTACACAAAGAGAGAGAGAGAGAGAGAGAGAGAGAGAGAGAGAGAGAGAGAGAGAGAGAGAGAGAGAGAGAGAGAGACAGAGACAGAGACAGAGAGACAGAGAGACAGAGAGACAGAGTTAGTTCAGACTTTTGAGAGAGACAGACAGACAGAGACAAAGAGAGATTTTGAGAGCTTGAGAGCTCGTGGTCTAAGTAAACATGCAAGTGAATGAGGAAACGAACAAACGAATGTTTGAAAGACAGACAGAAATAGACAGACGAACAGAAAGACAGACAGACAGTGATATTTGAACGGTAACCATACCCTGGGGAAAGCTGTTTACCTTCTAAATAGACGTACTCTCTCAAAGACCTGTCGGTATAGCGCTGAAAAGGATCAGTAGCCTGCAATCCAATCTGAATGATTTACGAAAAGAGGAAAAAAGACCCAGGCATCTGACGTTATCTAAGATGGTTGATGGACAAAAAGAAGGACGCAGCACCGGCACGAACACACGTGTGACAGAAGAGGCAAGACAAGTGAAGTCTGGAATCATAGAGTTATTGACTCATGCACGTTGGGAAATGCCTGCGCGCGCCCTCTTCACACACACACACACACACACACACACACACACACACACACACACACACACACACACACAGAGACAGAGACAGAGAGAGAGAGAGAGAGAGAGAGAGAGACAGACAGACAGACAGACAGACAGACAGACAGACAGACAGACAGACAGACAGACAGACACAGAATGAGAGAGACAGACAGACAGACAGACAGACAGACAGACAGACAGACAGACAGAAGAGAGAGAGAGAGAGAGAGAGAGAGAGAGAGAGAGAGAGAGAGAGAGAGAGAGAGAGAGAGAGAGAGAGAGAGAGAGAGCATAGCAACCTAAGGCAAGGCAATGCAAAATTGTTTCTTTCGAGGACAATCGATAAGCATGGACGTGCGTTTTATATTCAGTCCGTACACTTTTAGGGATTGATATCGACTGATATATATATATATATATATATATATATATATATATATATATATATATATATATATATATATATATATATATGGGCTCACAGATTTCATAGCATATAATTCAACCTTTTTAGCAACAATATTTTATGTTACAGAATATTTTCTTTCTTCTCTTAATGACTGTTTTGGGTGGCAGCATTGGTAGCATACATGGTTATCGTATTATTCCTGTGAAAACAAAAACACCTCTGTATCTTAATGTACCAGGGATGGTAAGCAAAACCACTGCCGATATCTCTCTTGATGGCTCATCCAGTAGTCGAAATTGGAGTCAGGTCGGGCAAATCAAATGGTTCTCACTGCAAAACAGCCTCCGATGTTGTCAACAAAATTTTACATCTACAGCACATGTTGTTTTTTCTTACTTTTGTTTTTAAATTCAAATTTTTGAAAAGCAGTCTTGCAAGGATGATTGAGTTGTAATGATTATATACCCTTGTTTTCTTTCACCACTCTTTTTCGTAAAAAAAAAAATATATATATATATATAAGTTTTTGTTTGTGACTGAAAATTTGAGTAGATTTTCTGCCATTATAGCAGCGAGAACGAAAAGGTCGATATCCTATTTGATTTAAAGGATCTTCCTGTATATCTCTAAGACTCTGAGATCAGAAATATTTCATATAATCAAATAAAGCTTGTTTTCTGTAGTAGACTGACTACTCAAAAAAATATATATTCAAAGGCTCAGCTTGCATAAACCAACAACAAAACAATCACCCAGTGCAGAACTTTTCTCTACCTGCTATCGGATGTTCTAGCTAGCTAAAGACCGCCAAAAAAATATGTAGTAGTATCCTAGCAACAGTGTGATACTGCTTCTTCTCTTGAAAATGTAATCGCATGTTGTGTTTTTAAATATAAAATTTTTGTGAACATCTTCCGCACACATTAAAACCCGTTCTGCCTTTCAAAAGAGTAGGCAAGTGGTGCTGGTAAAAACGGGTAACAAAAAGCTTATAAAAAAAAGAACGTATGCACATGGATGTCGTGTTTAGATATCATCCCAGAAGTTAGAATGCGGCTATCTTAAAGGTGGGCAGAAAAGGTTGCATACGATAAAATCTCATCATTGGTAAACCTCAGAGCTCTAACTGTGGAATGAAAAAGAATTCAAGGCCTGAAATCTTTGATTTGTAAATAAAAAAAGAAAAAGAAAAAAAAGAAAAGAAAAGAAAAAAAAAGAAGAAAAGAAAAAAAGAAAAAAAAGAATCCTTTATTTACCTTGAACTGTTCCACCAGTGTAACAATCAGAGGCAGATTGGACCAGACTAATAATTGTTTGCTTTTTTCACAAAACACAAAAAGATACCCAAGATGATTATGAGACTCACACATGCTGTCACACGGCTGGGCAAGCTCAAGATGGAAAACAATTTTCCCCAAGCGATGAGGTTTCCGCCAGGTTACCTCCGGTGGCGATCTTGAGACCGATAAGAGACACACATGATGATGCTGGTTTGCGATTGATATCACACTGAGATTGCTTCTGTGATTAATATCTCAGTTCGCCTACTTGTGGGCAGATAGCACCCTTGGTTTTGTTTTATTTTCAGCTATTACTATAGTATTAGATTCTCAAGGACGTGGCACAACGGGTGTGGAAAAATCCACATATGCTACAGCACATCTGCTAAGAAAGCTAGTGACATGTGTTTGATTATCTTTATAATTCAATGCACTGATGAAGCATGATTCATACTAGATGATAACACTGTGTGTGTGCGTGTTTGTGTGTGTGTGTGCACGCGCGCGCGCGTGTTAGCAACCCACCAATCCTGATATAAACTACAGGATCTTTAACATGCATATTTGCTCTCATGCATAAGTATATCCACAATGGTGATTATGGCACTAGAATATCTGTGTATACATATATACAATAAAACCCCCATTCATAATCCATCAGGCGCTACTAGTACGTCAGGACAATTCAGTTTGATATCCTAATACAGTCAATTGATAGATGCAATCTATGGGGAAATGTTGTATAAGAAATGACAACATATACTAAAACAGAGCAGATCCATCATTCAAGATGAAAACCACTCCTATAAAACGGGAGTGAATGGTTTATCTCAAGATATTTCATAATACGTGATGTAAGGCTTTATCAAGCAGGTTTTGGAGGTATTACATTAGTGTGCATTGGAAATATTTCGCCTGCCAGATTGAGATGTGCCTTATTAAAAGCAGACAGTATGGTGGAAAGTATCAAGCAATGATCTATTCTAGTGTATACATTTTTTGGTTTGGAGGTCGATGATGGCAACAGGATTTTTTGACACCAACAGGGTTTTTTTTTTCAATATATCAGTGGCATATATCTGCACCTCATAGCAGAAAACAAGGACACTTCCTAGCGTTAAAGTTCCATTTCTAAAGGAAAAAAAAACAAAATAATAAATAGAGTGACAATGATGATCAGAATCGCCACTGAAACAAAATCAATCATCTCCATACATTTCCATTTTGAATGTTCTATTTGCTCACTATATTTACTTCCCCCCAAACCACACCACAAATGTAAATTCCTGATCTGCTGTGAATCTGAAATACACATCTGGCGCCATTGACAATAGCTGTTGACAGACCATTTCTTCCGTGCTTTGTCCTGCTATCATTTTCTTAAAAGCTTCCTGAACTTATGGCCTATTTGTCTACTCCTTAGACAGCAGACGTCATAAAGTAAACATGCCATAGAGTTGAGATAAGCAAATCGAAAGGAAAAAGAAAAAAGTTACAATGTCAGCTTGCAAATGGAAAGTAAAACAGAAGGAAATAAAAAAGGTAAAGGTAAAGGTGTCTCATAACCTGTGTGGTCATATGGGAGCGAGGCATCAGAGACCTCAGCTTCTCTAGGGGCCAGCATATTGAGGGCGGCGCCCATCTCCTCTCCCTCGCTGCTTTACCTTCCCTGACCCGTAAGCAGCAGGTACCCATTTTATAGCTGGATGAACTGGGGGACAGCGCTGAAACTAAGGCGCGCAAACGGTCACCCAGTCGGTTGGTAACCACGCTCGATGATGCTTAACCTTAGTTTGAGGAAAGCGAGTGCTCCAACCACTGAGCTATCCCACCCCCCAGAAGGAAATATAATATACAATAGATGACTAGGTTACAGAAGTCATAGAGTTGAATGAGCAGGGAAAGCATACACACATGCACACACACACGCGCGCGCGCACGCATGCACGCAAACACGCAAACACGCACACAAACACACACACACACACACACACACACGCACACGCACACGCACACACACACACACACACACACACACACACAAGAGAGACACACGTATTTCCTTGGATTTTTTTTTTTTACACCCATGGGAAATGAAAATCCTAACGGATGGCCTCCTGGCGTGTTCCATTAACCTTCTGACTGTTTGCAGTGCGCAAAGAGGTTTCTGTGGCCGAGTGTCATCAACAATATCTTCCGCGAATCTATCACTCCTGTCCCCAGAGGATTCTTCATCTCCAATCCACTCTGACTCTGTCCCCTCT
>CM060318.1:57615409-57617909 GCA_030674155.1 Stramonita haemastoma | reverse complement strand
AGAGAGAGAGAGAGAGCAAAAGGACAAACAGACAGAGGTAACAAAAAAATCAGACCTTAAAAGACAGAAACAGAGGCAGATGGGACAACCAGATCAACATATAAATATAGTACAGATGTGAATATCCAGACAGGTAGACAGACATTAGGACACATGGGCCAAAAAAAAACAGTAAGACAGGTTTGACAGAAACAGACACAGACCGAGACGAACAAGCAGACAAACAAACAGATAAGCGGGAGAGATTTAATTTGTCAGTACACACTGGAGGCACGCTTTATTTGCCTCCTTGATTCCTTGTCTGGGGTCTAGGAGAACTAACTAGACAGCCATAAAGCAGACACGTACCAGTCATTAGCCAGTGTTTACAGCCCACCTAGTGCCGTGTATCAGATTGGATCGGCCTGGCCTTTCTGGGGATCCTGTTGTCTTCTTTCTGGCCAGGAAGATTTCCTAGACTTTTTTTTTTTGGATGGATGGCTTGCGGCTGTGTCAATTACATTTGAGAAAGAGTCGAGCGTTTCATTTCCTTTTAAAGGTTAACATAAAGCTACATTTTAGCTTCAACAATGACTCATTGTTAGGAAAAAGGGGATCAAAGTCTGGAAATATGTATTTGTTATAACATTACACTCATTTAGCTTCAAGACAGCTAATGCTCCAGTAGTATGATAGTATTCAGTGTTTTGAAGTGTTGAGATATTAGTGATAGTGCTGATTTAATCATGGTGACTACAGCATGCCTTTTTTTTAAAAACTCGGTGAATATTCTTTTTAATCTATCATTTGTAATGTAAATTGTACATAACAGATTGTACGCTTTTACGAAAGACCTTAATTCAAATTACCTATTTTTCTGTACTGTACTCTATAAAATTTCAATCTGCTGTATCTGATCATGCCTGTGCAAATCTGCTCTAATAATAATTTGCTTTTATTGTTATGCTTAACATAAGCTTACTTTGGACATTTGGACACTAACAAACTACAAATGTGGACGCATGTATGAATGTAGGCTACTGCTTCTAACAATAATGCATGTACTACCCTAAAAAAACAAAAAACTCCCCAAACCCCCAAACTTCGTATTTTCCCTACGAGCTTTCACCTTGTTCTTTTTAGTTACAGCCTTTGATTCCGGATCAGACGCAAAATGAGCACGGTCTAGACACCCTTGTTGTCAGGTGGAGGGACAGACATGGCTGGAAATGTGATGGGCTTGGTCTTCTATCCTGGTCAGAGCGGTCGATAAGGAACTTTCTCTCCTGACCTTTACTGTTATCGAGTGTGGGTCATTTGGTGCGTTGGTAGGATCAGGTTGTTTACTTCGTGTTTTGAAGAAACTTTCTTCTGTGCAAAAAAAACAAAACAAACAAAAAAACGTCGCGTGCTACTGTTGTACTTGTCTTTGATCTGGTTTTTATGTCTTCTACCTGTCTAAATATATTCTCTAAGTAGTGTCTTTCTTTATGTTTTGGGTGGGTTTTTTCCCATGTGCCTTTAGCCTTGTTTTTATCTGTTTTTGTGTCTACCTGTCTCTGTCTGTGAAAACAACATTTCATTGTCTTATGAGTAATTCATGTAAATGTAAATCAGCATTTAAAAAAATTTTGATCGGAAGAACTTGTTGTTTTTCTTCCACTCTGATACATCGCATTTTCTATGTCTTATTGAATACTACCAAATCTGCTTGTATGTCTACCTGATATAAGCTTACCTTAAATATTTGGACACTTAGAGCATAAATGAGGCATAAAGAATGGGCTGGTGCTTCTAACATGATTGTATATATACATCCTCTGGAAAAATCGTCATACTTTCCCTTCAGGGGACGGGATAGCCTGATGGTCAGAGTGATGCACTCGTGATCTGCTGACCTGGGTTCGAATCTCGTTCAAGAGGATTTTTCCTTTGGAGTTAACATCAGTGCCAACTCTTCTCCCCCAAATGTCATTCGGATAAGACTATAAACCGATGTCCCATGTGCGAACGCATGCAGAACATCTTGTGCACACGTTAAAACCCTATCCGCTTTTCGGAAGAGTAGGCCACTGTGTACCGGTGGGAACGAATGATAGAATTGATAAAACTGCATACGCATGGGACTGGATGTAAAAAAAAATATGGGTGCTTATTCCATTATCCTTGAAATAAAAGAATTTTAAAAAGAAATGAAATAAAAGCAGTGTTTTACACTGTTAGTTTTATTAACAGCCATTGATTTTGGATCAGATACAAAATGAGCATTGTCTAGACACTGTTGTCGTCACCAGGACGACCAGGAAGGCCAGAAATTGGGTTGAAATGCGATGAGTGTGGTCTTTTACAATGGTAGTGTTTTGTCTCTAAGAAGCTTCCTCATCTAACCTTAACTGTAATGTGTCGGTCTTTCAGTGCGTTCAAGGGATCTGGTTGCTTACTTCGTGTTTGTAACGAGCTTTCTTCTGTGCCTGAAAAAAAGACCTTGCCTGTGCTGTTTTTGTTTTCTCGTAACTGTTTA
>CM060318.1:57600409-57607909 GCA_030674155.1 Stramonita haemastoma | reverse complement strand
GAGAATTGTTTTCAAATCCTCTTCTATCTGTGACATTTTTTGCAGCATGTTCCCCACGTAGGATGAAAATATTTGAAAGAAAGCTTAATGTTTTGATCTATACGTGTATTTTCTAAAATTCAAATCGACTTAAAGTGTTTTTTTTCAAAAGGAAACACGTGTCGTCTCTTGTACGTGTGAGTATAAAAAGGACAAGTTGCACTTAAAGACAGTAAAAGAATATTGCAAGACATCATTTATTCTGCAAAAAAAATAAACACTGTGTAAACTTCACTTTGCTGAAATTATTTTTCCTTTCTTCAGTTTTGCATATCAGACAAAATAGCTCTGCACAATTAGAGTAACAGCGTCATTAAAAACATTACGATGTCAACTCTCAATAACATATTCAGCGAAGGCGATCTCAATGAAATTTGAACGAATCATAACAGAGCTCTTTTTAAAGTCAAAACCAATAAAATTTAACTTAACACTGAAAACAATGAATTGAATAACACCACAAAAAGAGACAAAACAAAGTAACATAAAAATAACAGCTAAGAAGCAAAACTATAAAAAAAAAAGAAAGTTTGAGCTATTTCACAGGTAATTCAACCCACAGCAAAGATAGAGAAAGAAAAAGAAAAAAAATCAAAGCAAAACATCTCACCTGCAGATTCTAAATTTCTTTTCGATTCTAAGCCTTTGTTCAGACCTTGAAATATCACACTTCTAATGGAAATCTCTTCTGTGTGTTTCGTCATACTGGCTGAAAATGGAGAGAGAAAAAAAAACCCAACTCAAACCAACTTTTTCCTTACGGCTGTATTGATGATGATAAGCACTCTGTTTTTCCGGTGTTTCTTTAATATTATTTTTAAGCCTTTGATTCCAGCTTCCTAGTTTTCTCAGATGTTCTAAAGGCTTTTTCTTCCTGTGTCTGCCGTTTTGAGAGCGTCAACAGTCATGTTCTCCTGTAAAAAGATTGCTTCGAAGCAATGTAAATAGAATTGAGGAAACAAAAACTTGAAGAGTAATGTCTAGGTGTGGTAGAGAGAGAAGGGGAGGGGGGGGGGAGACAAAGAGAATGAATGAATAAATAATCTTTATTTTTCAAGGGTTACAGAGTAAGTATTACTACTTTTTTTCATCCGGCCCTTGCCCTGATCAGGGAATATAGCAAAGAAAAAGTATAGTTTAAAAGAGACAGAGACAGAGAGAGAGGGGGGGGAAGAGAGGAGGAGAGAGAGGAGAGAAGAGAGGAGGAGAGAGAGAGGGGAGAGAGAGAGAGAGAGAGAGAGGAGAGAGAGAGAGAGAGAGAGAGAGAGAGAGAGAGAGAGAGAGGGAAAGTGTGTATGTGTGTGTGTGTGCGTACATGCGTGTGTGCGTGCGTGTGTGTATGTGTGTGTGCATGCGCGCGCACGTGCGTGTGTGTGTGTGTGTTTGTGTGTGCGCGCGTGTGATATAGAGAGAAAGAGAGACAGACAGAAAAACAGAGTGACAGACAGACAGACAGACAGACAGACAGACAGACAGACAGACAGACAGACAGACAGACAGACGGACATACAAAGTTATTTCTCGCTTCTAAAACTTTTTGTGTTTGTTCTCACTGAGGAAAGAAGAAAAGAAAAACAAATCCTTTGATACAGGCATGTGAAGCTTCACGTTTTATCCTTGAGCCTCGTGTGTTTTCTTTCGTTGTTATTGTTGCTGTTGTTGTGGCGGTGGTGGTTAATGTGGCTAGTCATGCTGTTTTTGCTGCTGTTGATGCAGGTGGTGATGACTATAACTACCCCGATTGAAAGGACGATGATTACCACGGGTATGATGACGATGATGATGATGATGATGATGATGATGATGATGATGATGATGATGATGATGATGATGATGATGATGATGATGATGATGATGATGATGATGATGAAGATCACGACACCGACGACGAAGACATCAATGATGTTTCAATAGTTCAATTATCTAATCATCATCGTTGGTTTTGTTGATAATTGCAGAGAGTTTAATGAAGAGGCCAGTGAAGATTTCTATGCCTTGCCTTTTGTATTTTTTGAGCAAAGGAAAGACAGAAAAGGTATTCCTATCTTTTGTGTACTTAACAAAATGGAAGATGAGAGGGAGATGGAGGAGGGGGGTTGGGGTGGGTAGAAAGCTATGGGATCACAAAATAGGATGGTAAGAGAAGCATATGAATATCAGTGTGAAATACCGTCTATCTTTTAAGGCACAGACACAGCCTTGTAATTAAGATGTATTTCTTTTACGCTGAAAACGGTATCTAAGAAGCGTTAGATTTCTTTTTTTTTTTTTTTATTGTCCCCTCTCTAGTGAATATCCCATTGATATCACTGAACATGTTTTTGTATGTTGTTCGAATGTCTACCGTCTGTTCCTGACTTTTTATTGTATTTTCTTCAGATTTATATTACCATTAGTAATACAAACAGCACAATTTTAGGTTGCTACTAATACAAAATTGAAAAAGTCTACAACTCTTCTGGACACAACTTTTATCTCATTTTAGTTTTACACTACAACATGAACAAACCCCAAAGAAAAAATGAAACTGAACAAAATAAAAACAATCAAAACGTCATTTAAAAAACAATAAAGTAAGCTAAAGCTGTTTATAATCAGGTCTGCTTAAAACACCCGCTCTCAAACCTTAAGACCTTGGGGACAGATCACAAAATTCACAAAACCGTATGCACACAGAGACTGGATGTAAAATAAACCCCCATGAGTGCTTATTCCATTATCCTCGAAATAAAACAATAAATAAATGAATAAACAAGACCTTGTTTTACTTCCAGACTTTTTCCCCCAGTCTCAGAAACGAGACACTTCTAACAGAAAAAACCCTGTCTTTGTATCCTGTCAGATTGTCTAAGAGAGATGGTCGGTCTTTTCTTTTTAAGCTTCATTGAAGATGAGAGAGAGAGAGAGACGCTCTGCTTTTCTGATCCTTTTTTGGTGGGCAGTTTTTGATCCCACTCCCTGTTTTCTCAAACTGCCCAGAAGTTTTTCTTTCTGTCTGCTTTAGTGGCGCAGATCAACAGCCGAGCTGCCGTTCCCCAGGAATTGCCCCCTAGCAAGGTAAATAGACTCGGATAGCTGGAAGAATCACGTCTAACACGTAAACGTTGGGATGTGCCAAGTGGGTTTGCTATGTACGTCTCTTTTTGCCTCTCGCTCTCTCTCTTATATGTCTCCCTGTGTCTGTCTTTCTGTATTTCTCTGTCGCGCTGTCTCTTTCTTTGTATGCCAGCTCCGTTTTTGTTGGGTTTTTTTTTTATCTCAGTTTCTCTGTCTGTCTTTGTCTTTGTCTTCTTTTTGTCTGTCTGTCTGTGTCTGTGTCTGTGTCTGTGTCTGTGTCTGTCTGTCAGTCTGTGTCTGTGTCTGTGTCTCTGTTTCTCTGTCTCTGTCTCTCTTTCACTCTGTCTCTATCTCTGTCTCTCTCTGTATCTCTCTCAGTCTCTTTATGTCTCTCCCTGTCTCTCTCTGTCTCTCTCTTCTCTCTGTCTCTCTCTGTTTTCTCTGTCTCTGTCTCTCTGTCTCTGTCTCTGTCTCTGTCTCTGTCTCTGTCTCTGTCTCTGTCTCTCTCTCTCTCTCTCTCTCTCTCTCTCTCTCTCTCTCTCTCTCTCTCTCTCTCTCTCTCTCTTCTCTCGTGTGTGTGTGTGTGTGTTGTGTGTTGTGTGTGTGTGTGTGTGTGTGTGTGTGTGTGTGTGTTGTGTGTGTGTGTGTGTGTGTCTGTGTGTGTCTGTGTGTCTGTGTCTGTGTCTGTGTGTGTGTGTCTGTGTCTGTGTGTGTGTGGTATGTACACGCGCGTGTTGTGTATGTGTGTGTGTGTTTGTGTCTGTGTGCATGCTTTCGTTCGTGCATACGTGCACATGCGTAAGTGTGTGCATGAGAAAAAGTAGAGAGAGATAGGCAAATACAGACATAGACTATAGACATGGAATAATTTCATTTGAGACCTTTAGCAATCTTGTGTGCGTTGTCTTCATCAACACGTGCGCTGTGCATGCTAGCTGTGAAAAACAAAACATTCATCTCCCTGTGAAAACAAACAACGTCTCAGCCTGTCTTAAGAAGGGCTTTAGTAACTGCAGCAGAGACACACCCGCCTCCACCAACAGCAACAGAAACAGCAACAAGATTGAGAAAAGGGGACATCTCCCCAAAACCAAAATTAATACATTTTTAGCCCCTCTTAGAAACCTTAGTGACACTAGCAGCAGGAACACTACCAGCAACAACAATAACAGCAACACCACCAGCAACAACAACAACAACAGCAGCAACACCACAGCAACAACAACAACAGCAAAACCACCAGCAACAACAACAACAACAACAACAACAACACCAGCAACAACAACAACACCAGCAACAACAACAACAACAGCAACACCACCACAACAACAACAACAGCAACACCACCAGCAACAACAACAACAACACAGCAACACCACACAACAACAACAACAACAACAGCAACAACAACAACAACAACAACAGCAACACCACCAGCAACAACAACAATAGCAGCAACACCACCAGCAACAACAACAACAGCAACACCACCAGCAGCAACAACAACAACAACAACACACAGCAACAACAACACAACAACACAGCAATAGCAACAAGAACAGTATTAAGAAAAGCTGACATTCCTCTAATATCCATAAACTTATTAGCCTGCTTTTAAAAGCCTTAAGAACAACAACAGTAACAGCAAGACCTACAGCAACAACTACGGTTTATCAGGAACAATCTTGAGAAAAGAAAACATCCCCTAAAATCTAACAAATTTTTAGCCACTCTTAAAAGCCATACTCTGCTTAACTAAATTTTTTGAGCGGTGTGAAGCTTTCCAGTGGCCCTGTAGTTATTGGGGTGTTAAAGAAATTACGCAAACTACAGCTTTTCTTGGCACAGCTTGAGATTGAATTTTGATTCGCACAATAGAAAAAAATGGTTGAAGACATAAGCGGAATGCAATTACAGAAACAAAAATGAAATATATGTCACAGTGGGTTCTTGCCGGTTTTGGGCGCTGTTCCGTTTGATAAGATGTGTGTGTGTGTGTGTGTGTGTGTGTGTGTGGTGTGTGTGTGTGTGTGTGTGTGTGTGTGTGTGTGTTGTGTGTGTGTGTGTGATGTGTGTATGTAGGCTGTGTGTGTGCCTGTGTGTATGCCTGTGTGTATGCCTGTGTGTACGCCTGTGTGTATGCCTGTTTGTCTGTGTGTGCGTGTTTTGTGGCATGCGCGCGTACGTGCGTATGGTGTGTGTGTGTGTGTGTGTGTGTGTGTGTGTGTGTGTGTGTGTGTGTGTGTGTGTGTGTGTGTGTGTGTGTGTGTGTGCGCGCGCGCTGGGGAGTTTGTGTCCGTGTGTGTGTTTGTTTGTGTGCATGTATACGTGCGTGCATGCATGCATATGTGTGTATGTGTGTATGCGTACGTGTGTATATGAGTGCATGCATGCATGCGTGCATGTGTGTGTGCGTACGTGCATACGTGTGTACGTGCATGCATGCATGTGAGTGGTGTGTTTCTTTCAAATATCATAACACCTTACAAGGAAATAATGTCTTCGTGTCCTCCTACATCAATCTTTGAGAGCTGAACGTTTCTGGTTTTTCCTCTGATTCAAAGAAAACGAGGAACACTCGGTGCGTCTTGTCATATTCTGTACGCCTTTTGACCGTTCACTTCATCTCGAAAATAGAAATCTCTTATGACGCTGTCAGTTTTAGCACTGTTTTCTTTTTCTTCAATCGTCCATCCATAAATTGTCTCTCTCTTGTTGTTTGATCAATTTTTGTGAGGAGAATTTTGTATTGTTGCTTGTCTTTGCTTATGATGAAGACGGGAGGAATATTTCTGTAAGAAACCACTTCTCAGAGACGGATATCTGAATTGCTGTACAATAAAACAAACAACAAAGGAACAGGCAACTAAGCACAGACAACGAGAAATAAGCGAACAAACATATAAAACAAACACATCTTGCGCAATGAAATGCGGTAATGTCTATATCTATGCCAATACCTTTTTGAGGGAAGGAAATGACCGCCGTCTCTCTATCTGAGAGAGGAGAGAGAGAGAGAGAGAGAGAGAGAGAGAGAGAGAGAGAGAGGAGAGAGAGAGAGAGAGAGAGAGAGAGAGAGAGAGAGAGAGAGAGAGAGAGAGAGAGAGAGAGGATCGGTTGACATGAGTTATTTCATGTCCTGTCTACAATCTTATATTCCATTTAGTGCTCTTTCTTTTCCCTTTCTGGAAGTCAACAAAACGAGCAAACAAACGAAACAAAAACAAAAGGCAAAAAAAGAAAAAGAAAGAAAAGGAAAAGTCAGTCCCATTGTTTTTGTCTGCGCTTATTTTATTTTCTTAGCTTTCCTCGCCGCCTCTAGACAATGACAAGATGAGAGCATTAATTTCCGTCCTCAGTATTACATGAGTGAATAATAGGAACAATGGAAAATGAAAATGGGGGCAAGGGATGAACCGAAAGACAGAAATATAAAATGGAAGAACAGAACAGAACAGAAAAATGAACAGAATGACAGATTGATATAAGGACGCGTAACTAAAACACAAACACGACACAATCTTGTCGATGCGAAAAACGTGTTTCGAGATAAGGAGCTTCTTGCAATCTATCAAATTTAACTGATCAAAATAAAAATACCGATAATTTTGAATTGGACGTGATTCTGGTCAGACATGGTCTTGCAATCTATCAAGTTTAAAAGATGGGGAAAAAATACCGAAAATTTCTGAATTGATGTAATTCTTGCTAGTTGTATTTTTTGCCTCCTCTTTTTTTATTCTCGGAAATTAGAATTTTGATTGTGCATTGCCCTGCCGTTGTCAAATATTATAGAGTTTTCTGCAGAGCCGTAATGTTTTCTTTACAATCAACTACGGTATGACCTTGAAGATTACAGATGTTGGTTGGATGGTCAGCTGTCTGATTGGTTGATTGGCTGGGTCTTCCTCTTTTATCATCATCATTGTCGTCGTCGTCGTCGTCGTCATCGTCATCGTCATCATCATCATCATCATCATCATCATCATCATCATCATCATCATCATCATCATCATGGCTAGCATCATTCTCATCAATGTTATCATCCGTATCATTATTTGTTTCTTATGAACTATAAATCTTACCGTACCGTACCGAATTTTTTTTAATCGTGTTGCAATGGTTTTGTGTTATACCGTATTGCTATCTTGTGATGTACTGTATTGTGTTGTTGTGTTGTGTTTTATTGAGTCGTTTTGCTTTATCATGACTGTGATATATCATATTGTATTGTGTTTTATCAAGTCCTTTTACATTATTATATGACATGTTGCTTCGTATGCTCTGTCATAACAGATTTCCGTTAATGAAAATAAAGCGACGCGAGAAAATGCACTATCAGAGTACAATATCAATATTATTTTCCTGCTGTCTCTGTCTAAATGCCTTGAGTTTTCCAATACA
>CM060318.1:57592909-57597909 GCA_030674155.1 Stramonita haemastoma | reverse complement strand
AGTGAGGGTCAAGTAACGGTGCCACTCTTGTCTGCTCTCCATTCTTGTGCAATGAAGGAAGGGATGCTAAGGTCCAGCTCCACACCCAAGCCCTCTGGGCCAGTGATGTCTGGTGGTGCAGAAGGTTCTTGTGTGCAACAGTTTGTTGTTGTTGTTATTGTATTGGAGTATGTATTTTCTCGACGGGACGGAATTGCTCAATGATCAAACCACTCGCGTTCCCCAAGCCAGTGTTAAGCAGCATCGAGTGTGGTTACCAATTGGAATGTGACCGTTTGCGCGCCTGGCCTTCGGTGCAGTCTCCCGGTTCACTCAGCTGTAAATGGGTACCTTTGAGTCGGGGAAGGTAAAGCAGCGAGTGAGAGGAGATGGGCGCCACCCTCAATAATTTATGCTGGCCCCTAGAAAAGCTGAGGTCTTTGATGCGTCTCTCCCCTACGAACACATAAGTTATTGGACACCTTCACCTTTACCTTATTTTTTGAGGGTTGGCCGATTTAGGTCGTATAGAAAAAAAAGCGTAAAGATTTGTTTTGAAATACAGAAAAGGAAATGAACTGGAAAGAGTACATTATTATGACAGCTTGGTAAGCTAGTGTGTCGTATGTGCTCATGAAAAGATTCTGATACCTTTAATAATAAACATTTCAAATTACAACGGATGCCTTTTTATGCACTCCTATCTTCTATGTATCATATAAATATTTCCATATCTTGGATGCAACATCAGACAGTGGACGGGCCTTGGGTGGAGCGATCTTCTACGGAAGGCTGAGGACCGTGGTGAGTGGAGGAAGCTGGTTGCAAAATCTTCAGTGGTGCCCCCACGGTCCCGGGACTACGGGACCGGTGAAGGTGAAGGTGGAGGATGCTTAAAATTTCAAAATAAGCTAATGCTATTTTTATAGACAATGCAGTTTATTTTCTCTGCTTGTATATTAACATACTATGATAACAGTCATTTTGGGTGATTTTGATGAAAACTTTCGGGTTTTTTTCTCTGACTTTATCATTGGTCTGAGAGTATTTTTCAGAGAACAATAATGCTGGCGGCTTTCTGGACTGTCCTTAGTGTTATTGCTGATGCTGGGTTTATTTTGTTTTAGTTTCGTTTTCTTTTTATTAGATGGGTTTTTTGTTTCTCTGATTTAAATAAAATTGTTCTTGTCTTGTTTTTTTTATATTCTGTATCTGCAATTGCGTTCTTGTCATATTGTTATTGTGTTTGGTTTATTTTCCTTTTGTTTATTTGTTTGTTTGTTTGTTTTGCTTTTGTTGGGGGGATTGGTTTTGATAGTTTTTTCTTTATTTGTTTTCTTGTTTGTTTTTGTTTTTGATTTCTGCAATTCTATACTACCCACTTATTTCCACTCATTTTTTTTATTAGTATTTTTTTCATTTTGTTTGCTAAACGGACTTTTTAACCAGATTTTTTGCAGTCATTTTCTAAATGCTTATCATCTATCTCATTTATCGGCCTGTCTGTAGCATTGTCAAGAAAATCTCCCCACGGCTATGATAACTGAGCACTTATATGTAATGCTGGGGTTTTTTTGTGAGCCTAGCTGAGATTCATGACTTGTCGATTTGTGTAAGCTGTTTATGCATGTATTTTTGTGCACGGCTGGTCATTGTCTTTTTGCATTTGGGTTGGTTTTTTTTCTTAGAGATCTCCTGGTGATAAATCTGTTATGTGTATACGGCTGGAGCAGAAGAAAGATTGGAACGTCAGATATGCATTCTGATGTCATAAGAAGTCTTCAGTCCAAGTCTCAAACCAGGTTAGGACCCTATCTAGTTTCAGACCTCCCCCCCTCCCCCGAACATCAACACACACACACACACACACACACACACACACACACACACACACACACACACACACAC
This sequence comes from Stramonita haemastoma, assembly GCA_030674155.1. Taxonomy (NCBI): domain Eukaryota; kingdom Metazoa; phylum Mollusca; class Gastropoda; order Neogastropoda; family Muricidae; genus Stramonita; species Stramonita haemastoma. The sequence continues at coordinate 57,596,022 of CM060318.1, read as the reverse complement.
ACACACACACACACACACACACACACACACACAACAACACACCACACAAAAACACACAAAACACACACACACACACACAACACACACACACACACACACACACACACACACACACACACACACACACACACACACACACACATTCTAAAAACAGATAATCAAATCTATTCAAACATTCAACAGTACAAAAAAACGAATACTCCAGATAAATAAATAATTCAAAATAAATATATAAATAAGGTTGAAACGAAAGAAGGAAAAAAGAAAGAAAGCTAGACAAAAAAAAATAATCCTTAGAAAAGTGTATGGATATCCACGAAGCAGAATGAAGCTTATAGCTTAAGGCAGACATACGGCAGACAAGTTAGGTTTTGTTTTGTTTTGCATGGATTGCTTGTGTTGTTGTTTTTTTCTCGTGATGCGATCAAAAATAAACAAATGAATAAATAACAGAGAGAAAAAAGATGCAGAAAAAATAGAAAGTATAAACGATCACATGATGGGATGGGATGGGATGGGGAGTAAGTATAATGCTAGAAAATACATATTGCCTCACAGAGTTATTCATATACTTTTTCTCAGTTTTTGTTCGTTTTTTTTGTTTTGTTTTGTTGTTGTTGCTGTTGTTGTTTTTTGGTGGCAGGGGGGGGGTAATGTTTAAATGCTTTTTTTTTAAAGTGGCATTGTTTTGTTTTTTGTTTTGTTTGTTTTGGGGGGGCAGGTTTTCTGTTGTTTTATTGTAGAGTTTGATTTTATGTGCTTATTTTTGTAGTGTTTTTTTTTAATATCTAAAATATTTTGCCAATACAGCAGTTCTCTCTTCTCTTCTCTGTCTCTCTCTCTCTTCTCTCTCTCACTCTTCTTTCGTCTCTCTCTCTCTCATGTGTGTGTGTGTGTGTGATGTGTGTGTGTGTTTTGTGTGTTTATGTGTGTGTATGTGTGAAAGTGCGTGTTTGTAAATGTGTTGTGTTCATTTATTTCTTTTTTATTCTTTTCTTTCGACTATATAAATAAGCACACATGTGCTTTTTTTATATCCAGTCCCCGTGTGTATGCAGTTCTGTAAATTTTGATATCCGTTCCCACCGGTACACAATGGTCTAATCTTCCGAAAAGCGAAACGGATTTTAACGTTTTAAAGTGGGTGGGGTGTGGTGTGTGTGTGTGTGTGTGTGTGTGTGTGTGTGTGTGTGTGTGTGTGTGTGTGTGTGTGTGTGTGTGTGTGTGTGTGTGTGTGTGTGTGTTGTGTGTGTGTGTGTGGTGTGTGTGTGTGTGTGTGTGTAAGTGTGTGTGTGTAAGTGTGTGTGGTGTGTGTGTGGCGCACGCACGCGCGCGTGCAGGTTCATACATCATTTTTGTGCATCAGCCCAGAAAAAAAAATCCAAATAGCCAATGAAAGAAATATTTTCCGCAGGCAAAATCATCTTCAAGTGAAACAAATGGAAAAGGAAAAAAAAGTGAGATAGCAGTTTTTACAATATTTACAGACCAAATAAAGCAAATGAATCATGCGCTCACACACAAACACACACACGCGCCACACGCGCGCGCATACACACACACACACACACACACACTAGCAAAGACTCCACATGCATGATAAAGCTTTTTCCTATTTTCTGATCTCTGTTTATGCTATGCAACCACGCCACAGGGCCTTTCTTCAACTAACATAATCCCCCTAATTGCATTGACCCCAATAACTATCAAAAACCTGTAAATCTCTCTCTCTCTCTCTCCCTCTCCCTCTCTCTCTCCCTCTCTCTCTCTCTCTATCTCTCTCTCTCTCTATCTATCTATTTATCTCTCTCTAAAGACACACCACACACACACACACACACACACACACACACACACACACACACACACACACACACACACACACACAACACACACACACACACACACACAAACACACAAACACACAAACACACAAAACACAAACACAAACACGTGCGCGCACGCGTGCATGCGCGCGTGCACACACACACACACACATACACACACACACACACGTTACTCTCTTTCTGTCTCTCTTTCTTCTTTCTTTCTTTCTTCTTTCTTTATTTCTTCTTTCTTTCTCTCTTTCTTTTCTTCTCTCTTCTTTCTTTCTTTCTTTTGTCTTTCTTTCTCTCTTTCTTCTGTCTTTTTCTTTCTTTCTTTCTGTTTTCTTTCTCTCTTTCTTTCTCTCTTTCTTTCTTTCTTTCTTTTGTCTTTCTTTCTCTCTTTCTTTCTCTCTTTCTTTCTTTCTGTCTTTTTCTTTCTTTCTTTCTTTCTTTCTTTCTTTCTTCTTTCTTTCTTTCTTTCTTTCTTTCTTTCTTTCTGTCTGTCTTTCTTTCTCTTTCTGTCTTTCTGTCTTCTTTCTTTCTTTCTTTCTGTCTTTCTTCTTCTTTCTTTCTTTTCTGTCTTTCTTTCCTTTCTTTCTTTCTTCTTTCTTTCTTTCTTTCTGTCTGTCTTTCTTTCTTTCTTTCTGTCTTTCTTTCTTTCTTTCTTTCTTTCTTTTCTTTCTTTCTTTTCTGTCTGTCTTTCTTCTTTCTTTCTTTCTTTCTTTCTTTCTTTCTTTCTTTCTTCTGTCTGTCTTTCTTTCTTTCTGTCTGTCTTCTTTCTTTCTTTCTTTCTGTCTTTCTTTCTTTCTTTCTTTCTGTCTGTTCTTCCTCCTTTCATCTTCTTCTTTCTGTCTTTCTGTCTTTCTTTTTTCTTGTCCTTTCTTTCTTCTTTCTTTCCTCTTCTGTTCTTTCTTTCTTCTTCTCTTCTCTTCTGTCTTTCTGTCTTCTTTCTCTTCTTTCTTTCTTTCTGTCTTTCTTTCTGTCTTCTTTCTTTCTTTCTGTCTTTCTTTCTTTCTGTCTTTCTTTCTTTCTGTCTTCTTTCTTTCTGTCTTTCTTTCTTTCCCTTTCTTTCTTTCCCCTTTCTTTCTTTCCCCTTTCTTCTTTCCCCCTTTCTTTTGTTCCCTTACTTTTTTTTTCTTTTCCTCCCTTTTTATGTACGTACTTATCTCCAAAGTAAAAGAATATAAAAGACATTGTTTTTTTCTGTTTGTTAATCCTTTGGATATTTTACTCATGGACTTTAGCCAATGTGCTTTGGAATTTGATGGATTATTGTCGTTGTTGATA
>CM060318.1:57580409-57587909 GCA_030674155.1 Stramonita haemastoma | reverse complement strand
CACACACTCATACACGCACATTCACACACACACACACACAACACACACACACACAACACACACACACACACACACACAACTACACACACACACACAACCACACACACACACACACACACACACACACAAAGAGAGACAGAGAGACAGAGACAGACAGAGAGACAGAGAGAAGCCGACTTTCCATTCCAGAACACGTCAACAGCGATCATTCTCGCTCCTCGATAAGGGGAGACTACTCATCTTTGGTCATGCTCTCCCCTTTCAACGTAGCCATAGTGACAGAGAGACAGAGAGAGATGGAAGATGCTGAGAGAGGTAGGGAGGGAGGATGAGGAGTGTATGGGTGACCATTAATCAACCCACTTGTTGTTTGGTTAGGGTTTTGTGTTGCCCATCGCCTCGCGTGATTAATTCTATCATGGAGTCCCATTTCCTTCATCCGAAGGGTGTTATTGTGTTAGGGGCGCAAATGAGACAATCTGCCCACAGACTGAAAGTAAAGGGGGGACAAAATGAGCTCTGGGTCCTCAGTAGACAGACATCCATTTCCATTTAAAGCCATTTTCATCTTATACTTTGTCCTCTTCCCCACCCCCACCCCCATTCCCCCACCCTCAAAAACACCCACCCTAATTGCCAGAATTCAAACCAAAATCTCACCGGTGCTTGCCTATGTGTGCCTGCCTATGTGTGTCTGTTTATGGGTGCCTACTCATGAACATATTTTCTGGTTTGTTGAGATTGGAGGACCTGAAAGCAGTCAAACAAATAGCAGACAGCTTGCATGCAGATAGTTGAAGATATATAACCAGAAACCAGCATGGATAAACAAAGTCACAAACAAGTCAGAAAGTTGTTGAAAAGGCATCAGGTTTATTCTATGGGCTTTCTATAGGAAATATGACGACTGAGTAAGAAAGGTATAAATAAAAAAAAAAGGTTGGAACTATACTTAAAAAGTCCTTCAGATTATATTACATTACATACATCGTAGCCATCTCGGGCACCTGGATCATTCGGGGCACCATGGATCATCTCGGGCACCATGGATCATCTCGGGCACCATGGATCATCTCGGGGCACCATGGATCACCCGAAAGACATTCCTCTCCATCTCTCTCTGTCTTCTGCCTCACCAGATTGTAACTCCAAATGTTTGATGGTGCTCTAACATTCCAACACTGCTTCAGTGACGGAGATGGGGTAGACGGGGAGAAAGACGAATGCGCAGAAGGGCGTTCATCAGACCCGGATATTTTGCATATTATTTCATGTGATTGATTTCCATCATGGAATCATATTCCTTTTTTCTAACATGCATTATTGTCTTTGGCGCAAAAATGCGAAAATCTGCCCAGGGTATGAAGAGGAAATTAAACAATTTGATTGGAAAACTTCAGCAGACACCTGTTTCATTTCAGTGAATCTTTTCTCAATTTTACCTGTTGTATTTGCTGAGAACAAAGTAGCAAACCGAAATCTCGTAGGTCTCTGCTCATGAGCACACTCTACTTGTTGTGGGACAGGCAAAAGACAGCAGACAGAGAAAGGACTACTGCAAATACAGATATGAACAAAGGTACAGACAACCCAGTCAGAGTGAATATTTGGAGAAGACCCCATTATTCCATAAAATTTCCCCACCCCCTCGACATTTTTAATGAGCCAAAGAAACATGCGAGCGAGACAAGCCTTTCATCTCAAAGAAGAACGGAAAAAAGTAATAAAAATACAGAAAGACAGCAAGACATTTCTATTGTAAGACATTAACAACACACCCATTCATGAACACACCAAGGACAAATATTCTCAAAATATGACAATAAAACCCACAGCTCTTTGGAAGCACTCTCCCAGTTCAGAGCACCCACGTTGCCAGAGATAGGAGTGGATGGGGAAGGGGAGAGGAACATGGGGAGAGCCTGTAATCAGACAAGGTCTTCTTTTTTAAACCAATGCCTCGTGTGACTAATTTCATCATGGAATCCTATTTGCTTGTTCTGAAGGACGTTATTGTGTTAGGGTCCCGAATGAGACAATCTGCCCACAATCCAGAAAAATAAAGGAGGTGAGGGGGGGGGGGGGGGCAACAGAATGTGCTTGAACATCTCAGAAGACATCCATCTCCATTAAAAGCTAATTTCTTCTCATTCCTGCCAAACTATATTGCTAAAAACAACTAAAACAGAAATCTTACAGACGCCTGTTCGTGAGCAGATTCTCAAGCATGTTCAGAGTAGCAGACAGGCAAACAGAAACAGATAGTGGACACGTGACAGAAAACAGCAAAAGCAAATACTGGTATAGATAATAAGGCAGATTAACATGAAAGAAAGCCTCTCAAAATGGATCAATTTATCTTTTATCTTTCTTCAAGAAATTATTATGGTTATGAGTCAAAAATGTAAAAATCAAGTAGTCTGCTAGTAATGAATAGTAAAAATCTGAACAAAAACTGGGGACAACAGAACACCAGAGTTTTCAGAAAAAAATGCATTAAAATTGAACGATAATTTCATCCCTTTACTTTTTAAAGTCTTAAAGAGATTAGCTGCATCCGGCTTGTGACGCCTTCAAGCCTTTGAACTATTGCTTTTAGCAGCCATAATACAAACTCAAACCCGCGACACCATCACTTAAGGAGGCTTATGGTTGAGTTGTGTTTTAAGACAGATAATCCAACCACTAAGCTGCATAATATACCCCTACTGGTAATTTAAAGTAATATTCCCTATTTTTATTTCATTTTTTTTTTGTTTCTCTTTGGCCATATTTAACAGGAGCAATTTTCAGCCTCCTCTGCCACTGCTTTTAGGACTGTGGTTTTCTTTCCTCTAGAAACTGAAAGTTGTTTCATGACATCAATGGACACATCTACAAATCCTCATGCGCCAACTTCCATGGTGAAGACTTTGACTTGAACCCCGTTTTCCTTAAAGCTATGTACCCCAATAAACATATTTCTCAGTCTTGTAGATAGAAGCTTCCTCCATTTTAGTTTTATATGTCCTCAGTACATTTCTATCAGAATCAATTAATATTGAAAGATATGAAGAAGAGTACTATAGCTAGTATAGTCTCAAGTCGATTTTGCTGCTGATTTCTGGGTGTCTTTTTTTTTTTAATACTCATGGAGGTTTGCTGTGCAGAACAGGAGCCCTCAAAGTAGCGCACAAAGCAACACAGATTTTGATTCCTTTTTATATATAGTTTTTGCCACTGCAGCAGACACAAGCCAGTACTTTCATTTTCCAACACAGTCGCAGTGACAGAGGTGAGACAGAGTGGGGGTAAGTGGAATGTACGAAAGGCTAGTCACCAGACCGGGATGAGGGTGGGGTAGTTATATCTTATTGCCCCACGTGATTGATTTCATCATGGAATCTTGATTCCGTCATGGAACTGTATTTCCTAGTTCAGAATGGTGGTTTTGTATTATGTATACATATACGTATAACTGAGATAGTTTGTACATAAACGAGACAACCTGCCTACGGTCTAAGAAGAATAGCTGAAAAGTGGGATAACAAATATCAGCTGACATCTAAAGGTAAAGGTGTTCCATAACCTATGTGGTCGTAGGGGGGCGAGGCATCAGAGACTTCACTCTAGGGGCCAGCATGTTGAGGGCGGCGCCCATCTCCTCTCCCTCGCTGCTTTACCTTCCTTGACCCTAAAGAGGGCAGGTACCCATTTACAGGTAGGTTAACTGGGGGGACTGTACTGAATGCAAGCCGTAGAAACGGTCACCCATCCAACTGGTAAGCACGTTCGATGCTGCTTAACTTTAACTTGGGGAAAGCGAGCGCTCTGACCACTTAGCTATCCCGCCTCCATCTCTTTCCCATAAAGACAACTTTTTGGTGTCCTTATCGCATTCTATGCATTAAATGAAAAGAAACAAAACCATAATCTCATAGAAATTTGCACATGACCACACTCTGTAGTGTATTGATAGGGGTAGAAAGAAGTCAACCCACTTTCCACACAAGAATGAAAAAAACAATACGTTCCTGGGTCAGTGGAACCTGATCACTAATCCAAAACAGGCATGGTATCAGAGCTGAGAGAAGGTGATATTTTGAAGACGCTAACAGTCAAACCAGTGGAGGTTTTTTTTTTCATTGCCTCACCTGCTTAATTCTGACACCGAATCCTCATTCCGGGTTGCTGAAAGGTATATTGCATTAATGATGCAAATCAGATAATCACCTTACAATCTTAGAAACAAACAGCAGCAGGATGGCGCAAACATCTCAGCAGCCAGGATCATTTCACTAAAAGGGTTTGTCCTCTCCTTGATGCCAAACAATTGATGGAAACACACAGAACCAGCGTCTCATTGGGATCCCCACACACACACACGCGCACGCACGCACGCACTCCATCAGACATCGAGAAACAGGCGTGCGGACAGAGAGGCAGTCAAAAGAACCAAAAAAACAAAAGCAGAGGCAAAGCAAACCTTCCACCATATTCATATGTAATCAAAAACACATTTACTCCACAATCAATAGGTGGAAAGTAAGTATAAAATTGTGTATCTTCAGACATGTACTGTGAAGAGGGTAAGAGAGGAGGTGCCAAAATTGTTAATTTTTTTGGTCTTCTCTTTTGGTTGCTTTTATTAAAATAAAAATTCTTATTCTTATTTTTAAAGTCATTTTGTATTACGTGCATGAATTAAACGATCTATCCATTGTATGTAAAAGTATGGCTCAGAAAGATTTAAAGTTCTGAACAGACATCCATTTTCCACTAATTGCAGTTCTCTGTTGTTGAAAGGAATACAGGTGAAAAAATATCGAAAATTTAAAAGGTATTGATTAGTATCAAAATTCAGAATTAATAATTTATTATCCATCTATATTGATGATAAAGTAAAATCATCAAGGTCCTGGAACGTTAACACACACCAGGTATATGCAGAAAGAAACTGAAATGCATGAATGCGGCAAACAGACATTACAAACCGATAAAGATAATTATGAACACATAAACTAACAGACAAACTCAATGTTAGAGACATTTATAAGCATACAGAGACAGTAAAAAAAAAACACCACAAAAAACAGGCACATAGTAGGACAGGAAAAATGTTACAAGCAAACGTGAATGAAGACGAGAAAGACAGACGTCACAAAAACTGGTCAAAACAGTCTTTATACAAATCATTCCTAAGTAAGCAACTGCAAAAATGCACATTTAAACATACCCAGCTCTTTAACTCAAAATGCTACATGATATTCCAACTGTGTGATCTTTTAAGACTGTGAAGTTGTAACGGTAAAACTATTTGAATGAACACAAGCAATACTGGAAATGCTGAGATGGTCAAATTTTATTTCCAAAACAAAAAGCAAATTCTAAAAATGTAAAGATGACAGAAAACATATCACATACAAAATAATCCTTGAAAATGATCAAACACACCAAGCGAAAACGAAGACATTAAAAGCAATGAAGTCTTTAAAATAGAAGTATCAAACAATTGAAAAACAAAAGATGAATAAAGAAATGAATGGATATGATTGAACAGTTTAACTTTATATTAAAACCGATGCCAAACAAGTTGTAACTAAGGCAAGGAAATATAAAATCATAAATGTGTGCTCGCAGGCGCTGCGTGTGTGTGTGTGTGTGAGTGTATGTGTGTGTGTGTGTGTGTGTGTGTGTGTGTATGTGCGTGCGTGCGTGCGTGCGTGAGTGCGTGCATACGTGCGTGTACACAAATAAGTATTGATTATAAAACAAATTTTTATGTAATGAAGAAATAAGGAATTGAGTCAACGAATGATTGATTGATTGATTGATTGATTGATTGATTGATTGAATGAATGAATGAATGAATGAATAAATGAATGAATGAATGAATGAATGAATGAATGAATGAATGAATGAATGAATGAATAAATGAAAACAGAAGTGAGAAAAATACTGAATTCAAGGAACAGTGAGAATAACATGAAAGTACGGAAAAGTCAGACACTCCATTCGTGTAAATTGAACTGGGTATTTTGTCTTCAAGGGATCAGTTGTTTTTTTAAATGCAGAATAGGCTTCATCATTCCTTGGCAAAAAGAATTAATTTTGCCCTTCTTATAGCGCCTAGACTGGTACGTTATGAACAAGGAAGTTTTAGACACTACATTTAATCTTAGCAAACTGTCAACAGCAGATTCTACTTCCTGACAGGAAATAAAGCAATAAGCTCGGAGAGTTCCTTTCCCCTTCAGACATGCGCAATGGTAGAGATGGGAAAAGGGATGGGTGTGAGGAGAGCAAGAGAAATGAAAGTGGGCTCACTTCTATCATTGCCTGAAGAGAAAGGTTAGTGATCGGCCTTAACCCCCCACCCCCTCCCCACTCCCCCTATCCCCGCACCTCTCCCCCTGTCCTCTCCACACCCCCTCCCTTCCCTCCGCAATCTTTTCAGGTGACTGATTTCATCAGGGAGACTTTGTTTTTTGGGCTTTGTGCACATTATTGTGTAAGGTGTGTCGCAGAAGCAATCTGCTGGCGGCCCATTCTAAAAAAAAACCCAACAAAACAACAACAAACAAATAAAATAAAATAAAAACAAAAAATGGAAGAAAATCCCTACAGACATTCATTTCCATTAAAGGCGCCTTTCTTGCTACAGTCCATATATAAGAATGCGATGCTGTGAATGAATTGTTTAAAAAAAAACAAAAATCAAGAGAGAGCTGTCTCCCTGTTCGTCATTCTGACTATCTGTCTGTCTATATGCGCCTCTCTGTCTGTCTGTCTGTCTGTCTGTCTGTCTGTCTGTCTGTCTGTCTCTCTCTCTCTCCTCTCTCTCTCTCTCTCTCTCTCTCTCTCTCTCTCCTCTCTCTCTCTCTCTCTCCTCTCTCTCTCTCTCTCTCCTCTCTCTCTCTCTGTACAAATACCATAAGGTACTGGTTAAAACTATTGCAATTGAATCAAAATAGAATATCATATCATGCTTACTGCATGCAGTTAGAGTTAGATAGGAATGGTAAGTCTTGTTGGATTTCAAAAATAAGGGAAATTTTGTGTGAAACAGGTTTTAACATTGTTTGGATGCAACAAGGTGTCGGGGATGTAAAAGCTTTTGTAGGTATGTTTAAACAAAGATTAGTGGATATTTTCATTCAAGAATGGGGTGGGACTATAAGAGATAAAGAAAGATATGATATTTATAGATCGTTTAAAACTATTTTTGCAAAAGAGCAGTATTTGAACTCCATAGATGTCTATTGTTTCCGTGTAGCAATTACGCAAGCAAGGTTTAACGTTTTGCCTCTTAATAATAATGTGTATAGATACAGTGATAATATTCAAGACAGATTGTGTCCATTTTGTAAAACGAAAATTGAAAATGAAGCCCACTTTCTACTAGAATGTTGCATGTACACAAGCTTGAGGGAAAAGTTTTTAAGCAATTGTATAAATGTACCATTACCAGATCTGCTCAGAGTAGCAAATGATGAGTACATGCATGGTTTGTCCAGATAT
>CM060318.1:57560409-57575409 GCA_030674155.1 Stramonita haemastoma | reverse complement strand
TATTCTGATGATTCATGAATGCCATCAGAACTCGGGCTCAAGTTGTCGTTTTTGACAGAGACACGCCAAGGCTCCATTAGAAAACCTTTCCCCTGAGATAGGAGATTGAAGATAGAGGAGTTACGATGATGGAAAAGTGGTTAAGATCATTATAACCAGTTCAAAAAAGCAATTTTATTACAACTCCACTAAGCTTTATTTTTTCCACCTGTGGGTCAGTTTGTCATCTAGGCCAAAGTCATTGGAATGGAATTGATGCAAAATTGTCTCTATAGAGACAAATTAAGCCTGAATGTCTAAGTACTTAAGAGAAAATACATGCATGTCGCCTAAAACATAAGAAATGCCTTAGCGTTTAAGAGAAAACAGACTCAAGAGAATTCTCTATATTACAATTTTGTTAACGAAACGTCGGTGTCATCCATCCCCCTCCCCCCCCCTCTTTTTTTACATTAGACATGCCCCCCCCCCCACTATGAAGTGTACAGATGGAAGAGGGATGGGTGTGAACGGAATTATTGATGCTGCAAGGCTCTGGTTTGGGTTTCTGCCCATCTTCTCACGTGACTGATTTCACCAGGGAGGTTCTGCTTCTAGCTGTGGTGTGCATCATTGTGTTAGCTGTGCCACAGAACTAATCTGTCTGCACCCATGCAAAAACACAAATGTGCTGGAAGAAAGGAGGGAAACAGCTCATCAGAGATCCAATGTTATTTCAAGCACCTATTTCTTTCAGTTGTTTTGACTTATAATACTGTGAATAAAATGAAAAACAAATAAGAATGCTCGTGGCTCTTGAGAGCGTGCGCGCACACACACAAACACTGACGCGCGCACAACACACACACACACACACACACCACACACACACACACACACACACACACACACCACACACACACACACACACACACACACACAGACGTACTGATTTTTCCAACAAATGCGTTTTCTGTGGATGAGGACATTAAACAGAATATGATGAAGAATAAGACAATAGCTTAATTATCCCATGTTTCATCAGGTGATGCCCAAAACCCATATCTTACTTCAAGTCACTTTGAAGTCAAAGTAATTTGGCCATGCATTACAACTGCATCTGGTTTTGAAAACAACACGTGAACATATCTATCTTATTCAATAATCAGAGAAGCTTTTGTTCCTAGACAAATGTTACAAGGACGAATCTTTAGAGACTGATGAAGTGTTCATTTCAAAAAGTTTTTGTTGTTGTTGTTGTTGTTGTTGTTGCTGCTGCTACTGTTGTTGTTGTTGTATGTTGTTGTTGTTGTTGTTGTTTCTTCTTCTTCTTCTTCTTCTTCTTCTTCTTCTTCTTCTTCTTCTTCTTCTTCTTCTTCTTCTTCTTCTTCTTCTTCAATCAAATTCTTCTTCTTCTACTCCAAATTCTTCAAATTCTTCAAATTCTTCTTCTTCAAATTCTTCAAATTCTTCTTCAAATTCTTTTTCCCTCTTCTCCAAATTACTCTTCAAACTTTTCTTCAAAGTCTACTTCTTCTGTGGACGCTGTCTTCAGGAGTCTCAAAGGAGACTGAATATTGATACAATGTTTGTCTCCCTTCTCTCTTTCTTCTATCCCTGTCCCCTTGACAATCAAGAAGTTGGTGGAGTTTGCAAAATGAAATCTGCACAAGAAGCTCATGGTCGGAGAGAACATTGGGAAAGATGCACAGACTTGGATTGTGTGTTTTACCAACTGTGCAAATAAACTGCCTGGTACATGGTCAACAGAAACGAGAAAACATCATAATCCTTCCTAGATCAGTGTCAACGTGCACTCTTCCTACCAGCCACCGTGGAACGATGGTTAGCGTGCTGAGTTCCTGCCTGTACATTTCAGGTTCGAATCCCATAAAAGTGTCAAAGGAGTTTTTCATACTCCGACTGACTCTTATCCAGAATGATTTTGCTGAGCTTATGAGAAGACTGCGACCACTCAGTCGAGCATCATCCATTTTATGGACGCAGTTTTGAGAATGCTGCTTAGATTACTTTAATGCAGGTGTCTACACATAGGGCCCGATGGACACAGAGGTTCCAAAATGGCACAATCTCCTTTGCTTGTTTCTGATTTCGTGGCCCCTGTTGCCCTGGTGTCATGGTGACCTCAGCTCTTTGTAACCTTCAGTACCTGTGGAAAATTTATGTCAATCTTTTTTAGTGTCTAAAGATTCACAGAAGGGGATTGTAAGGGGACGTTGTAATGGTCGCCACTCAAGATTGCCGTTTCACTTATACTCCACGACTGTGCAAAAACCGTTATCAGTAGGAGGCCTAGATAGTAGAGTTGAATGAGAAAAGGCATGATGGAGCACCAATGAAGTGACCCAGTAGTGGTGCAGGGCTCCTCTGGTTGGTGGCCTTACAGTGGGTGACCTAACTTCTCCTGTGAACTTCTGGCCTTGAGGATACAGCACAACGAGCCTAGGTACAGTTAGACTGGGAAGACAGGAGTGACAGCAATAGTGGTACGTCACGAGAAAAGAAAAGAAGCAGCCAAGCAAAGTCGAAAAGAAAATGAAAACAAAAAAAAATGAAACAGCGCAGGAGGAACGTGAAGACAAGCACGTCACAAAAACAGCAAAGAAGAAGCCAAAACAACATCAATAAGAAAACAAAAAAGACAGAAAAAATACTCTCATTCTATGCTATTCCCAGACCGGAAGAATCAGACATGTGTTGTGAATGTTTTACCTTTCGTGCTGAAATAGCGAACAAACATCATCCACCCTCTACACCCCCACCCCTACCCCACTTCACTCCCTAAAACCATTAAAATAAAAAGAGGGAAAAAATGTGACGACGAGAATGCAAGCTGTCAGGGACAGTCAATCTCAATGTTTGTGTTCCTCTCTTTCCTAAAATTATTGCTTCGCTTTATAGAAAAAAAGGTAATAATTTGAAAAGCAGTGCAGAAAGGTTGAATGTGCTAAAAAACATAGATCCATAAATGAATTGATAAATGAATAGAAAAAGGATGAATAATAGCAAAAATAAGATTAATCAATTAGATTTCACTGTTTTATTATCGCCTCAACTTCAACAGTTCCTCTCCCTCTCTTCAGAAACGCCCGAAGCAGTAAAATAAATATTATTATTATTATTATTATTATTATTATTATTATTATTATTATTATTATTATTATTATTATTATTATTATTATTATTATCATTATATAGTATGCATGATGATATATGATGATGATGATATGATGATGATGATGATATGATATTATTATTTATTATTATTATTATTATTATTATTATTATTATTATTATTATTATTATTATAAACAACGCAGATATCAGCACATAAATAAACATAAACAAACTCAAAAAAGAATGAAAAATAAGACGAGAATCATCGCCTAAATTTTATTGTTTTAATCCCCCCCCTCCTCTCTCTCTCTCTCTCTCTCTCTCTCTCTCTCTCTCTCTCTCTCTCTCTCTCTCTCTCTCTCTCTCTCTCTCTCTCTCTCTCTCTCCTCTCTCTCTCTCTCTCTCTCTCTCATCCTGAATTATTAAACTATATGTTTTTTGCAATTTATCTTTATTTGCCTTGAGAGCTTCTAGGTTAGAGAGGTTTCCTTAAATCTATGGCAAAAACACTCTTCCTGGAGTGGAACAAGAGTGTATTATTTCTTTAAATTTGAACGGAAAAATTCACACACACACACACACACACACACACACACACACACACACACACACACACACACACACACACACACACACACACACACATACACACACACGTACACACACATACATACATCACAACATACATACATACATACATACATCAACATACATGCATACATACATACATACATACATACATACATACATACATACATACATACATACATACATACATACATACATACATACATACATACATACATACATACATACATACACATACATCAAATACATACTATGTGTATATATATACACATAATGTGTATCTGTATATACAACATGCGCACGCGCGCACGCGCGCGGCCCAACACACACACACAACACACACACACACACACACACACACACACAACACACAACACAACACACACACACACACACACACACACCACACACACACACCATGCATTGAAGACAGTTTCAAGATTGTCAATAGCAGAAGCCATTTGTGGGCAAGCAAGGTTGAGAGGACAGCCCAAACAATGCGTCAATCATTCCCTCCTACTTTATAAATGAGAGAGAGACAGAGAGAGAGACAAAGAGACAGAGACAGAGACAGAAACAGAGAGACAGAGTGAGACAGAGAGACAAAGAGACAGAGGGACAGAGGGACAGAGACACAGAGACACAGAGACACAAGAAACACTAGAGAGAGATGTTAAGAAGAAAAGCAGGACAACTGGAAAGAAATAATCGAAAGTAAGAAGGAAAAAGAAAGATTAAAGACATACAGACAGAAAAAAAACAAACACGAAACAAAAAGAGAAAAGGAAAAGGATAGAAAGAAGCAAACCCTGTGATGTGGGATTCACTCCTTTCATTTGTTGTCACTTCTGCGGTTCTGTTTTGAGAGTGGGTACATTCAGGAGGGTGTGTGTGTGTGTGTGTGTGTGTGTGTGTGTGTGTGTGTGTGTGTGTGCGTACGCGCGCGGCGCGCGCGCGCGCGTGTGTGTGTGTGTGTGTGTGTGTGTGTGTGTGTGTGTGTGTGTGTGTGTGTGTGTGTGTTGGTGCAAAACAAGGACTTTTGTTGCAGACCTGTTTGTTGTGAGATGTTGATTTCGAATTTGTACAGTTTTGTAGAGGAAATTCCTTGCCCTTACCAGTTCCAATTGCAAGGGCTAATTACAGCTTATTTTTTTTTAAAATCTAAATGTATCCTGTAACCATGTTACGGACTCCATGCAATAATGACAATTTTAGGCTGAAATGAATAAAGTTCTCAGAATAAGTAATTGTATGTTTTGTGCCTGGCTCCAATCCCACTGTCCCTTTGTGAATGGGTATTTTGCTTCTCACAATAAGCCTTTGTCATTGTCATTGTCATTGTTTCTCTCTCTCACACACATACACACATACACACACAAGCACATGCACACACAAACGTGCACGCACACACACATAATTATACACACATAATATACACCATGCACACACCTAATCACATAATTATACACACTCAAACGGTGTGCGCGTGCGCGCGCGCGCGCACACACACACACACACACACACTCACACACACACACACACACACACACACACACACACACACACACACACACACACACACACACACACACACCACACACACCACACACCTCATGAGTGTTCCTACCTCGAAACAAAAACGCAGAAGTGACCAGAAAATTAATGATAGGAGGGAATCCCATATCACAGGGGTTTTGTTTTCTTCTTTCCTTTTTGCTTCTCATACTTTCTTTGGGGTTTTTGATTGCTTCTTTCTGTCTGTCTTTTTCTGTCATTTATGTCTTTAGCGCTGTCTTGAATTTCTTCTTTACATCTTTTCTTTTCTTTCATCCATTCTTTTTTTTTCTTCTTTCTGCATTTTATCTTTCTTTCCTCCTTCTTTACTAATAGTTTGTTCCTCTTCCTCTTCTTTCTTTTTTCAGTCATTCTTTCTTTCATTCTTTCTTTCATTCCTTCTTCCCGTTTTTTTTTTGTTATTCTGTCTTTTTTTTCTCTTCCTTTCTTTCTTTTTTCTGTTTATCTTTTCTCTCCTTTTTTCTTTCTTCCTTTCTTTCTTTTTTTTGTGTTTCTTTTTCATTTTTTCTTTCTTTTTTTCCTTTCCAGCATTTACATCCTCCTGCCCTATTGAAATCTCTCTCTCTCTCTCTCTCCTCTCTCTCTCTCTCTCTCTCTCTCTCTCTCTCTCTCTCTCTCTCTCTCTCTCTCTCCTCTCTCTCATCTCTCTCTCTCTCTCTCTCTCCTCTCTCTCTCTCCTCTCTCCTCTCTCCTTTATTGTGCTTGTTCCTGTCCCCACAGTATTGATCCAATAGGGGACAACCCTGTGTTAATGTCCAGGCTGTGTTGAAAGTGAGTGTGTTGAGCTGTTCCCACTGAAGCAACCTGCCTGGGAGAGAGAGGAGAGAGAGAGAGAGAGAGAGAGAGAGAGAGAGAGAGAGAAGAGAGAGAGAGAGAGAGAGAGAGAGAGAGAGAGAGAGAGAGAGAGAGAGAGAGAGAGAGAGAGAGAGAGAGAGAGATGTAAACACACATACACACACGCACACAAATGCGCACTCGCGTGCGAGCATGCGTGGCTGCTTCAGTTTACATGCACACTTACACATAACTTATCTGTACTTGTATCTATGCAAATGTGCACTCGTGAATAAGTGCAAATCGCATCATTGAAATTATGTGAGATGTGCGTGCCTGTGTGTTTGTGTGTGTGTATGTGTGTGCGTGTGTGTGTGTGTGTGTGGTGTGTGTGTGTGTGTGTGTGTGTGTGTGTGTGTGTGTGTGTGTGTGTGTGAGACAGAGACAGAGACAGAGACAGAAACAGAGACAGAGACAGAGAGAGAGTTTGTATCAAAGCTTTTGGGGTTGGAGGATCGCGGGGTTGTGGTGGTCACCACTTCTGGCAGGTGACTCACTCAGTCTGGCTCTGCGACTGAGCTAATACTGTCGTTAGTAGGGGCTTAGTAGGTGATATCCTGCGTATGTTAGCTCAGACCAGGCACCACTGAACACCACCAAAGTGACCCAGCAGAAGTGCAGGACCTCTCTGGCTGGTGGACCCATTGTGGCCTAATAATTATTGATGGGCTCCCTGTGGACTCCCAGCCCCGGGAATGAGACACAACGAATCTGGGTATGGCTGTGGCAGGGAAATTGAAATGATCAGTGTGGGAACCACAGGACAGGGATGTCATAGAATACGAGGCAGCAAAAAAAAACCCAAAGGAATCTCAAGAGTGAATCATGAGAGAACATGATTATTCTGACGGCCAGTTCCCAAGTAATAATGTAATGGATGTTAGATCTGCTTTAAAATATCATACCAATATATTTTATCTGACAGCAAGTCCATTTTCAAACAACTACATGATTATGAGGGAATTCTCCATTGGAAAATTTCTGGCACGATTCTTAGTTTGATTAATAAGCCACAAGGAATGCTTGCCATGTGGGAGAGGTGTCCCAGTTGTCATTGAAAATCCATCATACTTGGCATCTTAGGATTATAACTATGTGATATTACCATTTTTACTTAATGGCCAAAAAAAAATGTAAACACAAAACCTAGACAGTAAGATACTTTCAAAAGCACATTGTATTCATGTTTTCGTGTCTAATACGCACAATCGATTACTATCAGCAGAAGCATAACAATTCCTTTTTTAGCCAATAATGGCATGCCTTAGTGTGGCCATTATTGCATTAGGGGTGCACAAAGAACAGTCATTTTCTGCTGACAGATGGGAAAACAGAAATGGAAGGCTTGGATCCTTCAGTAAACAGTTTGATGAACACTGTGTGTCTCCTCTGCTGCGCAACTGTCGAGTGCTCTTCAGCTTGATAAATGGCTGCATGGTGGACTGTGACACTACTGTCAGAGCCAACAGCTGCAAACATGTGTTCAAAGACAAACAGGGAAAATAAAAGCATTTGATCAAGTTCCTGGTTTGTGATGCTTGCATAAGCATGCCTTCCTCAGAAAAATAGGCCAGTTACAGTGCAATATCACTAGATACAATACCCAGCATGTACCCATAGCTTTATTTCAGATACATGGTTGCTATTGAGGAATCATCTGTCAGAAAAAAACCATGTTCTGTTAAAAATAATATCCTGTTTATATAATAAAGCTATCACCAACACTCACATGCTCAGCTGAGCCAGATAAGCCCAAAATAAAGCTGGGGTTTCTATTTTGCCTTTTTGAAAAATAATTGCCAAATCGGTCGGTTTTTTACTTGACAAGAATATCAATGATTTTGCAGAATTTTGTCAAATCGATTAGTGTAACCTGAATTCGCAAAATCCAGCTGTTTGTCTGATTGACAAAAAAGACAGTTTTCCACTGATCAGATTAGACATTGGCAATGGGCAGCAAAGACATGTCTAATGGTAATGCCAGAATGTAGGACCAAACCTGTTACCATAGCAGAGCAGGTAGTTCTTAAAACATTAACTCTTGTTTCTTTGCATTAGATGTCCAATCCAAATTGTCTTTTTTAAACAAAGCTGGATTTTTACAGTTTTACTCGGTAGAGTATGCAGCTTTTATTTCTTGACCAATGCTGCATCTGTGCGTACCTCCGACCTCGCAGATACCAGTTCCTTTTTATGAAACACAGCAAAAGTGTTATTCCTTCACTTCATGTTGTCTAAAACTAGTCTTATTTTTGGAAGCATTTTAAGAACCGTTGTCATCTTGATCAGCACCATGACATTAATAAGTATGTGAAAATTTCCAAAATTATTTTGTTCTTCTCTTTAAATTATTTTATTTCAGTGTGTTTTCTACAGCTTTTCATGAATCTTGCAACTACTTTTGATGTTGAAAATAAATGTCAAATTTAATGTCGCCAAGGGGTTACAATGACATCATTATTTCAAAGTGGGATATCCACAATGCTAGTTATTAGCTAAGTCATATATCTGTCATTAAGCAAGATTTGTCCTCCAATGTCTGTTAATAGTGCAGGAAGTAAATAAGAATATAACATAAGTCACCTGGGTTATAGAGGATTTACTTATGTTAGCATGACAGCTCTATGTTTATAATATGAGACATGTTGAGTATGTCAGGAAAAAAAATTTGCCTTATATAAGCCCATGAGGGAGAGACCAATGCAACTTGTAGTTTGAAGAATGTTAAATACTAACGAGATCATGAAATTGTAAATGAAAAATTGCAAAAGCAAAGTATTCATACTAGACTACCTTCTATGAATCCATATCCAATTGTTAGTGTATTTTGCACTTTTTCAAATCAGTTGTAACTTCTGCTTTCATGATGGCAACCTGATGGGGCTTTTTATTATGTGCGTTGTGGTTATTTTGTTGCTGTAAAAAGAACTAAACATGAAAACTTGACAGCAAAAGAATTCTACCCAGAGACTATATTCATGTGTTTGTGCCTAATTCGCCAAATCAATCATATCAGCAGAAAAAGATTTCCTCTTCTTTGCCAATAATGGCTAGCCTCAGTGTGGCCATTATTACATTAGGGATGCACAAAGCACAGTCATTTTCTGCTGACAGACGGGGAAAACAGAAATGAAGGGCTTGGATCCATCGGCAAAACAGTTTGATGAACACTGTGTTCTCCTCTGCTGCATGACTGTCACGTACTCTTCAGCTTGGTAAATGGCTGCAAAAAGACTGTGACACTCTCCAACAAAAATGTGTATGGAATGCACTTATTTTGGTGGGTGTATTTTTTTTTCGTGGTTTGGGATGGAAAACATAACATTTTTCTTGAAGGTATAAGTTAGTTACGGCGGATAAAAGAGCACTCAACACAATAGTACCCAGAACACATTCAAAACTACTTTAGGAATGTATGGGTCATAGAATTGAAAAGTGATTGCTAAGCCACAGATATACCCTAGGGTAGTGAAATATTCTTTTAGCTGTAGGACACCCTTAGGGAAACTGAAAAATGGAAACAAACATTTGCTGATCAAGTTTACTGGTTAATTATTGCTCTTGTCCAAGTGTGTTCTTTGGCATAAGCCTGTGTTGTGTGTGTGTGTTGTGTGTGTGTGTGTGTGTGTGTGTGTGTGTGTGTGTGTGTGTGTGTGTGTGTATGTGTGTGTGTGTGTTTTGTTGTCTGTTTTGTGTTGTGTCTGTCTGTCTGTCTGTCTGTCTGTCTGTTGTCTGTCTGTCTTTCTGTCTCTCTGTCTGTCTGTCTGTCTGCCTATTGTTGTATTGCATGTATGCTTGTGTGCACATAAGGTCTGCAGAAACATGTGTAGGTTTGTCTCATACACACACACACACACACACACACACACACACACACACACACACACACACACACACACACACACACACACACACACACACACACACACGCACACATGCACACACACATACACAATATAATTCATTCTTATTTTCCAACAATGCTATCATTTTATGTTCTCCAACTACATATTAAACCCAAACACTGCATTTAAATCAGTCCTTTCCTACCATAATCATATTGAATAATATAGTTATAAGCGATTGCTCTGATAAAAACGTATTCTTTATTGCATAATTATTCAAATTTTCGTCAGTGTTATCGATTTTCTGCATTGGCTAATTGCTAAAGTTTCTGCACTGTGTTATTCAGTTTTTGTATGTTGAATATTGCCAATAGAATGCATGTTTATTATGAATTAACTGCTCCTCTCTCACACTCCAAAACAAGTTGCGTCTTTCAAAATGCAGAGGCAGACACCAAAAGGACAATAAATTTGGTATTGTGGTTCTTGCTGTTTTTCACAACGTTCCTCAGCTTAACACAACGGAGGCCATCCAGAAGTTTCACTCTGCCTCATTCATCACAACAGGGAATCCCTATCAGGCTGCAAGAACATTCTGGATCAGAATGTTGCCCTTGTGACTGTCTTTGAAGTACCTCGCGTATAGGCAGCCATACCCCATTTCAGATTTTTTTTCTAAAGTGCTCAATACAAGCTGATATACCGAAAGCCTCTTATAGATAAAAACAATCTCAATGAAACATTGCAAGGCATAGCAACATTGTTATATATAGACCTTAGCACCTTGTTTACGTCAATAACAGACAAAGCTTTTAGCCAGGGCCAAAACTTTTGTATACATTTTTTTTTCTTTGATACCTCAAGTTAAAAATGTTTGTCTGGTCAAAGACAAGTAACAAAATCCGCAGAAAAACGAAAAAAAAAAAGTCATGTTTATCTGACAGCTAGCTAAAAGTTTAATGGAACCCGATATAATGTTTTCCTCTCCAGAGGAAACTCTGTCCTCCCCTGTATATTTTGATAATGATATTGGTTTCTCTATAAACCAGTGGTGGTTTTTCGGGATGTTTTGTTCGAGTGGGGTTTTCTGTGGGGTTTGTTTGCTTCCTTTCGCTCGTTTTTTCTGGTCTTTTATTGCTTTGTGTGTTTATATGTTTAGCAGTTCTTTCTTTGATTTCACGTGGGAGCTGTCAGGTGGTTCCATTTACTGACCACAGGAGAGTAAGATCAATTGGAGGCGTTGATTGCGATCCTGGTTTTATCGTTATATTACTTGGATGAAAGACATGGCCACGATTTTATAGGTTTCAGCGCCTATACTATACTAGTAAACAAGCACCCAGGTGTGTTTGTTTCGAAAGTAGATAACATGTTTGTGTGTAAATGTGTGTGTGTGTGCATGCGTGCGTGCGTGCGCGCGCGCGTGTGTGTGTGCGTGCGTGCGTGCGCGCGCGCGTGCGTGTGCGTGTGTGTGTGTGTGTCACAGTTCCAAGCCTATTTTTCTTGCGCTTGCGCTGACAGCCTGCCCAATCTCTATGCAGTTCTTGATAGTTTCTCTTATCAAAATAATACTCCCAGCAAAGTGTTTTCAATCCTAACTGCCTGGGTCTAGGATGTTTTGAAAGACGATGGTTACATTGTTTGTTTCCAAAGTAAGTTATATAATATAAAGCACAAGTCTCAAAAGCAAGTTTTACAGGAAGCGCATTTTCTGGAAAGCTTTCTATCTTCATGGTCTGGTATTTTTGTCTTTACGTTGTCGCCTTGTTTTGTTTGTTTGTACAATGGAGACCTACTTCATTGATGTTCTCTCTCTCTCTCTCTCTCTCTCTCTCTCTCTCTCTCCTCTCTCTCTCTCTCTCTCTCTCTCTCTCTCTCTCTCCCTCTCTCTCTCTCTCTCTCTCTCTCTCTCCCTCTCTCCCTCTCTCCTCTCTCTCTCTCTCTCTCTCTCTCTCTCTCTCTCTCTCTCTCTCTCTCTCTCTCTCTCCTCTCTCTCTCTCTCTCTCTGTCTCCTTTATCAACCATGAAATTGATGTTCCAATATTCGTCAGCAGACATGCACGGACAAGTTAACAGATCACAAAGACACCCCCCATCAATTTCAGTCAACCCCGTCCTTTCCCCCCTCAAAAAGTTAAGTTTTTGGATGGGTTAAAAAAAAAAAAAAAAAGAACAACGAAAAATCCATTCACTTTTGTTTCCTTTGAAGAGTTTCTGGACAACACACTGGTCAATGGAAAGACATGTCTTCTCAAATGAAACACGGTGTCTTCCAAACTTTCTTTGTTTCTTTACTCCTTTTGTTCTTTCTTTCTATCTTTCTTATTCTCTTCTTTTCTTTCCTTCGTTTGGGTTTTTGTCTTTATTTTGCTGTTTCTTTTGTCTTTATTCATTTCTTTTTGTGTTCTTTCTTTCCTTCTTTCTTTTTTGATTTTTTTCTCGTTCTTTCATTCTTTATTTATTCATTTCGTTCTTTCTTTTCTTGTTTCTTCTTTATTATTTTTGGTTCGTTCGTTCTTTCTTTCTGTCTTTCCTTTTCCGTTCTATGTTTTATTCATCCCTTTTTTATTTACTTACTTATTTTGTTCCGACGTATACCCTCTTGATTGCTTGCTTCCTTTCTTTTATCAAAACCTAATTACCAGAAAATATAGACCTGGAGAGTGCGTTCCACTCTCGAAAGAGGGGAGTCTTTTTCTCCTCAGACGTGTAATTTGATTTCTCGATTAATTTCCATTTGCCAATTTTCATTTTTGTGTTTAATTCACAGCAGTTAGACGCGAGGTAATTGGATGCCGGCAGGAAAGTGTATATTTTGGAGTGCTGCGCGGGAATAGAAGAAAATCAGCAAAAGAAGATATTGGAACAAATCGACAGAAAGTGTTCTCAAGTGCATTTCTGTGTACATGGGCAAATGCGTATGCGCACATTTGCTTATACAAACATACACACACGCGCACGTGCGCGCGCGTGCACTTACATGCATATAAACACTTGAACATATGCATACATGCACCCATGCACTCAACATTTTGTCTAATATCACATTTTGTGAAGAGACGTAAAATTGAAGACAGACAGACAGCCCCCCCCCCCCCCCCACTCCCCCCCCCCCCCCTCCCCCCCCCCGACACACACACACATCACGACAAAATCACCAGAAAAGAAAACTGAAGCGTATCACAAGAGATTCGTATCGAAGACCAACGCCGAAGTCGGAAGCGCTGGGCCTGATTTGTCAGGCGCTTAACGACAGTGCAACGCACGATAGCTCATACGACAGATATCAGTAGTTGCTGCCTGAGTAATCGACAAAGAAGAAATATCGCAGATTACCCCCGTGAGGATGCCAGAGTATAAATGGTATCCCCACTTCCTGGAAATTGTGTACTAAAAAATTCTCCTTTTCTAACACCCCCTTTGTTTCTTATTCTGCTCTCTCTCTCTCTCTCTCTCTCTCTCTCTCTCTCTCTCTCTCTCTCTCTCTCTCTCTCTCTCTCTCTCTCTTCTCTCTCTCTCTCTCTCTCTCTCTCTGGTGCTTATTTTCTAGGTACCCAGTCCATTCTTCTGCCTTTTGACAAGCAAATCTAAAGTTTTATTCTCACAAACTTGTTAATGAGCTGCCCTGCTAGCTGAGGCCAACAAACAGACCTCCTTCAGAGTTGCAAACCCAGGAGAAGACCAGGCACTCGGCATTCCACCCATAAGAGAACGCAGAAGAAATATCCAAGATTTAATTAGGTCTGACTGCCTCTGTCTACCTGTCTGCCTGCCTGCCTGCCTGCCTGCCTCCTCTCTCTCTCTCTCTCTCTCTCTCTCTCTCTCTCTCTCTCTCTCTCTCTCTCTCTCTCTCTCTCTCTCCCAGACAACCTGACCCACAAACCTACGCTGAAGCTGCAGCCACTGCAAGGACATCTATGGATACCAGTGCCTCTGCAAAAGCTGGGAAAGCTAGGACCCCTGAACAGCCAGAGGTACGTGGACACCACAACAGGGATTCCCCACATCGCTTCAGTGGCAGCAGTCACAACAGCAGCGCACGTGGTCAACAGGATGGAGGGGGAAGAGGTGATTCCCCTCTTGGTTCCAAGTTGGGCAGCCACAGCCACAGAGCACGTAAAGCACCTGGTCGGAAGGAGGAAAGCGGGGAGGGGGATTCCTCCCTTCACTTGAACCAGGACAGTCAGAATGACACGACACCAGCTGCACGTGGTCAACGTGGTGTAAGAGGGAATTCTGCACGTGGCAGTCAGTCCGGTACGGGTTTGCGCCACTCCTGGTCCCCTCGTTCTTCCCCTCCTGTCAACAAGTGCCCAGCCAACAATGCGCGACCCAGACGATCAACACGTAACGCACCATAGGACAGGCTGGACCATCTTGGAACTTTGAAATTCCTTATTTACAATGTTGAAAATTTGTACAGTAAATTAAATAATGCCGCTTTCATTGATTAAGTTTCTACTTTTAACGTTGTTTGTTTGACAGAAACATTCATTGATGATTCATTTGATTATAGTGGAATTTTTCATGATTTTGTTAAAGTTGCTGCTCCCGCTAAAAGGTTGTCTCGTTTAGGCAGGAATTCAGGTGGTGTTCTTTTGCTAATTCAGAAATCCTTGTCAGCTTATATCTCAGTAGTTAATATTGTTTGTGAAAATACTGTAGCTGTTAAGGTTAAGAAGTCTGTGTTTAACTGTGACAAGGATGTACTGATGGTGGCATGTTACGTTGTACCAGAAAATGGTCCGTTGTATGACACAATGGCGATTAAAGATGGTATAGTAAACTTAGAAGAAAGCCTCTTGCAAGTTCTACAAAACAATAGCATGCATTTACTGATCCTTGGTGATCTGAATGCAAGAACCGGGAGCGCACAACCATGTCAGGAGGATGTAGTTAACTTTGCATCTTGCTTCGATGATGATGATAATATTGATGACTTTTTAGGTAACGATGTTTTACAGCGAAGTTCAAAAGATAGCACTGTTAATAACTTTGGCCAGTCCCTGTTAAACTTATGTTTCATGTTTGATTGTGTCAT
>CM060318.1:57542909-57555409 GCA_030674155.1 Stramonita haemastoma | reverse complement strand
TAACGCTCAAAGGAAAACAAATACAGATGCAGACAGGGTTTCTAATGGATATTTTGTGCCTGTAGCGGCATTCCGACTTTAGAATTAAAATGGACAGATAAAGGCGGTTTTGCTTTTCTGGCGGCGTGTGCTCCCCTTGGAAAGCAGCCCGAATTCCATGCAGAGAAATCCGCCATAACTGAAAGCAGTCTTCAGCAAGTGATCATAATTATCTTCTTTTCTTGTTTGCTTTACACTGTCAGATGAGTCTGGAAAAAAGAATGGCCTGTCCTTTTCAGTTCCTCTGATGGGCCATACAGCTTGGTCTGCATGCCTTTTCTGTCGGTTTTTGTTTTGTTTTCTTTTATTTTTTGCATGGTATGGTGATTTCTTAGAGGGCACTCTTTGGCCCCATAGTGCCGACTAGCCCTCTAGGCTTGTCTTCTGTTACCCTGAAAGCCGAGGGGGGCAGAGCTTTTCACGTAGCTTTTGATCACGTGATGTGATGTGCCCCACACAGGTCATATGGGGTATTTTATGGAGACAAGAAAGCCACATGTTGCCTCGCCCTGTGATAGGAACATTGCCAGTTAGGTCTGGCCTAGGGCTGCTTTTGCACTTAACTCCCATTTCTGTGGGTCATTCCCCTATCAGCCACTAATGGGACCTGCCTAGTCGCCTCACCAGTGATCATAATAAAACTTCATGTGTATACTTGCTGTTGTCTTGCCATCCATATAGATCATGGCAACTGGCCTGTATTTCTAGGAATGATATTTGTATAAAGTATTTGAAACTGTAAATTTTAAAGCATTTCTTTTCCATTGTTTCTGTTTTAACCCATGTCAACAGCTATTGGCTGGAACAAGAGTGTTGCAGTCCATCATGCAGCTATTTATCATGCTGAAGAGCATGAGACAGTCGTGCAGAGGAGGAGACACACGGTGTTCATCAAACTGTTTACTGAAGGATCCAAGCCCTTCATTTCTGTTTTCCCCGTCTGTCAGCAGAAAATGACTGTGCTTTGTGCACCCCTAATGCAATAATGTCCACACTGATGCATGCAATTATTGGCCAAAAAAGAAAGAGTCAGTCTTGTTCTGCTTATGGTGATCGATTTCTGTGAGTAGGGCCCATGCTGTTGAGTGAAGTGTGTCTAGTATTTCTTTGACTGCCTGGTTTTTGTATTTAATTTTGTTTACTGGTAAGAAATGGAAAAAATACACACTCACATGGCTCAAATTTGTCAGGTCTATTCTTTGATAACACAAGAACTCATTTGTGTAAAAATGTGGAAATGCAAAATTTAAAACCTAGGTACTGCTTCTGGACATAAAGATGATATTCAAAAATAATTTTGTTTACAAAAAAGTTTGAAATATACAAATTTATTATTTTGCTGTCACTTAACCTCTTCACACAACAACTGAAATGTATGTCTACCTTGCCGGTTCAGGTACAGCAGACCCATATTGCTTTACACTATATAAAAGGCTGTAGTTCACACAGAAATGTCAAGCCAATTTGAGGCCATCATTTACATGCAGTCGAGAGCACCCCCCCTCCCCATCTCCACCTCATTACTTGATATTTTAACAAACACTGGAAAACAAATCTCACCCAATGATAGAGAAATGGTTTGGTCAGGGATTGGCATTGGAGAGAGAGAGAGAGAGAGAGAGAGAGAGAGAGAGAGAGAGAGAGAGAACATGCAGAAAACATGTGTAGGCAAGTTACACAGACGTGTGGGCATGTATCTGCGCATGCGTATCTGTGTGTGTGTGTGTGTGTGTTCTCTCTCTCTCTCTCTCTCTCTCTCTCTCTCTCTCTCTCTCTCTCTCTCTCTCTCTCTCTCTCAGGCAGGTTGCTTCAGTGGGAACAGCTCAACACTCTCGCCTTCAACACAGCCTGGACATTAACACAGGGTTGTCTCCCCTATTGGATCAATACTGTGGGGACAGGAACAAACACAATAAAGAGAGAGAGAGAGAGAGAGAGAGAGAGAGAAGAGAGAGAGAGAGAGAGAGAGAGAGAGAGAGAGAGAGAGAGAGAGAGAGAGAGAGGTCCAACAGGGCAGTTAAAAGGTAAATGCTGGAAAGGAAAAGGAAAAAAAGGAAAACCGAATAAAAGAAAGCATGGAAATAAGTAAAACTGGAAGAAAGAAAAAAAGAAAGAAAGAATGAGAGAAAGAAAGAAAAAAAGAAAGGAAGAAAGACATAAAGAACGAATGAAAGAAAGAAAGAAAAAGAAAGAAAGAAAGAAGAAAAGAAAGAAAGAAAGAAAGAAAGAACGAATGAAAGAGAAAGAAAGAAAAGAACGGTAAGTAATGGAGAAGGAAAGAAAGAAAAACGAAAGAAAAAATGGGAGGGGGGGGGGGGGGGGGGGGGAGTCGAGGAGAGCAAACTGAGCATTGAAAATCACTCTATTTCTTTTCTCTTAACTAGTTCTGTTCTAGAGGCTACACCATGGGCGTGAAGTGTGTGTGTGTGTGTGCGTGTGTGGTGTGGTGTTGTGTGTGTGTGTGTGTGTGTGTGTGTGTGTGTGTGTGCGTGCGCGCGCGCGCGCGCGCGCGTGTGTGTGTGTGTGTGTGTGTGTGTGTGTGTGTGTGTGTGTGTGTGTGTGTGTGTTTTCCATATCACATGGCATCTCTCTGTGTGTGTGTGTGTGTGTGTGTGTGTGTGTGTGTGTGTGTGTGTGTGTGTGTGTGTGTGTGTGTGTGTGTGTGTGTGTGTGTGTGTGTGTGTTTTCCATATCACATGGCATCTACCTTCCCTTCTGTCTGTCTGTCTGTCTATCTATCTGTCTGTCTGTCTGTCTGTCTGTCTGTCTGTCTGTCTGTCTCTCTCTCTCTCTCTCTCTCTCTCTCTCTCTCTCTCTCTCTCTCTCTCTCTCTCTCTCTCTTTAAAAGTAATGACCTATTAAGTTGATATTTGAACTGACCAGACAACCCTTGTTTGGTATGGAGCGATTTTGAAACTGGCTTCGATGAATGGTGTGTTTGTGCGAAATAATTTTTCGTAGGTTTAAAAAAAAAAAAAAAAAAGAGAGAAGAAAACGAACATATTCACTTTCCATGAGATGAAGAGATCTCTTTGCGACAGATTTAAGGAACCCTCTAACCAGAAAACCCTAACACAAATAAATATGAATTGCGAAATAATTTCTGGCGAACCACTCAAGGGTGAGAGGAAAGAAATGGGGACTGGGAGGGGGGTGAGGAGTGCGATTGGAAAAGTTAGTGTTGTGAGACAGTGAAGCTTGTTGTGAGGAATTTGGTTTGTCATTGTTGTTTTTTTCTGTTTATTCACTGGTTTTGTCTATCCGTTAAGCTGTTTAGTAATTTCTTATATATTTCTTTGCTTATCTAACTATTTATCTGTTCATTTTTATTCGTATATTGTGTAGTTATTTATTTGTTTTGTCAGTTTTTCATTGATTGATTTGTGTACTGTCTATTCGTTAACTTGCTCTATTGACTTTTTTCTGTAAATTTTCTCTATTCATTAAATTAAATGTGTGTAGTACGTGTGTCAGTTTATAAGTATGTAAGTAGGTATAGGGACGAGATAGCTCAGTGGTCAGAGCGCTCGCTTTCCCCAAGCTAAGGTTAAGCAGCATCGAGCGTGGTTACCAAGTTGATGGGTGACTTTTTTGCGTGCCCTGGTTTCAGTACAGTCCCCCAGTTCACCCAGCTGTAAATGGGTACCTGCCCTCTGTAGGGCCAGGGAAGGTAAAGCAGCGAGGGAGAGCAGATGGGCCCTGCCCCCAATATGCTGGCTCCTAGAGAAGCTGAGGTCTTTGACGCCTCGCTCCCCTACGACCGCATAGGTTATGGGACACCTTTACCTTACCTTTATGTGTGCATATGCAATTATGTGTGTAAGAATATAATTATGACAGAAGAAGAAGAAGAAGAAGAAGAAGAAGAAGAAGAAGAAGAAGAAGAAGAAGGAGAAGAAGGAGAAGAAGAAGAAGAATATTTTGCAGTAATAATGAAGAGACTAGCCTTTATTGTTTGAGTTGCTCATTTTTATTGGAAAGTATTGTTATCACCTAGCATTGCTTTACCGATAAACCTCATACACGTCTTTCTGAATTTGAAACAGACTTAACTGGTTCTCCTTCTCGTACCTTCGAATGGAGTCAAAGTTGATCATGTGAACACACCATACTGCTCGATTGGTAGCTTGTGTGTGTGTGTGTGTGTGTGTGTGTGTGTGTGTGTGTGTGTGTGTGTGTGTGTGTGTGTGTGTGTGTGTGTGTGTGTGTGTGTGTGTGTGCTTTATTTTCGCAGGGGGGGGGGGGGGATCTGGGGGAAGGTTGGGGGGTTCTTTTTTCTTTTCTTTTTACGTTGTTTGCAGTTTCACTTTGTGTTCATGGTAAACAGATTCTTTTCTAATCGATTAGAAATATAAAACAAAATATACAGGACGACCTCAGCCTTTTGACATTGACTTCTTTTTCCAATTTCCCCTCACCTTTCCTGGGAACT
This sequence comes from Stramonita haemastoma, assembly GCA_030674155.1. Taxonomy (NCBI): domain Eukaryota; kingdom Metazoa; phylum Mollusca; class Gastropoda; order Neogastropoda; family Muricidae; genus Stramonita; species Stramonita haemastoma. Next base: position 57,550,938 of record CM060318.1, on the reverse strand, counting down.
GTAGTAGAGTTAATGAGAGTTCACATGAAACCACACATACACAAAATTCCATAGAATGAAAAGATGCCATTACAGTTGTTGTAGGTCTGGTGACGAGCAAGTACTTTCTCGTAAAATACAAAGACGTGAAGTTTACTTTTGTCTTTCTAGAAACAAATTCCAATACATTCAATTCTTATTATCTTTGCCTAGATATCAAAAAGATCTCGAGAGAGGATGGAATAAGGAGAGCGGTTGTTAGCAAGACTGCATTTCACGACTGGTTAAAGCTAAATCACTTGTCCTCTATAGTAGATGTTCTAAGGGCGGTTGTTAGCAAGACTGCATTTCACGACTGATTAAAGCTAAATCATTTGTCCTCTGTCGTATCTTTCCCGTTCCCAAACTCCTGTCCCTTTGGGAAAGAATTTTTTACTAGAATATTGGCCTGCCCCCTGTCAAAATGACGACAGGCGTGAGGGCTCTGGACCCATTCATGAATCCTCTGAATAACTAGCACTGTCATGTCCACAACAGACCAAGTGATCGTTCTAAATCCGATTCACATTAAACCTCTACGTCCTGCCTTTCAATATTTTTCTATTACTTTTTTAAGTGAAAGCAATAATCTTAAAGGGAAAAGAGATTTAACGCATGACTGATCACATGCTCCAGGGATTCTTTTCATTCCGGTTGTCACCTTTTTTTCTCTTTTTTTTTTTGAAGGAGTGGGAGAGGTCTATTATGTTTGCTATCTCAGCAATAATGCAAAGCATTCACAGCACATATATGGAACTCTTCCTGGTTCGTGATATAGCACAGAATGATTATGTACATGGTGGCTTTGATCCAAGAATCAAATCTGCTCCTCTGCACATTTTTTTGTATTGACTCGGTTCTTTTTTTGTGGAGTTTGTAGAAGATGCATGAAAAGCCTGTGCATCCCACTGGTTAGTCTATTTCGCCATTAAGTTCAATGCGCTGGTCTTGTTTTGCAAGCTCCAAAAATGTTTTCATAGGGAGGGAGTAAGAAGGGGATAGAGAGAAGATAAACCAATGTCGTTTCATGCTGTTTTGAGATTCTTGAAGACAGCGAACGTGGAAGAAAATGAAAAGAAGTAGAATGGTGATGCTGCTGATGGTGTAGAATTTGAAGAAGAAGAAGAATCTTAAGAAGACGATGAAGAATTTGAAGAAAACTTTGGAGAAGAAGGAAGAGGAGGAGGAGGAGGAGGAGGAGGAGGAGGAGGAGGAGGAGGAGGAGGAGGAGGAGGAGGAGGAGGAGGAGGAGGAGAACAGGTTTATTCACAAGGGAAAGGCGATCAATGTCTTCAAATTATATTGTTTCTAGCAACAGAACCTCCTCTTCAAAACATGGCCATCACTTCTGTTGTTATTGTTTGTTTGTTTTTTTTATCCAAATACACTTCCAACACGCATCTTTAAAGGACTCAGGCTTAAAACTGACCTGAAAGAAACCATGAATAAGAGGAGTCTTAACAGAATATAAAAAGGTAAAGGTATCCCATAAACTTTGTGATCGTAGGGGAGCAAGGCATCAGAGACCTCAGCTTCTCTAGGGGCCAGCATATTGAGGACGGTGCCCATCTCATCTCCCTCGCTGCTTTACCTCCCTCCACCCTAAAGAGGGCAGGTACCTATTTACAGCTGTTGTGAACTGGGGGACTATCTTGAAGTCAAGGCGTACAAACGGTCAACCATCCAATTGGTAACCACGCTCGACGCTGCTTAACTTGACTGGGGGAAAGCCAGCACTCTCACCACTTCGCTATCCCGCCCCTTTCAGAATAATAGGCGGGCGTTTTAAGCTGATTAAGTTTAGTTCTTACATCTCTGTGATTTTTCATTTATATTCTGTGGTTGGATTCTTTAGTAGAGGCTTTGTAGGGAAGATCAGCATATTCATGATGAAAAGATAATATTACCCCCCCCCCCCCTCTACCCTAAATCCATAGCCCTGAACTTTCTCGATGTATTCATGCAATGCAAATAACTAACACTGTAATACCAATAATCGGCACACATACTGCTCTGAATGAAGATTTGTGATTCTTTTTCTGTTTTTTTTCTTTTCTTTTTTGCTTCTTGGGGATATATTTGGGGAAGGGGGAGGTTCCAGGAACTCATTAATGACAGTGATGACCAATGATTGACTGGCGTACATTGAAATGATCTGAATGTTCTCCGCTTCATTATACTTTAAATTCTACCCAAATCGGTCGCTTACGCAAAAATCTCACCATCGGTAAACATCGGAGATCTAGCCGAGGAGCGCCCCCCCCCCCCCCCCCCCCCCAAAAAAAAAAAAATTCAATCTAGTAGAAACCTAAAATCTAAGATATCTTATCTTCCTTTTTGATTTTTCTCTCTCAACTGCTGGGCTATCCCGCCGTTCCCGCCCCCCCCCCCCCCTCTCTCTCTCTCTCTCTCTCTCTCTCTCTCTCTCTCTCTCTCTCTCTCTCTCTCTCTCTTCTCTCTCTCTCTCTCTTCATTTCATTTGCAGCATGACAAACTAACATAGACTTGAACAAGAAAAGAGTCTTCAATGGAAATGAATGTCCGTGTCGATTTTCTTTCTCCTTTTATGTCTCTGTGTTTTTGAATGGCCGCTAGCAGATTGCTTCTGTGACGGAGCTTACACAATAATGCTCACCAGAGCTAAAACTAGAGCCTGCGTGATGAAATCAGTCATATGTGAAGATGGAGCGTGGGTGGGCGATTTATTTATTTATTTATTCTTTTATATCGAGGATAATGGAAAAAGCACTCATGTGCTTTTTACATCCAGTCCACGTGTGTATGCAGTTTAGTATATCGTGTCATCTGTTCCCACCGGCACACAATGACCTACTCTTACGAAAAGCGGAACAGGATTTAACGTGTGCGCAAGATGTTCTGTGTGCGTTCGCGCCCGGGCCTCGGTTTATAAGTCTCATCCGAAGGACTTTTTGGGGAGAATGAAGTCAGCACTCCAGGTTGGGAGGTTGAGAGGAGAGGTTGAGAGGAGAGGTTGAGAAGAGAGGTTGAGAGGAGAGGTTGAGAAGAGAGGCTGAGAGGAGAGGTTGAGAAGAGAGGTTGAGAAGAGAGGTTGAGAAGAGAGGTTGAGAAGAGAGGATGAGAGAGAGAGGTGAGAGGAGAGGATGAGAAGAGAGGTTGGAAGAGAGGTTGGGAAGAGAGGTTGAGAAGAGAGGTTGAAAAGAGGTTGGGAAGAGAGGTAGGGAAGAGAGGTTGAGAGGAGAGGATGAGAAGAGACGTTGAGAGGAGGGAGACCCCAGGGTTAATCACTGGCCGTCCTGTCGTGTCCATCTCTGGGGCACATCATCGTCAGACCCTTAGCATCAGAAGCTCATAGGGAGTTATTGATGTTAGGCTGCGGCAAGACAACTCACTGGATAAGGCCCTGCACTATTGCTGAGTCATGTTGTGGTGTTCAACATCACCTGTTCTTGTGCAGTAGACATAGCACAGTATCTAACAACTCCTTACTCCCTCCGTGATATTTATTTACTCTTTTATTGCGAGGATAATGGAATAAGCATTTATGCACCTTTTTTTTATACATCCAGCCCCGTGTGTGTATGCAGTTTTATCATCCATTCCCACCGGAACACGATGGCCTACTCTTCCAAAAAGCGTGCTATAGATAATGAGATTACTCACATGCCCAGATTAAATTAGTTCATCTGGAGTGGTTGCCTTCACACGTCTGTTTGACAGCTGCCTCCCAAGAGTCATCAGAGTCTATCGTCTGAAACAAGCTCATCACAGGCACAGATGCAGGGGCAAAGATTAACATCGTGATCACCACGAGACCAAAGCAATAGGGTCCATTACACCAGAGGCAATATTTTTGTATGGTAGTAAATGCCGGTAAGGTTGACTGGTACTGTTGGTGTGTAACTTGATTTCAGACTATTCAGAAATGATTATAAAAGTGTTTCTCTTCTTGAAGTGTCACTCTTCTTGTTATAATATAATTTTGTCAGTGTCAGCCAGGCCTGAGAGACACAGACACCACGGTGCTCATCAAGTGATTTGACCAGCACTCTCAAAATGTGCATAGATATATGAAAAGAATAATGTTTGACCCGGTGGATCCAGTCACAGTGAGAAGTCATGAAAAGATAAAGGCTGAAGCACTTGCAAGAAGGGGGCTTCCTCTCTGAAAACATTCTCCTGCTGTCCAGCTGTAATGAGACTCTTTACTCTCTTCCAGGAATGAAAGCCCTGCTGTATTTTGACACTTTAAATACTCTGTCATCATATTTCCCATACAAAGCTAGGAGAATAACTTGATACCTTTCTTTTAGCAAGTTTATTATTGGTTTTCCTTTCTGTTTATTCATCCCAACGTCTAGTGTTATCTTTGTCTGTCTGCTGTGTATGCAGTGGGTTTTTCTGTTTGCCTGTCTGCCACTTTTGATATACACGGGAGTTTCGTTCATGAGTGAACAGCTATGCCGTTTTGGTTTTGTTCGTTTGCAGGATACGCTTTGGCAAGACTAGGAAGAAAGTGGTTTTTGATGGAAATGAATGTCTGCTGCAGAGGCAAGAGACATTTTATTGGCCCTTTTTTTTGTCCCTGGAAGCAGATTGGCTCATGTGTGCTCTTAACGCAGTAACGTCTTTCAGAATGAGGAAATGGGAGTCCATGATGAAATCAATCACGTGAGGCAAAGGGGGAAAACTTATCTCATTACTTCCCCTCCTTAAATTCCCTTTCCTCCCCACCCTCTCCCATCTTTGTAACTGTAACGATGTGAGAAGTGGAGAGCTAGAGCATTATCAAAAACTGTGTTTAGTATCTGTTGAAATGACAAAGAAATTGTTTTTGACAGTTTTTTTTAATATAAATTGTGTTGGCGTCTGAAACCCAAAATCTGCTTTGCTTCCGTGTCACTGTTAGTTCTCTATAAGCTTTCACTACACAGTACACAAACCTTGAATGTAAGAGCCATCCAGAAATTATCAGCACAAGAGATGTGAGGCCAGATGTGGTGCTCCACTCCCAGTCTTCAAAACAGTGATTTGGATTGAGGTGACCTGTAAAATGGAGAAAGCAATTATCTACAAAACAGATAGACATGCTCTTGTCTGCAGTCTGTCTTTCTGTTGGCCTGTCTGCTACCCTTAATGCACTGGGAGCTTGCTCGTGAGCAAGAATCGATGGCGACCGTTTAGCTCGTTTGCATCTGTATAATTTAGCAATAATGGTGAGAAAGTGGTTTTTGATGGAGATGAATGTCTGCTGAATTGTCTGTAGATATTTTACTGCCTCTTTGAGCCGTGGGTATGTTCTCTGCTTTGTGCTCTAAATGCAGTAACGTCTTTCAGGAGCAGAAAATGGAATTCCATGACAAAGTCAATCACTCGAAGTAAAGGGGGAAACCTTATGTGATTACTTCCTGCCAATAGATTCCTCTAGCTCCCCACTTTCTCACATCTTCGTAACTGTGGCTATGTTGGAAGTGGAGGGCACTGTCATAAGCAGGAGTTAGCATCTTTTGTTATGGCTAAATAATTGTTTCTATGGTTTCACATACCTAAGCTCACCATCCTGGGTGTAAGCCAGACTTTGCACTTTTACACACTCATCACACCTGGGAATCACTGCGAGATTGAGACTACACACAACACAATGAAAAGTTTGGGTGTGTGAATCTTTTCAAGTACCTCACCACATTAGCACCTGTACCGCCTTTTCATGGGATTGTTTCTCATTTAAAGAAGACTGAATGTTGTTATTGCTAAGAGCTTGCCATGGACGAAGATCTAACACTTGATAACACAAAAACATTTTGATGTAGGCCATGTCCCTTCGCCTTACATCGATAACTGACAAGGCACTGGGTAGGCGCTGCATTTGTGACGACGCGCTCTCCCCGGGGAGAGCAGCCCGAATTCCACGCAGAGAAATCTGCTGTGACATAAAGTGGTATAAACAATAAACAACCAAAATCGGGTGGGTTTTTTTTTATATATACATTTTCTTAAACGGAAAGTCTGTTGGCTCCCAAAAACGTAAGGTCTACACTAGTTTAGTGTTACTGTTGGCTCTCTTTCTCTGCACAGCAGACCTTCCAGAATGTAAAGGCCACTCGTATCATCAGCAAAGGTAGCATCAGGCCAGATAACAATGGTTTTGCCTGGTGTGTGCTGTTTTGTGTGGGTGATTAAAACCCATTTGATTTTTTCTTTTTATTGAGTTAGTAATATATTCGTATTCGTACATGTTACCCCACACCCAGTATGCAAAACAGTGACTTTGATTGTGCTAACTGTACCAAGAGGAATTCCACATCTGCAGGATCGAGCAGTAGGTCCGCTGTTTGCCGTCTGAGTTTTGTTGTTGGTGGTGTGTTTGTTTTGTGTGTGTGTGTGGGGGGGGGGGGGGGGTTTCGTTGGCGGGGTTGTTGTGGTTTTTTTGTTTTTTCTTAGGGGTTGTTTGCTATTGTTTTTGTTTTATTGTTTTGCTTTTATTTGTCAGCCATTCTCAAAACACTTGGGAATGATGAAGCACCTCATGATGTTTTGGCTTTGTTCGTTTACGCATTGCATTGATATAATTTCACAAGAATGGGCAGAAAATGGCTTTTGATGGAAATAAATGTCTACGGATCTGTCGGAGCCCATTGTGCTTCCATTTTCTTCTTCTTCTTCTTCTTCTTCTTCTTCTTCTTCTTCTTCTTCTTCTTCTTCTTCTTCCACACACCCCTCCCCTTCCTCCTCCTCCTTCTTGTTCTTGTTCTTGTTAATTCTTCTTCTTCTCCTCCTCCTTCTCCTTCGACTTCCTCTTCCTTTTTCCTTCTCCTTTCTCTTTCTTCTTTTTTTTCAACTGTAGGCTGATTTTCTTCTTTGAGCACTTCACTCAATAACGTCATGCAGAACAAGGAAATAGGATTCTATGATGAAATCAGTCACGTGGAGCAATGGGTTTAACTCTGGTGTGATCAGATAGGGGACGGGATAGCTTAGTGGTCAGAGCACTCGCTTTCTTTCAGCCAAGGTTAAGCAGCATCGAGCGTGGTTACCAATTGGATGGGTGACCGTTTGCGTGCCTTGGCTTCAGTACAGTCCCCTTGTTCACCCAGAATGGGTATCTAACCTCTTTAGGGTCAGGGAAGGTAAAGCAGCAATGGAGAGGAGATGGGGGCCTCTCTCAGCTCAATATGCTGGCCCCTAGAGGAGCTGAAGTCTCTGATGCCTCGTTCCCCTACGACCACACAGGTTATGGGACATCTTTACCTTTACCTGTTAAGTGACGATGCCTACTCTCATCTCTCTCCCACCCTTCCCTATTTCGGTCACTGTGGCTATGGGGGAAAAGAAGACCTCAATTAGTAGTTTCTTCTTATTGAGAAGTAAAGGTAAGGGTTCTGGATATATTTTTGAATGGAAAATCTGTTTCACTTTTTTCTCTCTCTGTCTCTCTGCTTCTCTTTCTGTCACTCTGTAGGTACCAGCATACCTTTTTATACGGCCTTTGTCTTGAATAGCACAGAGAGAGAAAAAAGAGAGAGAGAGAGAGAGAGAGAGAGAGAGAGAGAGAGAGAGAGAGAGAGAGAGAGAGAGAGAGAGAGAGAGAGAGAGAGAGAGAGAGAGACAGACAGACAGACAGACAGACAGACAGACAGACAGACAGACAGACAGACAGACAGACAGACAGACAGACAGACATAAGCAGACAGACAGGCAGACAGACGGATGAATGGATAGATATAGAGGCAAGCACACAGACAAATCGACAGACACATAAAGAGACACACACACATTGACACAGAGCTCTGCAGTTATTGATGGTTATGGGGGCCTGTGAAAGTAGGGGAGAGACACAAGCTGATTGAATGTCCCGTGGGATGATCACGTAGCAAAAACTGTGACAGGGGAAAATTGTAATTTGTATTACTTTACGTTACATTATTTTGCTTTGGCCCTGTTTGAATTGTAAATAATGTGATTTCGATTTCTAATTTCTTTTTCCTCCTCTGTGTAGACTTTTTCGTGTGCGGAAATATTTTTCTTATTGGGT
>CM060318.1:57532909-57535409 GCA_030674155.1 Stramonita haemastoma | reverse complement strand
CCTAACGCATACAATTTCCCCACTTTCTGCACAATTGCCAACCAATAGAATATCCTCTCTTTCCATACATTTTGTCAACCAACTCATACAACTTTCTTTATTTCTATACAGTCACCAAACCATACAATTTCCTAACTTTCAATTCTATCACCAACCCATATATTTTCCTGATTTTCAATTCTATCACCAACCCATACATTTTCCTGATCTTCAATTCTATCACCAACCCATACATTTTCCTAACTTTCAATTCTATCACCAACCCATACATTTTCTTCTTCTCCTCCTCCTTCTTCCTTCTTACACATTGCCTCACCACTAAACCCATACAACCCCCTCTCTTCCTACAACAATCACTCACTCATTCTCGATCTCTGCTTCCCGAGGCGGTTTCCATTCCAAGCTCCAAATCACATGGAAGAAAAGCGCTGCCTTTGGGGACAGCAATCAAAACTCCAGCCCATCAAAAGCGGAGTCCTTGCTTGTTCTGGTCGTTGACCTGTCTGTCCTTCGGTGCCCATTTTTAGAAGAACGGGACCACGTATGTTTGTGGATGACTTGCGCACAACATCTATTTGTGGCTCTTGCCTGTGGTTGGGGGTTGAGATGCTGCGATGGGAAGTTGGATGGAATGTGGGAAGGAAAGGGAGAGTTAGCCGGCCAGTTGGAACATAATTATTTTCTTTTTTCTTTCCCCCTCAGGAAATTGTTACAAAGTGGAAAAGAAAGCTTGGAAACACGCAAAAGTAATTAATGAAAATCAAAGATTTTTTTTTTTGGTTTTGTTTGTTTCCTATTTAGATTAATTGTTAAGCCGGGAACGAAAGGTTGGTGAAATGAATTAAGAAACAAACAACTGAACCACTAAATAAATATAAAACAAAAGGTTGATGAAACTATTAACGAATGAGTGAACAAAGAAATAAATAAGTAGTGTACAGAAACGAGGTGCTCTCTTCTCTCTCTCTCTCTCTCTCTCTCTCTCTCTCTCTCTCTCTCTCTCTCTCTCTCTCTCTCTCTCTCTCTCTCTTCTCTCTCTCTCTCTCTCTCTCGCTTTTTTCTTTTGTTTTGGTTTTTAAATTTTTCGGCCTTGTTCCTTTTACACAACCAATATAAGTTGGGTATTTTTTGTTTGTTTGTTTGTTATTCACTTAGACCTGTTGCAGAGTTCAGCCGGTTTAAATGATAGTAAACTCCACAGTCTTCTGTAAGAGTTACAAGTTCGACTCCCAGTCAGTCAACGACCCCTACTTGTAGCCTTGGCTGACTGAATTATCACGGCTGTAATTTATGTTTTAACATTGACGCTCTAATGGTGTATGTATTAATATGCATGTATCTCCTGCGTCACTAACGAGCAAGTTGGTGTGTCGATGTTAAATCTGAACAGAAAAAGATAAAGAAAACCTTTGGTTAAAAAAAAAAATTACATGTAGATCTAGCTACAACACTTGGACATATATCTAATTTTCTTTAACCAAAACCCACCTTGTCTGTATTTTATGTAGTCGTTATTCAGCTGAAAACATGACTGGAAAAGATTTCATAAAAAAAATTGCGCCCGAAAACCGGCGACAAAAGAGGAAAAGAGAATGACGTTAAAGAGGAAGACGACAAAAAACATACCTGAAAAAAGAGGGGAGTAGGGGAAGATGAATAAAAAAACAAAAACAACACAATTTTTAAAAAAGGAGGGGGCTATGAAGAAAATGAGAATGAGGAGGTGTGTGTGTGTGTGTGTGTGTGTGTGTGTGTGTGTGTGTGTTGTGTGTGTGTGTGTGTGTGTGTGTGTGTGTGGTGGGGGAGGGGGGGTATAAAAAGGAGAAGGATGAAAAAAGCCCAGTAAATGGTGATGAATTAGAGAAGAACAAACGAAAACAAACAAACATAGAAGAACACAAAGGTGATCGAAAATACAATAGGATAGAAGAAGACGATGAAGAAGGCAACAAAGAAAAAGAAAACAAAGAAAAGGCGACTAAGAAGAAAACAAAAAAACGACGACAACGACGATGTCAATGGTGAAGAACAAGAAGGCTCTGAAACGACGAATAAAGAGAAAACACGAGAAAAAAAAAAAAAGGACAAAATAAATAACAAGAACAGGTTGAAGAAGAAAAAGAAACTGCAGAGATGGACAAAGATTACAAAACTTGAGTCAGGGAACTAAGAAAACAAACAGATAAAGACAGTAAGTAGAGAAGATAAAATAAATTTTTTAAAACTTTTTTTTTTTAAAAAGGAAAAGAAAAAAGGAGAAAAAGAAAAGAGAAATAAAAAAAGGAGGAGAAAAAGAAAAGGGAGGAGAGATCTCTGAGGAAAAGAAGCAGAGGGAACAGTGAGAGGAAGAAAAGAAGAGATGAAGGGGAACAGAGGTTAGGAAAAAGTCATGAAGGAGAGGGAATAGGAGAAGAAAATGAAGACATAAATGCTGTTGAAGAAAAAAAAGGTCGGCAAAGATGACAATAAAGAAGCGACGACGACATCAAAATAAGAAGAA
>CM060318.1:57482909-57515409 GCA_030674155.1 Stramonita haemastoma | reverse complement strand
AGTTGATGGGGGTTGATGTGCATCATGTTGTTGTCTTGTCAACATGAAATTATTGATAAGCCTTTATTTAGGGGGGTGGCAGTGGTGGAAGTCCTCAGCTAGAGCTTCGAGGTTCACCCCTGCTGAGATTTGCGTATGTAAACCGTTTTTGTTCATCATCAAGGTACCCACATTCCAACTTAGGGGATAGTGGCTAAACATGGCACCAGTATGTGTGACATATTTTTTTTATAGATTTTATCACCTGTCCCTATCGCTTTCAGGTCACAACTGGGGTTCTGAGCACGACCCAGGGACAGATGAATGCTCCCCCTCCACTCTGTTTGGGAACGGAAAATACCTCATGTACGCCTACTCCGTCAACGGCTACGATTCAACAATAATGTCAGTTGTTGTTCGGAACATCTGTTTGTTTGTGTGTGTGTGTGTGTGTGTGTGTGTGTGTGTGTGTGTGTGTGTGTGTGTGTGTGTGTGTGTATTCTTGAATGCACATAATAAGAGAAAATAAAGATGGAAAATGTGTTATATTTCTTGCTGTTCAATGATTAGCTTTTCTGTCCAAAATATCTATTACTGTGTTAATCTCATTTCAATACTCTCTCTCTATATATATATATAATTGTGCAAGTGGTATATGCCCTTTGTGTTTGAACTGCATTGCACTCCAGTCTATAGCTATGGAAGGGCAGCAATTATGTACACAGGACAACTGAGTTCCTAACATGAATTATCTTCCATACTTGTACAGTATAGTTCAACTACCTATTCCTGTCCCCAGACCACCATTTTTCTTCTTTTTTGAACGCTCAGACAGCAACTGTTGTTGTCTGTCATATGAGTGAAAATGTATTTCCCTGCTGTTATGCGCCTGACAAGTCAGGCCCAGCACATCCAACTTTTGCCGTGCATCACCTATCAAAATTTGACCTATAAGCTTAAATCAGGAGGGTGTTTTTATAGCTCAGTTTGTAATAGGATATGAAAGAGGGAATAAACATGATTGAGAAAAGTGCATTATGTGTGCATTTAAAATATCTAGTTTTGCATAATCCCTTTTATGCATGTGTAACTGTTAATGTTTTACTACTAATCTCACCTGCATTTCCTTTTGGACTGCAGTGTGTGCATTGTATCTCAAAAATAGTAATTTTAGGAAAGCTGCAACATTCCACAATGAACAGATTTAGTTAGGGTGACTGGATTCTCTCCATAATTCTACTTTGCTTAGAAAAAAAAAAAAAGGCTATATTGGAGATTATCAACAACTTGACTTAACTGTTTCCATCGCTGCTATCGATAGAAGCTATTAGCTGGTAAAAATGATTACTATACTCTACTTAGAGGTATTTTTTGCATATATGTTGGGGGGGGGGGGGGGGGGAGGAGGGGGGCTTTTTATCTTTTTTTCTGTTTTCGTTCCACAGCTAGAACTCTGAGGTTTACAGCGGTGAGATTTTGTGTTTGCTACTTTTTTTCCCACTATTAATTGAGGTAGTTGCTTTACTGGGGATGTCTGTTGAAGAGTGTGGACTTTTTTTTCTGTTTCTATTTGTCTTTACTGTTCTGAGGTGTTGTGTCATGTGTTACAGGTCTTCTCCCCCTGCAGCAGAAGGGACATTGGCACCGTGCTGGCCTCCAAGAGGAAATCGTGCTTCACCAGTCAGTACCGTTATTCCATTTTACCCTCTGCTTATGTCTCTTTAGTACCATTTTTGCACCTAAACTGCATCGCTGTGACTATGATTTGTCAACCTGGTGTGTTACACTGTGTCTGTTTTCATGGTAGTGTAGGCAGGGTGGTTTTTTTGCTTGAATTGGTGGTGATTTTTTTTTTTTCAAACAAGCTGTAACTCTCCTCATTTTCATTTGTCACTGTTAGTAAAATGATTTGACGCCATTTCAAGCTGGCTGTTAGGCTGGGAACTGTTGTATGTGTGCAGGGGACGTCTATTCTGCAATAGTATTTGCGATTTGTTTAGGTGGATTTTCATCTGTCAGCCTAATCAATGTTTAAGTTGGGGGGAGGGGGGAACAGGTGTAGTCTAGAAATGATGAATTTGATAAACTGGCTGGCATCCTCAGTACAGCCCAGCATCATTTGCCTTCAGGGATCCAGTTATGAAGATTATTTGTCATAATCTTAGTTTTTGTAGATTGAAGGAAATTAAGTGTTAGAAAATATTGATGATGATGAGATGGTTTCATTTGAGAAAAGACTGATAGATCTGACCCGGTTGGTTTTGAGGTAAGATGGTGAAAGTCTTTGTGGTCAGCTGGTGTTCATGTAATACTGCTATCACTGGTTGTTTTTTTTTTTAAATTTTAAAGTTTGCTTTCTTGTGCTTTGAACAGGGACCCCGGATACATCGAGTACCTGCGGCAATGGCTTAATCGACCCAGAGGAGCAGTGTGATGCCGGGTATCTGGGTCGCTTTAACCTGGACCCCTGCTGTAGTTCTCAGTGCATGCTGGTCGGTGAGGCCACGTGCAGGTGAGGCCATTTTCCCACCTGTCTTTTTCTGTCCTATGTTTGTTTCTCTCCCTTTCTGCTTCACCTTCCCTGCCCCTTTAAGAGGGCAGGTACCCGTCCATTCACAGCTGAGTGAACATGGGAAACTGTACTGAAGCCAAGGTGTAGAAATGGTCACCTGTCCATGAGGCAATCAGTTTCAGAATGTTTTTAACTGTAGCTAGGGGAGAGCAAGTGCTCTCAAAACTCAAGACTTAGGAATACTTTGAGGTCTCAGCTTAAGAAATCATTAGTGGCATTTTAAAATGACACGGCATGCATCATGAAACAATACAGATTAAAGACCGGTGAGATGTCCTCTCCCTGCTAAAGCAGCAAGGTAGAGAAGATGGGCAACACCCTTGCCCATAAGATGCTGTCCCCTAGAGAAGCTGAGATCTCTGACACCTCACTCTCCAACGACTACAGAACCTTGATCTTTTTTTTAGACAGGCATGTCACGCTGAAGTCAGATGTGCTTGGCCTGACTTGCAGGCGCTTTTGGTAGTGCAACGCATTTTTGCTCGTATACAACAATAGTTGCTGTCTGAGTATTCAGCGATGAAGAAGAAGATTGGGATGATAGCCAAGTGATTATTATGATTATGAGTATGACTACTCACCTCCACATCAGCGAGGTGTGCTCAGTACATGATGTTTCATTTCTGCAGTCCTGTCAACTATATGTGCTGTCAAGGCTGCTACCAATGGACCCCCACCCTAACCCCCCACCCCCAAAAAAGATAAGTTAAAGAGAAATGCCAGACAGCTGTGAAATATGCTCAGTCAATTCATGGTGTTTCCTCTGTGCAGTGCATGATGTTTGCTCTGTACAGTACATGTTTGCTCTGTGCAGCCCTGTGCTCAATACATGATGTTTGCTCTGTGCAGTCCTGTGAACCACGAGTGCTGTAAAGGATGCAAAATAGCTCTTGCTGGAACCCAATGCTTGGGAGACAGCGACGTCTCCTGCGTCAATGCATCATACTGCGAGTATCCTTTTCCACTCACCCACACTACACAGCTCAAATTCAAATTCAACAACTTTGCTATCTCAAAATAGAGAAATTCCACGTAGGTTTTGAGCAAAGGATTAAACGTAGTAACACATGGGACTTTGCTTGTATGTCAATAACTTTCAGGAAAGCGTTTTTTGGTGGTTTTTTTTGCCATGGGCATGAACTTTTAGTATGATTGATCTATGAAGTTAGAGATATGTTGGGGGAAAGGGTGATGTCAGACTGAGCCAGTGGTGACTGTGTGTCAATTCCTTGACCTAGTGCAGTGGTTCCTCTTTGACCTGTCCACCTGCACCTAATAAACCAAAAGGGGCCTCCTGCTTGGATATGTGAGTATTGATTTGCTTTGTGTTGTATTGTCTTGTATTGTGTACCGGTACGCTTTCAGTCACGGCAGATTTCTCTGCATGAAATTTGGGCTACTCTCCCCAAGGAGAGCATGTTGCCACAAGAGCTTTGCCACCCATTATTTTTTTTTCCTTTTCCTGTTTGCAACTGTATTTGTTTCCCAATCGGAGTGGATTTTTTTCTACAGAATTTTGCCAGGGACAACTGACTTGTTGTCAAGGGTTCTTTTACAAGTACTAAATAATTATGCGTAACTCACTGGACCTCAAATTTATCATCTCATTTTAAAGACTAGCACCCAGCCCACCACTCATGGTCAAATGGATGGAGGAAAAGTTTGGGCCCCAAATGGGGATCAAACCATTGTACACTTTCAACCTGGAATTTTTGCTTTCTAGTCAGGTATGTTACCATTAGACTTCCGATCCATGCTTCTTGTTATTGTCATTAAATCAGTTATATTGCATTGCTGTACTTTTGTCAAAGTGAATTTCAGTATAAGATTTAGACTGCTCTTTCTACAAAGAATGTGAAATTAATTATGAGGCAGCCCTCTGTTTTTTCTTCGATGTGTGTGTGTGTGTGTGTGTGTGTGTGTGGTGTGGAGGGGGGCAGGGAGGGGATAGTTGATGTTTTTCAGCAAATTTTGTCCAAAAAAATTTCTGTTGGTGTATGTTCCTTGAGTATGAAACACATACTGAATGTAAAATTTACCATCTCTTCTAAATCTAGTAGAAGATCAATACCTGACTCAGATTCATACGTAGCATGGGGGAAATGGTCTTTGATACAGAATCTTTTTCATCTTTTACAGGTGCATGATATACACACACAGGTATCATTCTTTTTGATGATAAAATGATTAAGAGCAGATATGAGAAAAAAACTTCTTTTTCCCCTATATGGTGTGTATGTTTTTTACTTTTAGTAACAACATAGCTGGCATCCTTTTTACAAAAACAAAGAATAACATCTGCTTGTCCAAAATATCAATTCAATTCTGCTTTTACATTAAAGGGAAGCAATTCCATACCAAGGAAAATAGTTGATCTACAAGCCAGTAGTTTCCCTTTGATGAAACGCATTTTTGTTAGTTCTAATCAGAAATGTGCTGTTGCCCAAGCATTTTATAACATCAAGACTGCAGTAGCTGTAGCTACAACACAACTCTAATGTGTTCAAGATTCTCACAGTATATGATGGGTTAGGGAACACAAACATACCCAGCATGCACCCTGCATCCTTGATAGAGACGGGCTCCGCCACGTTCAACTTGCCCAAAAGACACAGCCTGAAAAATTCAGTAGCAACTCCTCAGAGAAATATAGGGAGAGTAGAAAGCAGGAACTTTCGTGTGTTGAAAACATTGCTGATGGGTGTTGGTTTCAGGGGCCAGTGTGACGGCTTTGGCAACTGCAGTGATTTCTGCACATACCGAAACAAGACCTCCTGTGCCTGCGACAAAGGTTGGTGTTCTGAACAAAGTCTGCATGTGCCTTGAAGGTTCTGATGAACATTATAGCAGAATGGATAAGACAGTTCAATTTCTCAATCCCATGGGTCCTGAAGTTTAGGTTTGAATCTTGGCTGTGTCTGGTGAATTAATAGGGTGGGGATTTTTTACCATCTCCCAGGTCAACTTCAAGTGCAGACTGGCCATTGGCTTAATTCCTTTCATGCATACACAGTAAGAAGATCAAGTATGCATGTTAAAGATTCCATAATTCATGTCGGGGTTTGGTGGGTTATGGAAACACGAACATATCCTGCATACATCCCCGAAGTCAGAATGCAACTACCTTTGTAGTGGGAAAAAACAGTTGCATATGCAAAATCTCACCATTGATGAATCTGGGAGCTCTGGCCAAGACCACCCCCCCCCCCCCCCCCGAAAAAAAATGGATAAAGGTCAGGGCTGGTAGGTAACAAAAGTTAGGACTCGTGACAAAGATGAGTGCTTCTTAGAACAAGTCAGTGCTTGTGACAAAGATGAGCGCTCCTTACAACAAAAGTCAGTGCTTGTGATAAAATGAGTGCCTCTTAGACCAAAAGTCAGAATTTGTGACAAAGATTAGTGCTTCTTAGAACAAAACTTTAAAGTCAGGATTTGTGACAAAGAGTGCTTCTAAAAACAAAAGTCAGGACTTGTGACAAAGATGAGGGCTTCTTATAGAACAAAAGTCAGGACTTGTGACAAAGATGAGTGCTTCTTAGAACAAAAGTCAGGACTTGTGACAAAGTGTGTTTCTTAAAACAAAAGTCATTGCTTGTGACAAAGACTTGACACATGTCAACTAATTGTCAAATCAAGTCCAGAATATCTTTCAGCATTGTGGGGTTTTTTTCTCTGTTAAAAGATGAGCCTTTTTTTATGAAGAGCACTCATAGGAGCATGTTTTGTCGTGGGATATGTGTATAGAGAAGTAACAGCATTGCATTTTTAGGTGTAATTTTTTTTACTTTTTTGACCAGTTGTTAACTTTGAAACAATCTCAGGTCTTTCTCACCTTTTTAAAGAATTGTTTTTTTGTCTTGATATTTGTGTTAATCTGTGATCCCACATTAAAAAAAAAAGTCTTATTATTGTATTTAGTGAGGGTGATGATGTGGATGTGACATGTTACAGTGTCAGAGTCCTGCCAGAGATGCTGCCGTGACAACCAACTGCTGTATGCAAACCTTACGACAACAACAGCCCCTTGCCTGACAGTCGACCCTGTGTGATAGGCTACTGTCAGAGTGTGAGTGTCTTTTGCCTCTTGATTGGTCGCTGTCCCAGAATGTAAATGTCTTTCGTCTTGTGATTGGGCTACTCCCAGAATTTGAGTCTTGTTTTATTGGGGATTGGCCACTGCCTAAGTCAAGTGTGTCTTTTGTGTTGTGATTGGTTATTGCGGAATAGTGAGAGCTTTTGTTTGATTGGTCATGCAGAATATGAGAGTCTTTTGCTTGTGATTGGTTATTGAGGGAATGTGAGTCTTTTGTCTTTTGGTTGGTTATTGAGGGAATGTGAGAGTCTTTTGTCTTTGGTTGGTTATTGAAGGTATGTGGGAGTGTGCTTAAATTTAAATGTGAATGCTACAAAATTTACGTGTCTTTTAACCTCAGTACTTCCGCAATATAATTGTCTCTGCCCTGTCATTGGTTACAACCAGAATGTGAGTGTTTTTAGCTCTGTGATTGGTTGCTGCCAGAAAGGAGCCTTAGTGTTTCTACCAGGTGTACATTTATTTCATCATTTTTTTCAAAGAAAACTGGGATTTTCATACTGATTATTACAGCATCTATCCAAATTCTGAGAAATGATTTACTTTTTTGGAATATTAGTGTTTTTACAGGACTGATTTTAGATGTTGTCTTGTTTTTTTTACAGGGTGTGTGTCAGAAGGCAGAGAATTCTGCCATCCAGCGCTTGTTTGACATCTTGGAGAAACTCACCATTGATGGCATCTGTAAGTTAAGCTTGTAGTGGCTTTTTTGTGTTTGTTATTTAGTGGCCAATAATTTGTATTAATTGGAGACATTGAATTCTAGTCATTATCATTATCATATGTTATCATTGTCATTTGTTACAGTTTCAGGGCTTCAGAGTTCTGTGAAGTTGATTGTGTATTACTTTGATGGCTTGTTTTTTTAATGTTACTATCTGTATCATTTTCTTCTCTGTGAACAGAATTGATTATAATCGTTATGTGTTTGTGTATGCCTCTTGTGTGTGTGTTGTGTGTGTATGTTGTATTTGTGTATGTGGTGTGTTTGTGTATGTGTGGCGT
The DNA here is from genome assembly GCA_030674155.1 of Stramonita haemastoma. Taxonomy (NCBI): domain Eukaryota; kingdom Metazoa; phylum Mollusca; class Gastropoda; order Neogastropoda; family Muricidae; genus Stramonita; species Stramonita haemastoma. The sequence goes on along the minus strand of CM060318.1, from coordinate 57,507,760 downwards.
GTGTGCTGTGCGTGCGTGTGTGTGTGTGTGTTATTGTACATGCATGTGTGTAAAGGTGTTAAAACTTAGAAACAGTACTCTGCAGCGCCTTCATTTAAAGCCTTTCCAGCTGTCAGCTCAGTTTCAGAGCTTCATTTCATTTTCTGCGTTCTTGAACCAGGGAGTGAAGATTAGTTGTGTTGGTTCTTCTCCCTGCCTCCAGCTGACGGAGCAGATATCAGGATGGAAAAGAAACCAGGAGGAAATGTTCTGCAAGACTCCTCAAGGAAGTATTTTATCAATCTCCTACCCCCCTCTTCCTCAGCTAGAGCTCTGAGATTCACCAATGGTAAGATCCCTCAGCTAGAGCTCCAAGATTCACCAATGCTGAGATCCCTCAGCTAGAGCTCCGAGATTCACCAATGGTAAGATCCCTCAGCTAGAGCTCCAAGATTCACCGATGCTGAGATCCCTCAGCTAGAGCTCCGAGATTCACCGAGGGTGTGATTCCGAGTATGTGACTGTTTTTGCCCACCATTAAGGTAGCTGCATTCTGACTTCAGGGATCGATTAAAATATATCCTAGAATGTTTTGTATGTGCAGTGGAGTTTTTCCGTAACAACTTGGTGGGTGTTATCTTGGTCTTCAGCCTCCTGCTGTGGATCCCCCTCAGCTGCTGCATCTCCTACAAGGTGAGCTCTTTTCTTCTATATTGAGGATAATGGAATAAGCACTCATGTGCTTTTTTTTATTCCAGTCCCTGTGTGTACGCAGTTTTATAAATCTTGTCATCTGTTCCCACCGGCACACAATGGCCTACTCTTATGAAAAGCGGAACAGGATTTAACATGTGCGCAAGATGTTCTGTATGTGTTTGCACACAGGGCCTCGATTTATAGTCTCATCTGAAGGAGTGAGTGAGTGAGTGCCATGGGTTTGATCTGAGCCTGAATGTACAACTGGCAGTCAGTCCATTTCGGGTGTAAGTTTTGTACCTGGCAACTGCTCCTGCTGCTTCTATGACTACTACTACTACTACTACTGCTACTGCTGCTGCTGCTGCTGCTGCTACTACTACTACTTACTACTACTACTACTATACTACTACTACTACTACTACTACTACTACTACTACCACTACTTCTACTGCAACTACTAATACTACCACTACTACTACTTCTACATCTACTACTACTGCTACTACCACTACCACTATTACTACTGAAGTACTGTTGTGATATTCTGCAAACATGCAGTCCTAGTCAAGGCAAAGAACAATTTTGGAAGATGGCAGGGGGAAAATCCCCTTGAATGGGTGTCTCTTTGGTGGCTCGAACCCAAGTAGTCAAGACCGTGAGCTCAAAGCTCTTATCACCAAGCTACTTTCACCCACCCACCCTTCCACCCACAAAGTTTTGAATTAAATAACATGCCTGTGAGATTATAAAAAAAGAAACTGTATTTTTCATAACTATTTTAAGAAGCTTTATTATTAATTCTTTTTTTTTTAACCATTTTTCAGGACCGAAGGCTTCGTCGAGGTTTGAAGAAACAAGCATTTGTTGATCTACGAGAGGTAAAAAACCATTATCATCTGATTTCTTGTTTGTTTTTGGTATGGTTTGATTTGGGGGTGGTTGTTGTTTTATATATGCATAGGTGTTTGTTATTGATAATCTTTATTTAGATATTTTTTTCTTTCCTCACTTCTCCAATATTTTTTTGAAAATCATAAGTTTGGCTAACTAACAATCTTGGTTTTGATTTTTTTTTCTTGTATGTATTATGTTTGAAAAATACTCCATGGCTTTGGGTCAAGTTAGAGTGCTCATTATGTGTCTGATGTCTACAGCTTGATATCACCAATTAAAATCTGGTACAAACTTGTTTAAAAGCTTAACAAGCATAAAGCTGCTGTTTCATTTTTTTCTGAGGCCTTAATCTAACATCTGATTAGCAGTCATTCTTCTTTTTTTCATTTATTTCTGAGTCAGAATGTTTACATATATTTCCAGACACAAACTGTAAATTCTAAACTCTGTGATGAGGAAGTTGGCTTTTTAAAAATATTATTCATGCTGAGAAAAATAATATTATCAGTCTGCTGTATGTTTAAAAGATGTGAAACATTCTTCAGTTTGTTATGAGAATGATTGAAAAGAACTGCATTTTATGAAACATTTTGATTTTGTGATGATATTATAAAGAACTGCATTCATTTTTTTTACCTGAAAGGGAATTAATGTCAGAGTTAAATCAGTCGTATTTGAAGTTTGGAAATTGCAATTACAGTTAGTGTTTTTTTATGTCATCACTGATAGTTGTGTGTTTTCACATTTTCTTTTGAATTTGCTAATGTGGCTTTTTGTATGCATTTATGTGTGTATTGCTGGATCCTAAATAATGATTTTGTTTTCATTGTGGTTTTTTTTGTCTTTCAGTTGAGTGTTACAAGCGTAGACTAGGTATCATATTTTTGTTTTCTTTGATTAATTAAGAACCCCATAGTCTGCATGCTTTTGCTTGGCCTAGGTTTTATGCTTTTATGGCTACAAACTGAGTCTGATATATATGTAGTTCAATCCATTTTCATAATTGATTTTGTTTGAATTTACCTCTTTTTTTAAGATTTATGCCACGTATTGGTATGATTTAAAATGATTTTAGTCCTAGAAAAAAACAACAACAACAAGACTTAGTTTTTTCTCAGTTGAAAATACTTTTGATGTATTTCCTTTGTATAAATTTTATTTCTTCCATTTATGTAGTTTCTTTGTTTTCATGAATAGGCCTTTTTTTTTCTTCAACAGCTTAGTTTGAGTTGATTTTATATTCCATAGAGACTTGTAATTCTGTTTCTGTGTTGACTCCTTTCCTCTTTTGATTTAGTTTCGAAATGAATTTGTTCACACAGACTTCTGATTTTGTTTCAACATAAGTTTATTTCCACCATGGTTTAGGTTTAGTTAATTATCTTTAGACTTGCTTTTTTTGCTATTTACTTTGATTTCATTTCTGTACAGTCTTGCTTCATCTGTTGATTTCTTTCAGTTGATTTTGTTTCTGTATAGGTTTAAATTTTGCTTTTGTACATACAAGTTTCTGCCACTGATTTAGGTTTGGTTTGTTGCATTTCTGTAAAGGCTTATACTTTCATTTTTCTACAGACCTGTTTCCTCAATGATTTAGTTTTTGCTCATTTCATATATACACAGACCTGTTCTCTGTATTGATGTAGTTTCAGTTAAACCCATGAGATAGAGGCTTGTTTCATTCCTTGGTGGATCTTGGATTAATTTTGAATAGAAAGAAATCTTAATAGACTGTATTTTTGAAGTCAGCTTGAGGGGTTTTTTCAGTACATCAACCAAAGAAGAAAGACATGTAATAGGCTGGCAGTATAGTTTTCAAATTAACTGAGGATTTTCCCTCATTAGCATCTATCAAAGAACTGACCAGTTGCTCAGTTTGTAGCTGAAAATCACACTTTGAACTGCGAATGAAAGACGGCTAATAGTATACCACATGCATGGTTAATAACTGGTCATCGTTCTAAGGGTCAGGTTGAGAACCTTGGTGGTGGTGGTGGTGGTAGTGGTGAAAGTTGGTGGTGGTGTTGTGTTTGAACATAGTACTGCATGTCACACTGATAATAATCAAAATGGATGGTACTACTATGTATTGGGGCTATTTTGCTGTGGAAAGCAGGGTGGGGGGGTTTCTTCCTTTTCTTTTTTGGTCTTTGGCTTGACCTCTGAGATTCACCAATGGTGAGATTTTGCATATTATATATATATATGTGACTGTTTGCCAGCCATAAAGATGGCTACATTCTGACTTCAGGTGTGATGTATATTATGACACCAGTTGTGCATGCATTTTAAAAATTTTGTAATCCGTTCCTACTTGCATGCAATGACCTACTCTTTCAGAAGGTAAAATGGGTCTATTTAACATTTACGCAAGGTGTTCTGTAAGCATGCATGCATGGGAAGATGGTTTATAGTCTCATCTAAAGGACTTCATGGGGGAGTGGAGTCAGTACTGATGTTAACTCCAGGTAAAAAAAAATCCCCTCATACAAGTATCTGGATGGGGGTTTGAACCCTTACCGTGTGATTGTGAGCTGAACACTCTAACCACTAGGCCATGGCACTCCTGCAGTGTTTCAGCTTTTATACTGATGATGATGGAAGTTGGTGTGAGTGTGGGAGGAGGATTGTTGCAGGGGAGAAGGTTATAGGGGTTATATAATGTATCATCTTCATTATCATATATATTCTCTTAGATGACAGAACACGATGTAGTTTGGATGTAAGCACGAAATGCTATTTCATGACTGGAATTCAGTGACAGTGGGCGCCTCAGTTTGTGTTTTGCTGGTGTTTTAAGTACTTCTGTTTCTCAGTGATGATTTTTCTTATAAAGGATAAATCAAGCTATCAGTGGTGTGTGTGTGTTCGGGTTTTGTTGTTAGCTTAGTTAGGTTTTATTTTCTTGCCCACATTACGTAGAAGTGTAACACTGCTTGCAGCTAATTACAACTTTATGTATCTGCTGACTTTTTTTTTTTTAAATACGATAAAGCTTTGTATTTGTCAACTAACCAATGACCAAAGCAGAAAACAAAAAAAGCAGCTCTTACACTTGCAGTTAGTGATATAGTATCACCCCAATAGCTGTCCAGAGAGTCAAAAGAGAGAGAGAGGATTCCTTAGTGTCGCTCATAAAAAAAATGTATGCACAGTTATCCTGATTTTTAGAAAGCTATGCAGCACATGCCTAGGACGTAGTAGTGATCAGTTGTCACCAGTAATGATGTATTCTGGATCAGGGCTTTTGCTAATTCTCCAGTTTTCTCCTCTGATTTTTTATTAATTGTCATTGTTGTGAATGAATGTGTGAGTGTGGCTGTGTGGCTGTGTGTACATGCACACATGTATGCTTGAATTGCATAATTGGAAGATACTTTTGATCTCTGATTCCAATGCTAACAAAGTGAAAATTTACTAAGATTATAAATTATGAAGGTACCCATGATTTAACCTTAGAAAATGGGAAATAAGACCCACCCTGAACATCAAAGGCATCTTATATTTCCTGTCATATCAAACGCATTTGGTATGCATTTATATATACATACAAGATATATTTGTGAATGGTCGCATATGTGTGAATGATTTGAATGCAAATGCTTAGATTTGTTTGCTTTACAAGATTCAGTGCTATAGAAGTTCCATATTTTATTATTTGTCATTTTACAGACCCTTTTTACCTTTTCCTTTCTCTCCCTTAACCCTCACCTTTGTTTCCAGTGTGTTCCAACCATTTACTTTTCCTGTCGTATAATAAGCACTAACCTATGATATATTATGAGTATATTACATTGTTAAGTCTCTACGCTGCTCTACATTGTCAGATTATCAAGTGGAGCATCATGTAAATGGATAACAGCATGTTCATTCATTCCGTGCATGTCATATGTATTCCATATAGCTCCTATTGCGTGTATATTGATGCCTTATGTAGAGGTATGTGAATGGGGATCTGTACATGCTTACTGAATGTTTGAGAAAAGTATGCATGGAAAGTAACAAACTTGATAAATGATTCAAAGGGCTGCAGAAGACACCCATGAGGTTATGTTTTATTAAAGCACAAGCTAGTGAATATGTAAATGGTGTGTGTCAAAGTCAAAGTCAAACTTTTATTTCCAGATGGTACATTGAATAAGCAGTACAATTGTGTGTGTGTGCGTGTGTGTGTGTGTGTGTGTGTGTGTGTGTGTGGTGTGTGTGTGTGTGTGTGTGTGTGTGTGTGTGTGCATGAGCGTGTATGCATGCACTTGTGTGTGTAAATGCGTGGTTTCACCCATTGCAGTGTGTAAAGAAGTATGTTTTTATTGTGATCAGGAGGGTAATGATAAGAAATTATATATAAATGGAGCACTTGTGTGTTTGTTAGTTTCTTTTGCCGTGTAATTGCTATAGCTTGCTTTGATCTTTTGCTTTTCTCATCCAAAAATTTAATTTGTGCTTGTGTTCAAATTTAGAATCATGAGATGAAAAAGATCATTCTCTAAATTTCTGGAGAAGTCAAAAGATTCATATTCTTGATTAATGTAAAAAAAAAAAAAAAAATTTAATTCCCCCACCCCACCCTTACCCCAAAGATTTTTTTTTTCATTAACATTGACCAACCCATTTTTCTTCTCTTGATTATCTCATCCATTCCATTACTGATACTTTGACTCCCCAATTTTTTTTTTTTTCAGGACAGAGATTTTTTGTTTGATGAGGATGGACGTCGAATTTCTCGGCCTGATGGCCCCAGCTCCTCCACACCGAGGACGCCCCGCAGTCTGGCTCCTCGCCGATTGCCGCCGCTGATGTCGCCCCGCAACAAGGAGCTGGTGCATCAGCGAAACCGCCGCATCATGCCCATGAGCTCTCTGGCTGGCCCCGACCCCAACTAACTGAAGAGAGCGGGTGTGGTGGATGTATGGGACTGTCATTGCTTGCTTGAAGCGTGATTGTCACCCAAAGATGACGAGAGAGAGAGATGGTGATGGAGATACCAGACTGTGATTTTTGGAAAATTGGGTTGAAGTTTGGTGGGGAGGGAGGGGGAGTTAGAGTTTTTTTGTTTTTTTTTCAAGGAAAGAAAGAGTTATATTTTGGGGGGAGAGAAGGTTACAATTGTGGCTTATGTCTGGAATATTCTAGTGTTTGCTTCAGGAAGAAATTAAGGGTCCTGTTGTTATGTATGAAATGGAAATTTTTTATAGTTTCTGGTTTTTCAACTTGGCTTTTTTTTCTCTCTCTTTAGGCAAGGAAATGTAATACTGAACTTGACAAAAAGTATTAAAGTTTGTTTAAAGAAACAGACAAAATCAAACCCCAAGTAATAGGTTATTCATCAAAAAAAAAGAAAAAATATTTAACAATTCAGAAAAAGAAAAGAAAAAACCCAAAATGCCTTATGAGTCTTAAACAGCAGAGCCTTCATTGTGTGCACTGTTTGACCATTGACTTGAATATTGATGGCTACTTGTACTAAAGATGGCAGGTTAATGGCAGTCCTACGTTGATGTAAACCTGCATTGATTTGGTGACAAATACAAGTAATTTACACACACATGCTGCAGACAAATATGGAAATGCGTGCACTGATATATATGTTCAATCACAACACACATCCATGTACACCAAGATTGTAAATATTGCCTCAGATAGCTTCCTTACGATATAATTATATATATTTTTTTAGTAGGACAATGTAAACCATGGTAGAGACACCACACAAGAAGGACAGCAACATATCAATGACAACAATTTTGTGAGAAATGCGCACACAAAGGACTGAAGAGCCTAACACACAAGAGTGCAGGCACATACATATATATATTAAAAATGGATGCCTATTTTGGAGATATTTTATGGCCCATGTTTTTGGGGCACTGTGTACGGCAGCCAGCATATCATCGAAAGATGATCTATGTCATGTGGATGAAATGGTTTGACAGCCAGTGCCTTTTGTTTTTTTCTATGTATTTCTACATAAAATGGTTGTGTGTTTGTTTTGCACATAAAATCACCTGTAATGATTATGAAGGTGTATGGCTTTTGTGCTGATTCTGTTATGTTGGTTTGTATCCAAGTAGCAAGTGTCTTTCTATCTGTCTGTGTCTGCAGTGATGTCTGTGATTAAAAATGTGATGACCAGTTTGGTGATGTTTCGTCAGCTTGTTCAAGTTATTGAAATCGTTGTTCTTTGTTTACTTCTAAACATGAGTACTTAAATTCAGGATTGGGGAGGGGGGGGAGGAAAGGGGGAGGGAGGAGAGGGGGGGTGAAGAGCAGAGACAGATAAGGTAGTGGTTATCCCATTCTAGTTGTGATATGACGGAGGTATATTGTGGGGGGGGGGACATTCTCTGTGGTTCAGTTTTAATTGAAAGTCTTAACTCTGATTGGTTGGATTATTTTTGTTTTCAACATTTTTTGTTGTTGTTTTTTTTTTGAGGGTGAGACTTTGATACTGGTATGTTTACTTATTTGCAAAGTATGCAACTTTTGTGGGGGACTTCATTTTCCCCTTTTTTTTGAAATTGTGGATGGCCTTCTTTCAGAATTAAGTTTGGCAAGAAATTTGTTTTTTGATTGTGAATTATGCAGTTACTACTTTTCTTGTCTTTATATTATATTATCTGTATGTTAAATTGTTGTTGTTATATTAACTGTATGTTAAATTGTTGTTGTTGTTGTTATGTGTGTGGGTGTTGGGTTTTGGGGTGGGTTTTTTTCTTCTATTTTCATATAAACATCTTAACTATGAAATACAATATTTTAACAGGCTGGAAAGAACATTCTTTTATGTTTCCTCTGACACAGCTGTTAGACCAGAGTTGGTTGTTTTGGGGGTTACCTTCTCGAAAGAATAAACAAGAAGGATAACTTTTGTTTGCCTCATAACAAACAAAGGACACAACTCCAAGCCAGTGATTCTTATGCTGCCTCCCACTTAGCATACAGGTGATAGATAGGTACAGAGCTACAAAGGAAACACATCCTCAAAAAAAAGAAAAATGATTTTGTGCCACTGTGTTATATGTATACACAGCAGTAAAGGCATGGGGGAAAAAAACTAGCAGAAACAAGAGATAATTTGTTCAAGACTTGGCTAGATTATTGTCCATATTCAGTCACCTGAGTCTGCTAGTTTAAATAATAGGTTTTGCTGCCTGGATGAGTTAGTGAGAGGCAGCTTGTTGATTTTTGAACACCGCACTCTCTAAATTGGACACCTCTGTTGCGACTGTAATATAATCTACAACAATGAATAACAGAAAACATGTCATTTGTATAATCCATTGTAGTCATTTTCTCTAGCTTGTAACTACATCTCAGAGTTTTTATTTAAAAAAAAAAAACACAACAGAAACAAACCAAACCAAAACAAACGAAAAAGCAAAGTACACCACCTGCTTGTGGGATAGATTGTGCTGGTAAGTTTGTTGTTGTTGTTGTTTGGCGTTTTTTGTTTTGACAGTTGCTGTTGATGTATTGTTCTTCAGGTTGTGTTTTCCATATTTATTGCAAGCATGCGTGTGTATGTTTCGTGTTTTGATCATTTGACAAACTGTCAGATTGTTAAGCCTGTAACATTCCCATTTTTTGAATGACAAATATCTTTTTTGTATTTCAATCATAGGCTCTGTTACCGTTGTTTTGATCTGAAGTGATTAAAAATGTAGTTGATATGTATATTACTTTATTTGTTTGAAGAACTGTTAGATTTTAAAATGTTATTTTTATCTTGGTACTCAAAGAAATAAAGGTGTGAATTTCACTCTTGATTAGTTGTTGGCGTGTGATATTTCTTTACTCAGAAGAAATATCCTATGAGATTGGGATTTTTATTTTTACTTTTATCTTTCTTTGTATCATTTTTTTATATATTTCACAATATATATATTTTATTTGAGTCAATTGTTGTTTTCCTTTCCATTTTTACAGAGAAAAATGTTACATAATTATTTATTTAAAAAGACATGTGTAAGTTTGCTCATTTTTGTCGGTATTATATTTTTTCTACAAATCTTAATGAAGGAAAATACTACATTCTTCTGTTAAAGTCATAGCAGATATGCATTGTTATGTAGTTTGTTGGGTTGTTGCATTTCTATACTGCTGTGTGCCAATGCTTTGCATTTATTTTTCTTTCCCTGTTTCGCCTTTTGCTTTGAAGCTATGCATTTGATAAGTTGGATTTATAACTGCTTTACAGCAAATTAATGTATTTTACCTATGTTTTATGGAATTTTACATCTGTTTTTCAATTTTTCTTCTTCCATTTCATTTTTTTTTTTCAAATTTCTGAACATTTGTTTGGGTTGTCAGGAAAAATCAGAACCCAAGATAGTCTAGAAACCTGCTGGGTTATGTACATTTCTGTTTTTCTATGCAGAGAGAAGATGTGTTTAGGTAGGGGGGTGTTAATGCATTTTAATAGACCATTGATTCAGTCATTCAAACTGGAAACACTTGGATGAGCACAAGATATCCATTTATTCTTGTGGCATCTATAAATACAGCCTTTCATGTGTATTTTTGATACTCTTTTCTGCATGTATGTACTGTAAGAATGATGCATAAAGCAAAAGAACTAGAATAGCCTAATTTCTGTAGCAGGAAACGTTGTCTTCAGGGAATTCAGTAGCAAAGATTATTTTATATGAGCTGTGTCCTTTGTGGGTTGATAGAGATTGATATATGGCCTTGTTCTATGCATTTTGGAGATTCTCATAGTTATAGCTCTGATCTGTCTTTTGTTTTAGTGGATGTAATCAATTTTTCTTTCAGCATCCTGTGTATATCATGCATGCGCATATGCACATCCACACACACACAACACACAACACACCACACGCAACGCCACCACACCACGCCACGCGCGCACACACACACACACCACACACACACACACACACACAACACACACACACACACACACACAACACACACACGTGCTGTTAACTTTAAATGTATTTAAAAAAAAAAAACCTCAGGGTATTCTGTAGATATACAACTTGCTTTGTTATACTGTGATAATATATTTTTGCTATCTGTTTAAAAGGAGACATTAATCAGTGTGTGTGTGTTTGGTGGTGTGTGTGTGTGTGTGTGTGTGTTGTGTGTGTGGGTGGGTGTGTGTGTGTGTGTGTTGTACTTGACATTCCATTCAACTGATGTCACCATGTTTCTGAGTTTGACACTCATAACCATAAAGTTTTGTAGCAATATATTTGCTTTTGGAATGCCAGAGCCTGATTTTAGTTTCTATGTGATTTGTAACATTTCAATTTTCCTCCAAATGAAGTACAATAGCCATGAAATTATCATAATAATATATATATTGACTGTAAATAATAAACTCATAATAAACTTATAATATATTTTTTTTTGAAAATAAAGGTTTGGGCCTATTTACTCTTTTTCGCTGCTGTTGTTCGTTTTGGGGGTTATTTTGTTTTGTTTGTTGTTTGGTTTTTTTGTGTGTGTTTTTTTTGGGGGGTAGGGTTTTGTTGTTGTTTTGATGGTGTGGTGTGGGTGAGGCGGGGGGTCTTGTCAAGAAAGCTGGATGAGATCTATGTGAGTACAACAGCAATCTTTGAAGAAAGCTGGTGAAAAGTTATTATTTCCTGCAATCATTTTCTGTCTTTTTTTTTTGGATAAATCATTTGTATAACTTGTATTTCCTCTTATTGTTGGTCCTATCTTTTTTAAATGTATGAATTTTGTTGAAACTGGTGAAGGGACATAGCGCAGCACTGGAGAATCTGTTCGGTATGATGGGGCAGAACAATCACTGTTTTGGCTTTGTTTATGTACATGTTTTACTATCACCCGAATTTTTTTTTTTTTTTTTTTTTTTAAGATTTGCTCTTGAACTGCCTCTTTCCTTTCAAAACTTTGTTTCTAGAATTGACATCACAACTTTCTTTTCCTTTCAAATGTAATACCAGGTCACCAACTTTCTCTTTGAAGAAGAAATTATGTCACACCAAACCAGAGGTTCTGTGGATTATCAGCCTGTTATAATGCCCCCTTTTTTCTGTAAAATCATATCACAACTTTTCTTTGACAATCATTTATCCTCCAAACCATACCCATAGCTTTTTTCTGAATGGGGATGAATCTGAACAATACTTTGGTAACAGGGATGGAAATGTCATGTCTACTACTCTCAGATGTTAAGCTAATCAATTTTTCCAAAGTCCTCCAGAGGTAAAAACTGACAAGCATTTGATTTAAAAAAAGGGAAAAAAAACTTGACTCTGAAAACGTACAGTGATGTTGCAGTTATGGGCAAAAAAATATTAAGGAATTTTTATTCTTAAAATAAATGTTAGTTGGGGGCAACTCCTTATATTATCAAAACGACTTCTTAAAAATTTATTAGAATAACATTCTTTTCTTTATAAATGCAGTCTTTGCTTTTTTCATGTATCTCCCATGATAGTTTGTGTCCATTGTACCAGTCAATATTTTGGGTAGTAATTTTATTTCCCCAGGTACCAAAAGCTTAGTAAAAAGGTTTAGTGGAAGACCGCAACCTTGATGCACACCTTTTGGCTGCTGGAATTAGTCATTGAAGCTATCCTCAATTTTACAAAGCAATAGTATTTTAAGATTTTTAGCTCATTGGTCTTTAGGACACATTCCAAAAAATATGACTTTTTTTCCCTTTGGAAGGGGTGATTGATGCTATAAAGCCTTACTGAAATCAATAAAGCTGAAGCTGTAGGGAGGGACTTTGTACCTCAGGATGGTGCACTGGCATGACAAGTTTGTTCTGTGCATGAGCACTTTGGTCTGGAGATGTTATTTTTTATCTTTTGCTCATTTGTTAGTACTTTTACACCATGATGGACCAAGATACATCATTCAATCTCATGATAAACAGCTTTTTGTCAGCTTTTTCACCAAAGCTTGTTGAATACATCTTGTACAATCTTGAGCATGACATCAAACATTTTTTTTCATCTGCTTTCAACAGTTTGAATATTGATGATGTCAGTGATATTTGTAATAACATGTAATGGTGGATGTTAAAACTTTTTATATGATAAGTATGCTGGTATATCATTTGCTGATACATATTCTTTATATTTATCATGGTTGATTTTGAAATTATTGTATATTTGTGAATGATACATATTCTTTATATTTATCATGGTTGATTTTGAAATTATTGTATATTTGTGAATGGAAGTGTGTGTTTGATTGTATCTTTTTTTGTGAATATCATGTGTGTTTGATGAGATTGATTATTGTTGTTTATGAACCTCTTATTTCCTGTTCTAAATAGCTTCAATTGCCTTGTATTATGAATCTTTACTGCTTCCTTCTCTTTTTCTTTAGAAATTTTTTTAAGGGGATAACCACCCAAAGATGGAAAATTATTTAGAGGGGGAGGGATTCCCAAAATATTTTAAACAAGTATTTTATTTTTCTTTTTGATGTCTTGATCTCTTTCTGTGGCTTTCTTGATGCATCTCAGGTGTCATTGAATACATTTGAGGCATAGGCCTAACTACATATCTAGCTCTGGTTTGACTTTTGCTTTATGCTTACTGAGAGAGAGGACTGTTTTTATTGCCTTAACTTCCTTCACTGATCTGCACTGAAAACTGATACAAAGGTATGGGTTTATAAACTATCTGAAATAGTGTCTGTCATAATAACTGATGATGAACACATGTAACTTTATGGATGTCATGTTTCTGCATTGTGGTCTTCTACAGAGCAAACGAGTGAACAGATTAAGCAAGCAGACAACAAACAAGTGTACAACTGTAAATGAACAATCATTTTCAGTACTTTTGTATACAGCTTGATGGTTACTCTGTGGATGACAAGATGTTTGAACTTGTTGATAATCCAGATCATTTTTCTCAAAGGGTTTTTTTGTATTGTTTTGTTTTGTTCCATTTGTTTAGTTGTTTGTTTGGGGGGGGGGATTTGGGTTTTTTTGTTGTTTTTAGTTCGGGTTTTTTTAGGGGGGGGAAGTGATAGATTCTTATCAACTGTCACTTTGGGAAGACAACACTATTAGATAACTTTGTTTGTGTTTCAGTTATTCTTTATGACAGAAATTACATTTATTTTGAAAGGAAATGTCTTCAGTAGATATAAGAGCAGCAAAGCTTAAGAGAACATTTTTGTTTCCAGAATGGCAGATACAACTTAAAAAAAAAAATTTGTTTTTGTTTTCTTTCATAGGAAATATGAATAATACCTGCAGGGTTTGTTTGTACTTGTTTGTATGTTTGTTCTGCTGAAGACTACTAAGGTGAAACACATGTATTTTCCTTTTTGTTATTTGTTCATCATTGGTTGTTTGTGACATTATACTGTTTTTGTATCCCTTTTGCTGAAGAACTTAAAATGAAAGCATAATATGTGATGCCTTGTTTTTATATATTTCCTGGAGTTTAGAAAAGAAAGAAATCTGACTATTTTTCAACTATCTGTTTGCAGTCAATAAACTGTGTGACTTTTTGCAGTGCCTTGTTAGAAAAATAACTAAAAAGTGAATGCAGTGTGTGCGTGTGTGTGGTGTGGTGTGTGTGTGTGTGTGTGTGTGTGTGTGTGTGTGTGTGTGTGTGAGAGAGAGAGAGAGAGAGAGAGACATAGTATGCTTGGTTTAAGACAGTTTACTCATTATTTTATTTGTTTTTTTTACATAGTCTTCTTTGCAAACAACTCATTGAAATTCACTTGTCTTTCCCCTGAAGCATGCAACATTGAGCCAATGAACCTCATGCAGTCGTTTGGGAGGAAAAAGTAAACAAAGAAGTAGAAGAGCGACATTCTCCGAGAATGAAGAGCCCTCAACCTTCTAGAGGAAGACTGAAGAAAGAGTCAAAGAAGAAGTGATACTCATTTTCTTTCTGTCTTACCTCAGAAATGCTTGGTTCCATACAGTCCCAAAATTTCATGACTTAAAAAAAAAACACCATATGCCGTTATTATTTACCTTGTAACACTATTAAAAAAAAAAGAGAGAGAGTTTTAACCATAATTTAGGCCTAAACCACACTTCAAACTGTTCATGAAAATGTTGTTTGCACGTACCCCATCTTAACACCCTAGGGTCTACCCACATTATTTACTCTGACACTCTTCCCACCTGGGAACCACTGAGATTGTTATGTACATACTGGATAAGATACCTGTGTGCATGACTTTCCCAGGACCTTACTATATAGGCAGCCATACTCCAACTTGAAAGGACTTTTTTTCTCTCTCTCTCTCTCTCCATTATTATAGGAGAATGCCAGTTGTTTGTTTTGCTGAGAGCTTGTCATGGCTGAAGACAATCTCAGCATAACACAACATTGTGAAGTATAACGCTATATTTTGATGTAGGCCTGGCCTTGGCACTAAGCTTGCATCGCTAAACTGATTTAGTTCTTGGCCACGGATGTCGTGAAAATGTTGTAGCTCTTAACGTGGTGCTTAAGATTTAAAAAGAAAAAAAGAAAAAGAAGTAAGTAGTGGGGGTGGGGGATGTTGACTCTTTAAACTCCTTATATCTAAATGGCAAATGTTGATGTACAGGCAATGTGAGTCCAGTCACACACACACACACACACACACACACACCGCGCACGCACGCACGCACACACACACACGCACACACGCACGCACACACACACCCACACGCACACACACACGCACGCGCGCGCACGCACGCACGCACGCACACACACACACACACACGAGTGCTTATTCCATTATCCTCGATATAATTTTTTTTTTAATTTAAAAGACATGCACGCTCATACACACTCGGCCGCACACACACCACACACGCACGCACGCACGCACGGACGCACGCACGCACGCACGCTCATACACACACTTGCACGCGCGCGGGCGCACACACACACACACACACACAAACCACACACACACACACACACACACACACACACACACACACACACACACACACATCAGGTGCAAGCAAAAACCATAAACAGGCTTTTTCTTCTAATATGTTCAAGGTGACAAACCATCTATCTGGCTTAGAGAGAGAGCAAGACGCACACAGACACACACAAACGTGCGCGTGCGCACACAACACACACACACACACACACACACACACACACACACACACACACACACACACACGCACATACACACACACACAGATAAACAGACAGACTGACAGAGAGGGGAGGCAAACTCGGAGACAGACACAGACAGACATCCACAGAGACGCAGACTGAGACGGAGATACAAAAAGAAGAGAGAGGCAGACATGGAGAGAGACAGACAGACAGACAGCGACAGAGATAGGGGGGAAAGACACAGAGAGAGGTACAGAAAGAAGAGAAAGGCAAACACGGAGAGACAGACAGACAGACAGACAGACAGACAGGCAAACACCAACAGAGATAGGGGGGAAAGACACAGAGAGAGGTACAGAAAGAAGAGAAAGGCAAACACGGAGAGACAGACTGCAGACAGACAGACAGGCAAACACCAACAGAGATAGGGGGGAAAGACACAGAGAGAGATACAGAAAGAAGAGAAAGGCAGACACGGACAAACTCCCAGGGGTGACAGATAAGTATTGACATGCCTTTATTAATTTTCATCCGGCCGGAGAGAGAGAGAGAGAGAGAGAGAGAGAGAGGAGAGAGAGGAGAGAGAGAGGGGGGAGAATGAATGAAGGAATGAAGAATGAATGAATGAATGATCATTTTTCAAGGGTGACAGATAACCAATGAAATACTTCTTTTTCATCCGGCTCTTGCCCTGGTGTGAGAGAGAGGAGGGGGGGGGAGGGGGGGAGAATGAATGAATGAATGAATGAATGAATGAATGAATGAATGAATGAATGAATGAATGAAAATGATCATTTTTCAAGGGTGATAGATAAGCATTCACATACTTCTTTTTTTTCATCCGGCCCTTGCCCTGGTGAGCGAGAGAGAGAGAGAGAGAGCAATCTAAAAAAACCAATCTTCCTCTTCTGTACCGTTATGATAAATAGCTGCTCCCGTACTGTGCATACCAGATAAGTATTTTCTTTCCTTTTGTCACCCCCCCCCCCCTCCTCTGCGTGTCTGCGTTCTTGTCTGTCTACTTTTCTTTTTACTTTTCTCTCTTTCCACTCCTTTCCTTTCTTCTTTGTCGTTAACTGCTTCTGAAACTGAAAAATATGAAAAAAAAATAAATCGAAAAGATAAGAATTAAAATGAAAGTACTTTTGAAAGAGAAGAAAACAAAAATTTGTTTTTAAATCAAATACAGAAATGGAATCAAATGGAAAAGGACAACAAATAAAAGTAAGTATATGAAAACAAAAAAAATGTTCATAAAAAGTGGTGAGGAGGGGAAAAAACAAACAAAAAAATTTCAGTTAAAGAATGACATTAAAAACAATTCAGAAAGCGAGGACTTAAGTAAAAATGAAATAAAAAAGTAAAAAACCAAGAACTTTGTCTTCAAATCAGAACTTTAGAAGAAATAAAGCCCAAAAGGTAAGGACTAGATCAGAAATTTAACTTTTTAAAGTGAATTGGTAAAAAAAAATCTAACACAATGTTTCCAATTCAAAATAAAATAAAAACTATATACAAAAAAGTAAGGATTAAAGTAAAGTACGACAAAAAGGTGAAGGAAAGGACAACAACAATTTTGTTGTCTAATCAAGAAGCAAAGAAAAAGTTGATTCAACAGAAAACATGGGGAATAGAAAAAATGCGCAAGACAAACTGAGAGAAAACTGAAAAAAAAAACCATGCAAAATAGCTACAACAAGCAACAAACAAAACCTTTTTTTAAAAGAAAAAAACACGTGCATACGGACAAAAGAGAGAACATTAGGGAGGTAAAGAAAGAATTCCAGAAGGGACAACAATAGATAGAAATAAACAACAACAAAATGAAACAAAAGCGGGAAGCAAAAACAAAAGATCCACAAATAAACAAACAAGTACACAAAAGACAACAAAATACTAAAGACGAACACAAAAGTAACACAGAAATGGAAATGTATGCAGCATTAAACAATACAATGACTGAATTACATTATTGAAGTGGAAAAACAACATCTTTTGAGTTTACTTGAAAATGGAAAAAAAAAAAAAAAACGAAAAAAAAAAAATATATGACACTTTTATTTATTTTGCTTGCTGGTTTTTGTTGTTGTGGGTTTGTTTTTTTTTTTTTGGGGGGTTGTTGTTGTTTGTTTGAAGGCGGACGGGATTGTGGTAGGGTCATTTTTAGAGTTTGGGGATGGGGATGGAAACAGTATTTTTATACATACATATCAGTAGTAGTAGTAGTAGTAGTAGTAGTAGTAGTAGTAGTAGCAGCAGCAGCAGCAGCAGCAGCAGCAGCAGTAGTAGTAGTAGTAGTAGTAGTAGTAGTAGTAGTAGTAGTAGTAGTAGTAGTAGTAGTAGTAGTAGTAGTAGTAGTAGTGCCATTGATATCATTATTGTCATTATTATTATCATTAGAATTGTGATTATTGTTATAATTTATTATTGTTTTTATCGTCATCATCATCATCATCAGCAGCAGCAGCAGCAGCAGCAGCAGTAGCAGCAGTATTGTGTTGTATTTTGTTGTATACTACTACTACTACTGCTGCTGCAGCAGTAGTAGTAGTAGTATACAACAAAAAACAACACAATACAGTAGAATGCAACACAATACCACAAGATACATTACAATACAGCACAACACAATACAGCACATTTCAATACAACACAATACAACCGAATGCAATGCATTACAGCACGACAGACAACGCAACACAACGTAATGTAAGTCAATGCAAACGATACAATCATATTACTGGCAGTTTCTGTCACAACACACAACACAACCCAACACAACACAACACCAACCCAACAAACCCAAACACAACCCAACCCAACCCAACCCAACCCAACCCAACCAACACAACACAACACAACGCAACACGACACAATACTGGCAGTTTCTGTCTTTCCGGGCCCCTAAAAAATCCGATATCCATCCTGAATATAATTTATCAGTGTACTCCAGAAGCGGTACTGTTACCCCAGGCTGAAGGCACAACACAATACTAAGGCAATACAACACAACATAACACAACACAAAATAAAGCAACCCAAACCAACAACCCAAAACAACCCAACCCAACCCAACCCAACCCAACCCAACCCAACGCAACACAACGCAACCCAACACAACACAATACTGCAAGTTTCTGTCCTTCCGCGCCCCTAAAAAATCCGGTATCCATCCTGAATATCATCAATTTTATCAGTGTACTCCAGAGGCGGCACTGTTACCCCAGGCTGGAGGCTTAGTGTCTGGAGCAGTAGGGGCACTGGAGGCAGGCCCCTAGGGACCACTGGCGGAGCTGATTTTGTGGCGCTGGTCTGTGGCGGTGATAAGTCTTTGGCGCCAAGCGAGCTGTCTTTTCGAAGTAGGCAGCATCCTGATGGACTCTGTTTCGTTGGTGCAATCGATTAACAGCAGGAGTAAGCCAGGTTCTTTTGGTGTGATGAGGTTGTTGTATAGCAGTGGTGGTTCGGTGCGTAGATCGCGGTACGATATAATGTAATACGATGCAATATGATACAAAATTATTCAATATAATGCAAAAGCGTACAGTGCAATGCAATACAGTACAACACAATTCAACGTAATACAGTACAGTGCATTGCAATACAATGTAATACGATACCAATATATTGCAATACATCACAGCACAATACAATACAATGCAGTACAGTGCAATACAATGCAATACAATGAAACACAACAGAAAACAATACAATGCAATGCAATACAATGCAACACAACATAAATCAATACAATGCAATGCAATACAATGCAATACAGTACAATACAATACAGTACCATGCTATATGACAAAATGACAGCATACGATGCGATGCGATGCAGTATGATGCAAATAAATGATTTTAGTTGATTACAATAAATGAAATCTTGTACAATACAATGCAATACAATATAGGACAACACAATGCAATGTGTTGCAAAACAATACAATGTATTGCAATGCACTGCAATAAAATGTTATTCAATGGTATGCGGTACGATACCTTGTAGTACAATGCAATGCAATAAGATGCCAAACAAGACAAGACGATTATCCAGATCACGAGCGCAATGCACATCACTCTAAACACCATGCTATCCCGTCCCCCCCCCCCCCCCCCTGTTGTGGTGTGTTATGCTATGCTATGCTGTGATATGCTATGTTATTATATGCTATGTTATGCTACCCTACGTTATGCTACGCTACGCTTATTGTTACACTATACTTTACTACCCTTCACCATACTACACTATACTATACTACACTCCACTAAATCATGCTTTGCTATATTATGCTGTGTTATGCTATGCTATGAAATACTAGGCATGCTATTTTATACTATGCTATGCTATATGCTATTCTGCTCTGCTATGCTATGCTACGCTATACTCAGCTATTTATCTTTCCCTAGAACACGCTGCTTGAAAGTTTCAGAGACATGATTCTGTGGCTTTTTAAGGGGTAAAGGGAAGAACAGAGCAGCAGGAATCAACACAGGTCAGAGTGGATCCACAGAGTGAATATTTTCGTTTGATTTTTTTTTTCTTGCTCACTTACTTTGGGGGCGGGATATGTTAATGGTCAGAGCACTTACTTTTCCCCAGCCAAGGTTAAGCAGCATCGAGCGTGGTTACCAGTTGGATGGGTGGCCGTTTATGCGCCTTGGCTTTAGGACAGTCCCCCAGTTCACCCTGCTGTAAATGGGCCCTCTTTAGGGTCAGGGAAGGTAAAGCGGCGAGGGAGAGGTCATGGGCGCCGCCCTCAATATCCTGGCCCCTAGAGAAGCTGAGGTCTGTGACGCCTCGCTCCCCTACGACTACACAGGTTATGGGATACCTTTACCTTTTTTACCTTTACTTTACTTACTTTACACATGTTAGTCTGTTCTTTTGCTCGTTTTGTTGCTTGTTTATTTCTTCTTTTTTATTGTTTCGCGCGTTTAGAAGAACGCAGTCATTGTCAGAATTTTTGGTTGTCTTTTTCATGAAGTTCTCAGCTGTGTGTTTTAGTTGGTTGGTTGATCGGTTGGTTGAGTGGATCAGTTGGTTGGTTGATCGGTTGGTTGGTTGATCGGTTGGTTGAGTGGATCAGTTGGTTGAGTGGATCAGTTGGTTGGATGGTGGGTGGACGGGGGTTTTGACCAGTTGGTGCCGATGGGTTGGTAGATAGGGTGACTAGTTGTTGATTGAGTAGTTGGCTAATTTTTGTAGGATGGGTTTCGATGAAATTACATAACGTACAGCTCGAGGAAAGTAACACTTCAGTTAAGAAATCGCTTGACACTGAAGGGTAGCTGTGAAAATGAATGCAAGTAAACAGTATGTAATCCCCCTACCGTGCTGTAAGCAAGTTATACACAGCACTGGAGCGGCTTGGAGAACAGAAACGGCCGAAGTGTGTAGGCTGAAAAGTGAATTTAACAGCGTGTCCTCTCCTGTGTTATAATAGTCTGCACATTGCATAATGATCATCATTGTTCAACTGACTTTATGTTCCATAGGATTGTCTGTACGTTACATATGGCTATCATTTCATGTACTTTACCTGGTGCTTATCAATATTAACATTATAATGTTACATAATGATAAAATGTACTTTACATGGTGTTTATCAATATTAACATGATTATGTTACATGATGATAGTCTGTACTTTACATGACTGTGTTCTTTGCGCTTATCAGAGAAGCAAATCGCGCGTTCCCCAGCTTAACACGCTGGCTATCCAACAGACCATGTACTCTGGCTCCCTCAACCCACACAGGAATCCCTGTAAGGCTGTAATTACATCTATACAGGAATGAAAAGTTTGTATGTATGACTGTGCTCAAAATCCTCGCACATAGGCAGCCAATACCAATGCCACTACTTTATCATCTCAAAAAATAGCGGTATGTGTATGGGTTACATCTATATACAAAACAAAAAATAATTATCACAGAAAGTAATGACAACTCAATCTTTAAAATTAATCTAACTTCATAGGATATTTTTTTTACTTTCAAACACGGAGAGTATAGGTTGCTATGCTTAAGCAAAAGCTCGACATGGCTGAAGACAAAAAAAAAACACAAAAAAACAATCTGAACATGACATTTTAAAAGGACAAAGCTGTTTGAATGTAGGTCTTGGCACTTAGCCTACATCGATAACTGACAAGCCTTTTTGTCTGGGACAGTTTTTGTGTTTGGGTCTCCTTTCTCAGCTAAACCCTTTTCCGTGCATCCTACCCCCGCCCACACACACACGGCTAACACACACACACACACACACACACACACACACACACACACACACACACACACACACACACACACACACACAATCACCACCACCACCACCACCACTTTTCCACACCCTGGCAATTGATGTGGTGATATAGTGTTTGGTCACGAATGTTGTTGAATCCATTGGTGAAGATGGAAAACGGCCCCTCCCCCTCCCCCCCCTCCCCCCCCCCCCCCCCCTCCCTCCCCCCCCCCCCCCCCCCCCCCCCCCCCCCCCTCTCTCTCTCTCTCTCTCCTATCCATCTAGGTTCTCCTGGCTTTTCTCGGGTGGTCTTCCTGCGGACAGAAATGACGTAGGTAGGCCGCCAGCCAATCAGCGCTTAGCTGTGTGGGAAGCAGATGTCCGCTTGAACAATTTCGCCATACCACCAGCAAATCAAATGGGTGAAGAAACAATTATACGTGTGTGTGTGTGTGTGTGTGTGTGTGTGTGTGGTGTGTGTGTTGTGTGTGTGGTGTGTGTGTGTGTGTGTGTGTGTGCGTGGTGTGTGTTGTGTGTGCGCGTGTGTGTGGTGTGTGTGTGTGTGTGTGTGTGTGTGTGTGTGTGTGTTGGATATGGATGACTAGGATTAACTTTCTGTCTTCTCCCCCCCCCCCCACACCTTCCCCACCCCTCGTCCTGCCTCCTCCTACCTCTCTGCACCAGACTGTATATTTTGAGTAAGTTTGTACATGGATGCGTGTGAATGTGTGTGTGTGTGTGTGTGTGTGTGTGTGGTGTGTGTGTGTGTGTGTGTGTGTATGTGTGTGTGTGTAGCGTGTTTTGTGTGTGTGTGTGTGTGTGTGTGTGTGTGTGTGTGTGTGTGTGTGTAAGTTGTGTGTGTGTGTGTAGCGTGTGTGTGTGTGTGTGTGTGTGTGTGTGTGTGTGTGTGTGTGTGTGTGTGTGTGGTGTAGCCGTGTGTGTGTAGCCGTGTGTGTGTGTGTGTAGCCGTGTGCGCGTGCGAGTGCGCGCGCGGGGGTGTGTGTGTGTGTGCGTGTATGTTTGCGTGTGTGTGTAGCCGTGTGTGTATGTATGTATGTGTGCGTGTGTGGTCAAATCAATGGTAGGTATGGCCAATATAAAGTGATGCTCCCGAAAGAAACTCGGACTCAAGCCTCGCGTTACGCCTCCTGCGGACTACACCAGCCCCCGTCTGTCCGTCCGTCGCTCGCTCGGCTCGTGCGGTACGTTGTGCCACTGTGTTCATTGGACGCTTGCTTCTTCCTTCTGTCCATCCATCTCTCTCTCTCTCTCTTTCTCTTTCTCTTTCTCACCTTGACTGCCATCAGCGAGCAAGCAGGCACGTCAACGCACCAAGAACAAAGAAGACGACAGCCAGGTAAGAAAGAAATAAGTGCCAAGTTTTTTTTGATTGAAAGTTGTTAAGAAGTTTGTCTTTTTTTTGTTTTCTGTTGTTGTTTTTTCTTTGTCTTGTTTTGTGAATTTTCAAAGGCTACTTCAAGCTTCGAAAGACAGTAAATTGGGGGTAAATTAAGTTGTTTAAAAACAAAGTTAACTTTTTTTTAATGAATTCAGTTTTTGCTTTGAACAAATGGAATACAAATTGATAGCCACAAACTACAGAAAACACTTTTTGTTAAGAAAAAACAAAACACTTTTTATCATGTAATATGCCACCATGCCAGAAATACTTTTTTCCAGTTAGAGAAAAAATTGATGATGGTATAAAATCGTTCAAATTCTTGGGGAAAATAGAGAGCATTATATTTACTTCATTTTCTCTTGCAGGAGATTTAATTTTTGTCTGCTTGAATGAAGACTCGAGTCTTACAAACATGGTTTTAAGGTTCTAAAGTGACTTCAAGTAAAAGAGAACAATAAAAAAAAAATCTACGTCAATCACTCATGTGCCTGCAACACATTAAAATATCAATGATGTACATACTCTCTTTATTATTTTTACAGGAGAAAACATTGCTGATATGTTAATAGGCTGCAATAGGACGTTTGTACATCGCAACAAAAAGATACTTAGGGTGATAAGAAATAAAACATGACATCAGTCCTTTGTGAATCAACGTGTCTAGCCTGAAGAAACTTCATGCTAGCTTTGAATTTTTCAGTGTTTTAGTGTTATTTCTTTGACACAAAATGCTATGTTTTCCTTTTAGCTGTTTTTTTTTGTTCGTTTTTGGTCTCTTGCACTGTGTAAGTTATATTATCTTATACAGTAGGTCTAAGTTATATCAATATCAGTGTATCACGTTTATCAGAAATGCAGCAAGCAAATAGCATGCTGATATTGACATTGAAAAGTTTGTCTAAACTTATCACAATACTAAATGAATATGCTTTTTCTAACTTACAAACAGGATTGTGTTCTGAGAGAAAAAAAAAACACGCAGTTAGAAAGCAATAAGGAATTTCTGCACACTATGTGACGAAGTGGGATATCTATCTACATCAAGGTGAAAATAAGCAGATCCATGTAAAGGATATGAACATGAAAATTCAAATGTGGATGATGAAATTCACGTTAGTACTGGGTTAAAATCCAGGCAAGTTTGGGTTTTTTTTAACTGGATTCAGTATTACATTGCTCCCTATGAAATCCAATCCAATCGGTTTCGTGTTTTTTTTTCTTTTTTGTGTGTGTTTTGAAATTCCATTTTATTATACTCCGTCTTTCCTTTAACCTCCATATGACTCTTCGTTGTTTTTCTTCTTTTAATAGATGTGCGTGTACTTGTTATAACTTGTCCTTCTGAAGTGCCATACACTGTATGTTTTGAGATTCCATTTTACTATACTCCGCTCTTTCCTTTAACCTCCATATGACTCTTCGTTGTTTTTCTTCTTTTAATAGATGTGCGTGTACTTGTTATAACTTGTCCTTCTGAAGTGCCATACACTTGTGTTACGTACAGCACTGAAATGTGTCCTACCGTTTTTCTGTTTGTCTTTCTCGCTGTCTATCCGTGCACATATCTACGACTTTAT
>CM060318.1:57467909-57475409 GCA_030674155.1 Stramonita haemastoma | reverse complement strand
AGCATACATGTACGCTGAGAGAGAGAGAGAGAGAGAGAGAGAGAGAGAGAGAGAGGAGAGAGAGAGAGAGAGAGAGAGAGAAGAGAGAGAGAGAGAGAGAGAGAGAGAGAGAGAGAGAGAGAGAGAGATGTTTTATGCTCCTTTTTAATAAATGTCTCCTTTGTTTTTCTTTTGTCGTATTGTGTCTGAAAACCTACCTTACAAACAAAAACATAAAGCAGAAACAGAAAACACACACACATACACACACACACGCTCACACACAACACCTCACAACACCACACACACACACACACACACACACACACACACACACACACACACACACACACACACACACACACACACACAACACACACACACACACACACACACACACACACACACACACACACACACACACACCAAAAAAAGGGGGGGGGGAACTAAGAGAAAACACGTAACAAAAAGGGAAGCGAACATTTATTCACATATTTTTTCAGTTATCTAATGAAATTCATGGGAAGTGGGTAAAGCCGCACTGAAGTAAATAGAAAGAAAGAGAGAAGAAAAGAAAGAAAGAAAAAGAAAGAAGAAAGAAAGAAAAGAAAGAAAGAAAGAAAGAAAGAAAAGAAAGAAAGAAATAACCAAGGGAAAAACAGACAGACAGACAAAAAAAAGAAAGAAAGAAAGAAAAAC
This sequence comes from Stramonita haemastoma, assembly GCA_030674155.1. Taxonomy (NCBI): domain Eukaryota; kingdom Metazoa; phylum Mollusca; class Gastropoda; order Neogastropoda; family Muricidae; genus Stramonita; species Stramonita haemastoma. The sequence continues at coordinate 57,474,731 of CM060318.1, read as the reverse complement.
AAGAAAACAAACAGGCATGAAAAAAGAAAGGAAAAAGAATGAAAGAAAGAAAGAAAGAATGAATGAATGAATGAAAAGAGAATAAAAGAAAGGACAGAAAGGGACAAGAAAGATCATGAAATAAAACAAAACTAAAGAAATAATCGATTTCTTTTTTTGTAACGCTTACAACTAAACCACAGAAAAAAAAAGCGAACACATTTATGTAAAAAAAAAATTTTAAAAGAAAAAGAAAAAAAAGACAGTTCTGCCACCCGAATGTGATTAGAGGCGGACGAACAACCTTCCATTAGCCAGTTTATGAAGACGATGGGTTAAAAAAAAAAACAAGAATAAAAAAGACAATGAAAAAGCAGGATTTATGGCAAATACAAAAGAGTATAGCTGATGCAAAGACATACCACCCCCCACCTCTCCTTTCTCTCCTCCACCCTCCCTACACACACACACACACACACACACACACACACACACACACACACACACACACACACACACACACACACACACACACACACACACACACACACACACACACACACACACACACACAAGAAAACAAAAAAAACATACACACTGTCTCCAGTTCACCCTCACCAATTGTTCCCCCTTCCCCACACATTTTGTACTTCTGGAAAAACGTGCTTGTTTTGAATCAATTCTAAATCAATATTTGAATACAAAAAGGAACACACCAACCAACAACAGCCAAACAAACAAATCAATCAAAAACCATTTTCTTTCAAAAATGAAAAGAAACAAAACAAAAAGCACACAAAGTTAAAAAAAACAAGCAACTCTATCAAAAAACATTTTTCTTTCAAACTCACCACCACCACCACCTCCCTTCTCCCCCCCCCCCCCCAAAGAAAAAAAACCCTAAACAAAAAAACAACGAAAAATCAAACAAATAAACCAACCAACAAACAACTAAAGCAGATAATTTGACAAATAAGCATACGTTAGAATATACGAACTAAGCAGCAAAGCAAACTAGAAATAATTAAAGGATAGAGATGAAAGCAATATTACAAAAATGTGTTCGTTCTTGTATTAGTTTTGATGTCTATTCACTGTAATTGATATTAGATGGGTGCATTCTTACACGTACAAAAATGTGTTACAATGAAGGTGCAGGCAAACTTGTAGTAAATAGAGCTAAAATGATGATAAAAGGAGAAGAAGAAGAAGAGAAGAAGAAGAAGAAGAAGAAGAAGAAGAAGAAGAAGAAGAAGAAGAAGAAGAAGAAGAAGAAGAAGAAGAAGAAGAACAACAACAACAAAACAACAAAACAGAACATATGAAAACATAAACATATCATATATATATATATTACACATCATCATCATCATCATCATCACCGTCCCATCACTTTTACTTCTCTCAGTAAGTCAATGCTTCTGTATCTTAAACTGAGAGGAGGAGAGAGAGGAGAGAGAGAGAGAGAGAGAGAGAGAGAGAGAGAGAGAGAGAGAGAGAGAGAGAGAGAGTGAGGGAGGTGTGTGTGTGTGTTGTGTGTGTGTGTGTGTTGTGTGTGTGTGTGTGTGTGTGTGTGTTGTGTGTGTGTGTGTTGTTGAGTGTGTTATGTGTTTATGTGTGTGTTTTCCTTGAAGTTGTTTTCAATGTTTTATTGATCTAGACCAAAGTCACCAAAATAATGCTAATAATGGTGATAATGACAACCTACAGAACTTAAGTAGATAACCTTTTCTCTTGAAAACAAATCACAACGCTTGCATGCACATCGTTCATAGACATGCAACTATTAATTGATAACATGAACAAACCACATTTCAAGCGCTCTTGTACGAGTACACACGCCGCACACACACACACACACACACACACACACACAGCCACGCCAGCGCCCGCACGCACACACACACACACACACACACACACACAAGGATTAAGTTAATTATTCCTACATTAAAAAAAAATTCTAACATATGACATGGGGACTGAGGACAGGTATACTGAAATAATCAAATATCAAAAAGAAAGACAGACCCTGAACGGAAACGAAACTAAAGAAACAATCGTGTTCTCCTTTGTTACACTTTAAAAAATAAACCAAAGAAAAGACAAACATGTAATAACACATAAAAACAGTTCTCTCACCATGATGTGATTCAAATGTGAGCGAACAATACTCCATTAGCCAGTTTATGAAGACGATGGATAAAAAAGAAATGAAAAAAAAAAAACTAAACGAAACCAACAAACAAAACCCTGAGGATTTATGGCAGGTACAGATGAACAACGGTGTATGCACAAACATGCCTCACTTTCCCACCCTCTCCCACCATATACACACCAACCTCTACGGCCCCCCCCCCCCCCCCCACCCACCCACCCACGCCTTCACCCGCATCCCCACAATTGTTTTGCACTTTTGGAGAACGTGTCTTGTTTTCAATCGATTCTGAATCAATATTTGTCAAAACAAAGGATGCAAATAAAACGAATCCAATTTTCGTTAAGAAAATAAAGCAAACAATGAATTAATAAACAAAACTACACAATTAAATAAACAAGTATGCAATTAAACAAACGAACAACTCAAAACAAACTGAACACAAAATGAAATAAACATTATGATGCACTTCAAAAATGTTTTTTAGGTTTTTGGTGCAAGCATGTTAATATCAAACAGGACTCAAAAAATAATCACAATTAAAAAAAATCTTTTTGGCACTAGACCACACAGGTTCTGGGTAAGTTCTTTGTTTTTATCTCCGTGGAGAGAGAGAGAGAGAGAGAGAGAGAGAGAGAGGAGAGGAGAGAGAGAGAGAGAGAGAGAGAGAGAGAGAGAGGAGAGAGTGAGTGTGTGGTGTGTGTGTGGTGTGTGTGTGTGTGTGTGTGTGTGTGTGTGTGTGTGTGTGTGTGTGTGTGTGTGTGTGTGTGTGTGTGTGTGTGTGTGTGTGTGTGTGTGTGTGTGTGTGTGTAAACCTCTCGAGAATAGTCATTTTTCATGTTTTCTTTAAGAAGAGTTTTCTGTATACAAGAAGATCAACAACAAACAACAACAAAACCCCAGGCTTTGTCTCTAATATTGATGCAGTGGTTATGTATAGATATTTTGCTCTACAAATTGCTACGTTGTAAAAATCGTGCATTTTTTAGATTTCATTGGCTTTTCCAGACACAAAGATTTACTGGTAACGACTGGCTATAAAGTGTAACATACGTTGAGGACTCATTGCACAAGCGGGGACTGGATTTTTATTTTTTTGTATTTATGTATTCATTCTTTTATGTCGAGGATAATGGAATAAGCACTGATGTGCTTTTTTACATCCAGTTCCCGTGTGTATTCAGTTTGTATATCTTGTCATCTACTCCCACCGGCACACGATGACCTGCTCTTACGAAAAGCTGAACAGGGTTTAATGTGTGCACAAGATGTTCTGTGCGCGTTCGCACACGGGGGCTTCGGTTTATAGTTTATAGTCTCATCCGAAGGACTTTTGTCATGAGTGCTTATTCGTTATCTTCGAAATAAGATAATTTGATTCGGTTTGATTTGATTATCTGGACACTGCACTGAACGTTTCAGGCAAGATGTCAGTAACAATCTAAACATGATGCAAGCAATCCTTCACCAATTAGCAGCCTGTCTGCTGTAGGCCTATAATGTTCGTGTCCTCATTGCGACACAACACAGCATCCATAGCTGGCCTACTCTCCCATGAAAGGTGAATGGGTGTTTAATGTGTGCTTAAGATGTTCTGCACGTGCTCATACACAAACTTCCAGTTTTATGGGATCGTGTGAAGGACTCTCGGGGGTGTGGAGTCAGTACGTACCGATGTGAGGTGTCCCTTACTGCAGGCAACGCCATGCATACAGATGTGTCTGATATTGCATCTCATCTAGTCTCTCACGAAAGACTATCATCATGGTCGACTGACTGTTGTGTTCGATGAAGTTTATCTTGGCACTTGGGAGAGGAGGAGGATAGGGGGTGGGAGGAGAATGAGGGAGAAGAAGACGGGATGCATACAGAAGAGAGGGTTTACACACACACGCGCGCGCGCACGCAAACACACGCACGCAGACACACGTATGTATGTTTTTGTATGTATGTATGTATGTATGTATGTATGTATGTATGTATGTATGTATGTATGTATGTATGTATGTATGTATGTATGTATGTATGTATGTATGTATGTATGTATGTATGTATTGTGTGTGTGTGTGTGTGTGTGTGTGTGTGTGTATGTATGTATGTATGTATGTATGTATGTATGTATGTATGTATGTATGTATGTATGTATGTATGTATGTATGTATGTATGTACGTATGTATGTATGTATGTATATATGTATATATGTATATATGTATCTATGTATCTATGTATATATGTATCTATGTATCTATGTATCTATGTATCTATGTATCTATGCATGTATACTTGTTGGGTACTTTCACACGAGATTCCAGGCCCAAGTCTGATGACTGCAGGCAGCCACCCACTTGGACACTGAATGGAACGCTGTGCAACAGTGTTGGTTCTAGCCTTCAGTGCTGCAGGCTTTTCCCACTTGGCCGCTTTGTCTTTTATCTTCATCAGCTTGCGTTCCCTTGGGAATAGCTTGTATCCACCCCCACCTCATCCTGACTAATATGTCCCAGTGTCATGATAAAAGTAAAGACAGAAATCAACATGATAGATCTCACGATAAAAGTAAAGACAGAAATCAACAGGATAGATCTTCTGAAGTCACCAAATCAGGGCAGGGCCACAAAGCAACCCGTTCCGTATGCTGGACAAGCCTAGAGTTCTTATCTATGGCTTCGCTGCTAAGTTCCATTGCTGAGTGTTTGTATGCATGCGCGTGCGTATGTTTGGGTTTGTGGATGAGCGTGTGTATGCACGTGTTGCGTACTTTTGATTAAATGGATGTAGATAAATGAATGAGCCAGAGAGAGAGAGAGAGGAGAGAGAAAAGAGAGAGAGAGAGAGAGAGAGAGAGAGAGAGAGAAGAGAGAGAGAGAGAGAGAGAGAGAGAGAGAGAGAGAGAGAGAGAGAGAGAGAGAGAGAGAGAGAGAGAGCACGCGCACTGTATTTGTGTATGTACATACTTTTATGTTTACTAGCATCCGTTTATGTGCAGTCACTGTATTTTCAAAAGAACACATTTTTATTATTCCTGTAAAATGTTTTTGAATGTCAAGTTTTGCCAAAAGAGGTCAAACCTAGTGGTACTCATCAGCTGCTATGCAGACAAAATTACTATCACACAAATGACAATTTTTCGTGTATGAAAGATAACAGGTTTCGTTTACATTTTTTAAAATCCGTTGCATGCTATTGTACACCCTGCAAAACGAGAAATTTATCCTTTCTGTATTACTTCTGTGTTACTTCAGTCTTTTAAAAAAACACACCTCACCTTAAGTATGTATGACTGCAAGTGTTTAAACACTAAAAGCAAAATCCAACCAACCATCTACCCACCTAATCCACAAAACAATCAACCAACCAACCAACCAACCAATTAACCAACCAACCAACTAAACAATTCCCAGACAAGTAGCACTAAGGAAGGAGTACGGAGAAGAGTGCAAAGAGAGTAAAAAGGACAACTCAAAAAAAAGAGGGCAAATAAATATAACAGGCAAGCTGGCGCAGAAGGTTTTGAAAGTAATACAGAAGAAAGGCCAACTGGGGGTGGGGGGGGGGAAGACAAAATGAGAGAAATTAAAAGGCCAGGCAGACAGAAATATAAACAAACCAGTGAAAGAAAGAAAGAAAGAAAGAAAGAAAGAAAGAAAGAAAGAAAGAAAGAAAGAAAAGAAAGAAAGAAAGAAAGAAAAGAAAGAAAGAAAGAAAGGAAAACAGACTGACAGACGGACAGACAGACAGACATACAGAAAAAATAACCAAATAAAAGCAATAACAACTCACGCAAGAATTTTAAACAATCCTTTACACAAAAACACAAACGCCACATCTGCAACCGTGGTGTAATGGTTAGTATTATGGAATGATGCTTATAAGATCGAAGTTTGAATCCCCTAAGAACCTGAGATTTTTTCTTCGGACTTTGGCTGGCTCTTACCCAGAGTGAGTTTGCTAAGGGCTTATAAGGAAGGTTTGGACCACATGGTCCGACATCCAGTTTATGGTTGTAATTTTGAGAGTGGTGCTCAGATCACTTGGCCAAACTGCAGGTGTCTGTATTTTCCGGGCCTGGTTGTCGCCGGGATAAAACTATCATGATAGGAAACACATGAAGTATAGCCCCGTAAAGTTGCATTCCCACAGCATCATCATTACGTCACCTTCATCACAATTGATCATCGTGTTATACGAAAAGAAAATGGTCTCTGATTCAATGGCGCTAACTGCTCTGGTATCGTGGTGCCACAGTCCCGGTTTCCCATACACATCGTTGCATATGCTTAGCTTGTGTCAGAGCCTTCGAGGTTGGAGGGTCAGAGGAGTTTTTTTTTAGAGGGACTTTGAGGTGACCACTCTCGAGATGGGCGTCTTTCTCAGCCTGTCGATGCAACTAAGCTGTAATTGTCGTTGGTAGGATGGGACTTTCTGGGTTGCGTCCTGCGTGAGTTAGCTCAGAACAGGCATCATTGAACGCCACCAGAGTGACCCAGCAGCAGTGCAGGGCTCCTCTGGCTGGTGGCTTTGCTGCGGCATAACAATAATAAGCCCTCTGGGGCATCTGGCCGTGAGGATGTAAGATAACGAACCTCAGGGAAATGGAGCAGAGAGAATGGAATGAGCGCTGTGGGAACAGGAGAACTAAAACACTGCAGAAACTGAGGCTGCAATACAGGCAGAAAAAAAGGTA
>CM060318.1:57457909-57460409 GCA_030674155.1 Stramonita haemastoma | reverse complement strand
ATGAAAAAAAGTATGTAATGCTAACTTACTCTGTTACCCTTGAAAAATAAAGATTATTCATTCATTCTCTCTCATAACACACACAAACATACAAACACACACACACACGTACACACACACACGTAGTACGTATGTACGTACTCTCCGCGATTTTTCAGAGAGAGACAAAGAGAGACAGAGCGAGAGAGAGAGAGAGAAAAGAAGAGAGAGAGAGAGAGAGAGAGATGAGAGAGAGAGAGAGAGAGAGGAGAGAGAGAGAGAGAGAGAGAGGAGAGAGAGAGAGAGAGGGGAGAAAGAGAGAGACAGAGACAGAGACAGAGACCATTATCCTTTTACTATCATTGAAAGGTGTAAAACTTAGAAAATGATCGTAATTCTGTGAGTGAAACAAGCAAACAAACAAACAAAAAAAGGAAATGGGAATCCAACAGCATTATCTTTACTACCCCAGTTATGTCGGAAAATGTTGTCAAATTAAAAGACAAATTCATTTACACTTATGGGAAAATGCACGACAAAAAAGGAAACGGATTTTCTTGCACAAAGATCTTCTTGGAACGAGATGACTCTAAGTTTCTCACCATTGGATTAATTGAAGGACGTTGGATATGTGTGCAGTGCAAATGCTAACAGGTTTTATAGCCCAAAAATCGAGCAGGTGAATAATCACACCTACACACATGTACACACACTCACACTCACACAGACACAGACACAGATACACACACACATACACACACACATACACACACACACTCACACACACTCACACACACACACACACACACACACACACACACACACACAACACACACATACATACACACACACACATACACACACACAAACACACACTCTCACACACACCCGCACACAACACACGAATACACACACGTAAACACACACACACACACACACACACACACACACACACACACACACACACACACAACACACACATACACACACACACACACACACACACACACACACAGAGCATCACATACTTATTGTTTGTTTACACTGTCTCAATGATGTATATGTATTACAAAAGAATAGGCTTAAGTGAGAAATATGAACACGTCCAATATGTCTTCTAAATTCCCAGCCGCATGTCTTAGTATCAGCTGCGACAACTATTGTGCCAGTCAACATGAGGAAAAATATACTATAAAACTTCTCCTCTTTTAGTCTTTTTGGCATCTATTTCATTTTTCACCTTCAATCTTTCTCACCCATCTGCCCCTTTTTCTGTTCATTCTTACCTTGAATGTAACAGTCCCTAAATCACCTTGTAGGGAATGAACATTAAACTAACAAGAAGCAGACAACAGACAGACAGACAGACAAGCAAACAGACAGACAGTCAGTAAATTAGACATGAATATTAGTCCCCTTTTTCTTTGCACTATAGACCTACATATCTTTGCGCTTCAAAGTGATCGGTAAAAAAAAAAACTCCCAACGATGATGGAGGTGACTGAATGGTCTGACGTCACGTATATTCATAAGCCTACTTTCTAAAACGAAACAGGGCAGAAACTTGAAATGACAAAGTTGAAGCTAAAAGTTGTAAATATGTATGAACCCACTAGAATGTGCAAACCCAGTTTTGTTACGTTCAAAACCCTGTTGTCTTTTGACAGAGTTCATTTGCACTGTGTACTTGACAGAGGAGTGTTTTACCAAGATAAACAGCTGTACTTGATAATATTTTCAAATGGAAACTGTCCAGAAGCTGAAACTATGAGGTCAATGTTGTCCGTTGCAAGCCAATTTCCAAAGGTTGCACATAGCCTAGTTTTTCGACATGCGTGCTGCTTTTTAATGTGTTCTGTTATGAAAAGTTTTTTTTAAAATCATTTGAACATTTGTGCCTTTTATTTGTTTAAAAAACAACACTGAATATCATACTGCAAAGATTAACGATGATACTTTTAGGTGTTTTTTTAAAGTGGAGTGGTTTGAGGTTTTTTTGCTCGTTTTATCACTTATTTTCGCTTTTATCTGCTCCTTTAGCAGAACCATAAAAAATATGTGAAAACTTTGGCTCTTTTTCTTTAAAAAATAGTGTGGGAACACCAATTACAAGAGCAGTAAAATAGCACTGAGAATGAAAAAGATGTTCAGAAAAGAGGTACACATTTTGTGATGACAAAGATTTTGCACTTTTTGCAATTCAAAGAAGAGAAACCTAATCTTTTTGTATGTAATTCATCTAAAAATGGTAAAACAGCTTCAGTATCTAAAACGCTTACAAGGAAATCTTTAAGAAAGTTACAAAATCAAACAGCAACAACAAGAACGGCAACCATTACTACCACCCACAACAATTAGGACCAAAAAATATGAAAAATCCTTGTGACCTGCGTTACTTTTTAATGAGTACAAGGTCAGCTCCGCTACTAGTACCGAAGTAGCTCAGAACTTTAACTACCTGTCTTAGATGGGGAATAGGACCAAATCCTCGGCGTTTCTCTCAAAAAAAACACAAACAAAA
>CM060318.1:57440409-57450409 GCA_030674155.1 Stramonita haemastoma | reverse complement strand
TGCTGTGCTGCTGCTGCTGCTGCTGGCTCTGCTACTACTACTACTACTACTACTACTACTACTGCTGCTGTGCTGCTGCTGCGTGCTGCTGCTGCTGCCGCTGCTACTACTACTACTAACTATACTACTACTACTACTACTACTACTACTACTACTACTACTACTACTTTCTACTACTACTACTACTACTTCTACTACTACTACTACTACTACTACACTAACTACTACTACTACTACTACTACTACTACTACTCTACTACTACTTACTCTACTACTACTACTGACTACTGACTACTACTACTACTACTACTACTACTACTACTACTACTACTACTACTACTACTACTACTACTACTACTACTACTACTACTACTACTACTACTCTACTACTACTACAACTACAACTGCTACTTCTGCTACTGCTGCGCGGTGCTGCTGTTGCTGCTGCTGCTCTGTTTCTACTACCGCAACAGCAACAAAATGTCATACGAGTTGGAAGAAATTAGACAAAATAGCCAAATGCACACACATGCTTTTACACCCGAGCTTTTGCAGTGAGATAGACATCCTCCAAAATGAATGTCCTAGGCTAAGAAGTGTAACGGAGGCTTTCATGGAATATTCGCACTGTGACCTTTTCTTTAGCACATTAGAACCTGCAGATTTTCTAGGTAAAAGTTGTCACTTGGAAACTATTTTCCTGTCCAAACGATGTAGCGTTTCTTGTCACACATGTCATTTTTCTCATCGTTAGCTTTAGCTCTGCCTCTGAAACTGGTTCACACATAGTTTTTTTTTAAAAAATGACTTTGGGATAAAAATTGTAGAAATGGAACCTTACAAAGGTCATGACATATTCAGGCTTTGAATGCAGTGTTTGATTTTATTGTTTTCTTTTACTTCTTTCTATCACAGCCCCCAATGCTTATCCGTTCCCTTGGTGTGATGTTTAAAATCCCAGCGGAGCCATCCAATTTAGGGACTGTATCATCTACCAGCCACCTGTCCTTTTTCTCCGGCGCACTGTCTTTTTTGTAGCTTCTTGGCGGGGCTATAAGCAACATAATTGGATTGGATTGGATAGTAGCTTCTGAAAAATTGTCATAGGTACACCTTTCCTGCTAAATATTTTGTCAGAATAATTCATTATAATAGTTACAAAATCCATGGCAACGAAACTCCAGTTATACTTCTTTGGGTATATCAGTGACTTGGCTTTAAGAGATACAAGCATTGGGATTGACGTTACCTTTGGCAAAGGACAGGGTAAAGAATGAGGCTTTGCTTGCCAAAGAAGATGAAACACATAGACTTCAGACACTGAATGGCTTGAGGATAGACGGCTTCTTAACGAGATTAATATTTTCATAAAGCAAAGTTATGCACGCTTGTTGGGGGAGGTGGGGCGGGGGGCAAAGGGGTGGAAGAAGAGAGAGGAGAAAAGAGCTTAATGTCAGATGGAACTCATTGATCGACATGTGTTTCTATTGCTTTTAACCAACGTTTTAAGGCTTCGTTGATTTTATGTTTTGTTTTTTTGTTGTTGTAGGTGGTTTGTTTTTGTTTTTGTTTTTTTACAAAAATGCATGTTTCTGATGTGCATTATTGGATAAGATGTTTTGATAGAGAAATAGTTGTGAGAAGCTGGTGGAATTTTTTAACAGTGCTTGGAAATGAAGCAAGGTTGATTTCAGTTTTTATTTTTAAATGAGACTACAAGATAATGCTGATAAAAGTAACCAAAAAAATGCTGGTAAGTTGTCATTTAGAAGAAACTACGATTAAAAAAATGTTTATTTTCAGTGTACAAAAGCTAAACTGAAAATTGTCCAAACAACTTTTTTTAATCATGCTGCCTATCTATGCATCATACACGAATACTACACACACAGATGTGCATATGTACGCTTGCACCCACTCGCCTAGGTTGTATATGAGCATGCTCGTGCGTGCAAAATATGATTATGATGTGAAAACCTTTTAAGGCACAAGAAAGGGCAAGGGACGTTCATACTCATGAAACCATGTGTGTTGTGTGTGTGTGTGTGTGTGTGTGTGTGTGTGTGTGTGTGTGTGTGTGTGTGTGTGTGTGTGCGTGTGTGTGTGTGTGCGCGCGCGCACGTGTGTGTGTGTGTGTGTATGTGTGCACGCGCGCGCGCGCGCGCGCGCGCGCGTGTGTGTGTGTGTGTGTGTGTGGTTTAAAATCATCTTCAAGTAAAGGTTGTTTAGTTTATATATCTTTTTTTAATACTACATAATTTGATGATCTTGGCGTGTCATTTTTCTTTTCATTTGATTTCTGTCTATGCCTTGAGCAAAGGGGAAGAGATTATTCTGGACTGGGAAAGAACAAGAATTACAATGAAACATGCTAGCAAGCTAATCAGCCACAGAGAAAGAGAGAGGGTGAAAAGAGGGGAGAGACGACAGACAGACAGACAGACAGGCAGGCAGTGAGGCAGGTAGGATAGACAGGCAGGCAGAAAGACAGGTAGTAGGGAAATGAGGAAAAACTGACGTGAAGCACACACATATACACATACACACACGCCACACACACACACACACACACGCACGCACCACACGCACGCACAGCAGCACGCACGCAATGCGCACGCACACACACACACCTACACCAGGGAAATGTCTAAGGTCCTACGATTCTGAGTACAAGGTATAACCTTTATCCATTTTTGTAAGCCATTTACCCTTTAATGTTTTATGCTATATGCAAAAGTGTAAGGAATTATTTGTCCACATCTGTACGTTTATCATTGGTTTCCGCTGTGCACTTTTACCATATCACAAGGAACATTTTGTCAGAATGGAACGCAGTTCACAAATATCCGTCTAAGGTGCAAAAGTGTCTTGTTAAAAACTTGTTTGTATATTTTCTGAAAGTGCATTGTTAACTAACCAACATGTAGGAAACAGAACTGTTTTGTAGTCTATGGTATCTGTTTATATATAAATTATAAAGTTGGTATTGCACAAAGTAAGAAAGCCGAGTAGTTGGGTCTGAATATAGCGGTATTGTGATGTCGTTTTCAATTTGGTAGCTTAAAACAATGAAAAGAGTACCAGCTTTTAAAGTAGTTTGTGCAAAAACAAAAACAAACTTACTTATATAGACGAGGAAAAAATGTCGAAAATGTAGAATTTGTATTTTTAAAAAAAAAAAAAGAAATTTCAAAATCTTGATTTTTTTATCTTTTATTCTGACAGATTATTTCTGCGCCTTGCGAAAACTCGTTCGCTGCATCTTAAACCGGGCTTTCGTGTGCTACGTCATACAATAATATAACATTGTTAACATCTATCCATTAACATACTGTCTTTGTCTTACCTTAAAAACGTCTCATTAAATACTCTCCTCTATAATATTTATCAAGTTTGATGCCTGTCTAGGTGACTTGATAAAATCTCCAACTTTTTTCCAATCCACTAGAGTCTGAATTGTGGTCTGGGTGCTAGTCTTTCACAGTTACCCCTGCTTCTAAAGCTTTGCCAGCGCACATGTAAATTATGCAGATTAAGAACAGTGTCACTAAGTAGGTAAAAGACAGAGACTTGAACACGGAGACACGCAAACATAGAGATGCATTACGCACAGTAGCAAATGCAGAAAATAGATTTACAAACTTCCTTTAAACACATACGCTACTCCCCATGCCACTTTCTCCCCTTGAATTTCAAAAATGTACCTTAAACATTGCATTTTCCAATTTTCGTGGAGGGGGGGGGGTAGGTGATACATCTATTTTTCTTTGAACTTGCCTCCTTGTTTACTGATGAAATGTCCAATCTGGAACACTTTTGACAATAGAAGTATTGCACATTCTAGGGTATTTGAGAAAAGAAATATGTTTCTATGTTTATTTTTGTCTTTCGGCGAGAATGAAAGACAGGGTTTGCACACAAGCTGCAAAAGAAACTGGAGCCTGGCTTGTAAAAAAAAAAAGCAAACAAAACTACATAGCCACCAGACGTTGAAAGGCGTGAGAATGGACGTGTCTCTAACTTCGTTAGTCTTCGTCAAAAGACGTGGCATTGGGGGAGGGGGGGGAGAAAAAGAGAGGAGGAGGATTGAGGGGAAGGGGTGTGGAGAGGAGTGGGGAGTGTGTATGAAAAGATTTTCAAGAAAGCATAAAAACGAGGCAAGGATCACGCAAAGAAAACAAAACCAAATCAAAACAAAAATCGCTGCACCTGTTAACTCAATTAATCAGATTGTGTCTGAGGTTTTTTTTGTCTGTCTTTTAGCCTCTGTTTTTAGACTACTCTTTTTTGCAGACGTTATATGATTTTTTTTTCTCACTGGTTTGTACTTGTAACTGGGTCAATGTTTAAGAGACTTAAGAAGATTTTAAGAGATCGAGCTAGATGCAGTCTTCGTAACGTTGAAAAACAATAAACAAGGCTCTTCATCCTGTTGTTTATCAACCCAAAAGGGGTAAGGATTACCTTTAAAAAGATGCAACAACAACATGAAAAAACAGGAAAAAGCTACGGTATTTTTAGTTCTGGTTTCAGTCAAGACAAGGAAGGATGAAGGTTGATTGCGAAGCAGAATAGGCACGAGAATAGGTATAGGTAGATTCTGCAGAAAGCTTTTTTTTTGTCTTGTTCTACAGAACTTTTCTTCTTGTTTTTATATCTGATTCTCTTTTTCTTTCCAAGCAAATGTATGATTTTTTTTAGGGTCGTTCTTCGGGTAGAGCATTTTTGGTGTATGTTCGATCCATTTTGCGTCTAGAATTAAGGTGTAGTATAAATTGATTGTTACCGATGTGTTGTTTTATTGTTGTTGTTGTGGTTGCTGTTGCTGCTTGCTGCTGCTGACGTAATTATCAAGTGGTTTTATTCTTCTTTTGTTATTGTTGCTTCTGCTGTTGTTATTGCTTCATTTCCTTCGCAATTCTTTGCAATTATTCTTCTTTGCAACTCTTCGCAATTCTTCTGACTTTTTCTTCCTCTTCCTCCTCCTCTTCGATTCTTCTCCTTTTTCTTTTTCTTCGTCGCCTTGTTCTCACGTTTTGTATCCACTACCTATGAGCCAAGCAACAGCCTCTGCGTAATTTGTTTATATTCCTTCGCCACTAACATAAGTCTTTCAAACAAGTTCAGTGCCTATATCAGCTGCATCATCCACTAGAATTTTGTTTCAGCGTTCCAAGTTAAAGAGCTCACGAAAACGTGTTAATGTGTACAGCTTGTTCGTTCCTAAAAGAAAAAGTTACTGTGTCTCTAGAGGCTATTATTTTCAGCACCCCCCCCCCCCAAAAAAAAAAGCATTTATGTGACTCATGCAACACTTCAGTCGCTGAAAAAAGACAGAAAACTGCCAACTGGTTTAATCCGACTGGAATACTGGGTGATCTGAACTTTAATTTTAGTGCTGAAAGCTTTCCACCAAACTTTTTTTTTCTTATTCTTAAGACGTATCTAATAAACCAATGCCAGAGAGTAAAATCACTAAAAAAAAATGTTCCTGTTCCACGACTAGAGCTCCGAGGTTCACCAATGGTGAGATTTTGCATATGTGACTGTTTTGGCCCAATACGAAGGTAGCCACATTCTCATTCCGGTAATGCATTCTGGATACGTTCGTGTTGACGTAACCCATCAAAAGCTGATATGAATGGCGAGATATTTTTTCACGCATATTCGATCTTTTGCATGGGTATTACAGACACGCAGGGAATTAACGCACCAGCAGATTAGCACTTGAAGTTGACCTGTGAGATCGGAGGATTTCTCAACCTTAATTCCCCACATTCGAACCCACGACTTCATGGACTCATGGAATCGAAGCTGAACGGTCTTAACCACTCAGTTATAGTGTTCGTCCGTCACTGAATGGATAAGCAGGATTTGTCTTCTATCCGCTGGTATTGACAATGTCATGATGCACAGCTGGTTGTAATAAGTATTGCCGTCTACCTATCAAAACGATCCCTTTCTAATAGAATTACAAGCACACAGAGTGAGAGAGAGAGAGAGAGACAGACAGAGGCTGACAGACAGACAGACAGACAGACAGGAAGATAAACATAGACAGAGGGACAGCATGCAGACAGACAGACAAGACAGACAGGTAGGCAGAAGACAAAACAGGCAAACAGACATAACGGCGGCATCAGACACATAAACAAAACACTCTTTTACACACACACAACACACACACACACACACACACACACACACACACACACACACACACACACACACACACACACACACACACACACACACACACAACTTAACTCGTAGTTTTCTACTATTGCTAATGGTAGTAAACAGAAGGTGATGTTGACACACTGTCTGCTAAAGAGCACAACCTTATATTACAAGAGAGGAAGCAAACAAAACATAAATAATCACGAGACTGTGAACTGCCACAAGGATAGACTGTCCTGTCTCTTAAAATACTTACTCCTCCGTGGAGATTCCGGGGGGCTTTTTCAGTATCCCCCACCTTCTGAAAAATCTTAAACTACAAATATCCTCTTTTCTATCACTCTCTTTGCTTCTGACTTTTTTTCTTTGCCTTTCATTATCCTCTTGCTTACTTTTTGCTTTCTGGTCCACTCACCTGCTTTTAGTCCAGTAAATCTTTCAGATAGTTTTTGTTTCCCCGAAATCAGAATACGGCTACCTTGATGGTGGGCAAGAACGGTTGTGTATGCAAAATCCTACCATTGGTGACCCTCAGGCTCTAAGTGGTGAACGAGAAAAAATTAGAGTTTAGTTCTCATCAAAGGCTGTGGTTAAGTACTAGGAGACAGAAGAAGCAAGCAGAGTGAAGTCAGGAGATAAAGAGAGGTAAAGAGACTGGACTTAATGGGAGAAGGTGTAAGCATGTGGGGGAAGGATCGTACTATGGGGTGTGGGGAGTGTAAGGGTGTGGGGTGTTGGGGGTAAGCTTTTCGCTAAAGCAAGAGAGAGAGGATAGAGGGAGGAAGAGAGGGGGGAGAGAGAGGAGAGAGAGAAGAGGAGAGAGAGAGAGAAGAGAGAGAGAGAGAGGAGAGGAGAGAGAGGAGGAGAGAGAGAGAGAGAGAGAGAGAGAGAGAGAGAGAGAGAGAGAGGAGAGAGAGAGAGAGAAGAGAGAGAGGGCAACAAACTTTGAATGGTGGCTTTTATGCAGTCCTCAGTCGAAATAAGGAATCATTATACTAATCATTAAAGAAAATAATCAACCATGTAATGTATCAAGAATTGCACTTAAAGAAACAATCAGAAATAAAGAGGGAGAGAGACAGAGACAGAGAGCATGTGTGTATGTATGTGTGCGTGCGTGCGCGCGCGCGCGCGCTGTGTGTGTCTATGTCTGTGTTTGTGTCTGTGTTGGGGTAGGAGGGAGGGTGGGGAGGGAGGGTAACCTTTGCTTACTGATAACTTGCATCTTGGAATTGCTTTTTATCCCCCGTTGGTAGCTATTCTTTGACTTGGTCTTTCTTTACACAAGGTTTCTTTCTGGGATCAAGGTTTGACAAAGGTTAAGAAGTGTCTAGGAGATAGTGAAACAACCTTAAGGATGTTCTAAACCGAGAAATAAGAATCCTCAATGTTCTCTATAAACACGCACGGAGTAAGAATAGCCTTCACACAAGAAAAGAAAACGAGAGAGACACAGAGAGAGGCAGAGAGAGACAGAGAGAGACAGAGAGAGAGGCAGAGAAAGACAGAATAGATGCCGGAATACTTTGGTAACTGTCGTGCATAACTCTGGATCCTTAAAGAAAAAGGAAAACTGGGACCGACCGATTTGTGAATTAGGTAACAGTATCGGGTGTAAGTAAACTACAACTAAAGTTTGAACAGTTTTTTCCCCTCGCTCTTATCGTCTCTTTTTTTTTCTTCTCCAACAATTTCAGGCTTTAGATTCTATCGTAAATTTTATGTAACTTGCTGCTTTTATCTAGGCCTTATTTTTTGTTTTTTAGTCGAGTTTCTAATGGCCTCCCACGTGTTCTCACAAAACAGATAATGTATGTGTAACTTTCTCTTTGCTTCTTTGTCTTCCTCTTTTTGTTGTTGCTGTTTATTGTTGTTGTTGGTGGTGGTGGTGGTGATGGTGGTGTTGGTCTTGTTGTTCTTTCTTCTTCTTCTTCTTCTTCTTCTTCTTCTTCTTCTTCTTCTTCTTCTTCTTCTTCTTCTTCTTCTGCTCCTTCTTCTTCTTCTTCTTCTTCTTCTTCTTCTTCTTCTTCTTCTTCTTCTTCTTCTTCTTCTTCTTCTTCTTCTTCTTCTTCTTCTGCTCCTTCTTCTTCTTCGTCTTTGTCTTCTTCTTCTTCTTCTTCTTCTTCTTCTTCTTCTGCTCCTTCTGCTCCTTCTTCTTCTTCTTCTTGTTCTTCTTCTTCTTCTTCTTCTTCTTCTTCTTCTTCTTCTTCTTCTTCTTCTCTTCTCATTTCATGCTTTTGCTCCTTCTTTTTTCGTCTTCGTCTCTTCTTCTTTTCCTTTTCTTTTCTTCTTGTCTTTTCTATGGCTTCTTCTTCATCTTTCTACTTCGTCTTAGGTCGTCTTTTCTTCTTTGCTTCTTTTCTTCTTTTCTTTTTCTTCTTTTCTTTTTCTTCTTCTTCTTTTCTTGTGGCTTTTGTGTTTGGTCTTGTTTTTTTTCTTCTTCTTCTTCTTCTTCTTCTTCTTCTTCTTCTTCTTCTTCTTCTTCTTCTTCTTCTTCTTCTTCTTCTTCTTCTTCTTCTTCTTCTTCTTCTTCTTCTTCTTCTTCTTCTTCCTTCTTCTTCTTCTTCGTCTTCTTCTTTTCTTCTTCTTCTTCTTCTTCTTCTTTCTTCTTTTCTTCTTCTTCCTCTTCCTCTTCTTCTTTGTTCAATGTCTGATGAGCCCGTTTGCTTTCTTCTGTCTAAAACAAAAACCAAGGTCTAAGTTTCTAGCAGACTACTTCCACACATCATTCTCATTCTCCTTGAAAGCAAAACTGTGAATACATGTAGTATTTTTTTCCCGAAATACGCAAATCATGGACATGTATTCAAATTGGAAAAACAAACAAACAAATAAACATGAATAAGAAAAGCATGAAATTTTATCTACATTTTCACAGCATGTGACGGTCACCACATTGCCTTGGTGGTAAACATTTGACCCATGAATCTACCCCATGCAACAGCTACCAGCTTTACTGCTTGTGTCTCAGTAATGCGATAACCTAGCAAGGCATTTTCCTTTCAACTGGATTTGTCTGTGTCTCTGAGGGTTTGCCAGTGTGTATATGTTGAAAGAAGAAAAAGGAACCAACGTTCTTTTGTTTTTGTTTCTTGGCTAAAGCTCCGAGGCTCACCAATGGTGAGATATTATGCGACCGTTTTTGTTCACCATGAAGGTAGCCGCATTCCTACGTCATGAAACAATGTTCATTATTTTGCAGAGACAAGGAGACTAGCATCAAGAGACCAAAAAGCAGGGCTGGCTCAAAGATCTCCAAAAAGTCTTCTTCTTATAGCCACAGGTCAAATTAGCTATCTTCCTTTTAAGAGAGATGCTTCCTGATTGTGCCACGAGAAACGCTGTTGCTTCCTGCATAGATTTTCTAATGGTATTTCCAGCATTAGCACATTTGCAACGATCATGTTCATGCTTTTCGAATACTTTTTTGTAAATTTCCCCAAGTATTCACGTTTGTACCTTAAGGAGCATAAAAAAGATGAGTGAATAGTCTGCTGGAGATTTAGACAGTGGAGATGGGGGGGGGGGAGAGAAAATAAGAGAGTAAACTGAACCATCAGCCGTTGAAAGCTATCAAGTGTAGCTATCAGCTATCATGGATATTCTCCTAAACATCGTTAGTCTTCATCTCAGACCGTAGATCTGGGAAGATAAAAGAAAAAATCATGGCGGAGGATGAAGAGTAAAATGGTGTAGGCTAGGGAAGATGTAAGACACAGCGGGATGCAAGAGAGGGAAAAGATCAGTAAGTACAGAAACAAGCGTATGTTGTTGACCGTAGTAATATCACACACATACACCGCGCACACACACACACACA
>CM060318.1:57422909-57427909 GCA_030674155.1 Stramonita haemastoma | reverse complement strand
AACAAGATATGAATATTTTCTATCCGTTTGCTCATTATTTACTGCAGACATATGATACCGTTGGATCAATAAGGCAATGCCTAAATAATGCTGAAGGCGGTTCTAAAAGGCAGTTTCTTATCAATGAAGTACAACCACTGATGAAAATAAACACACACAAAAAAAGACCCTTCAAATAAAAAATAATATTTCTTTGTTGATAGTCTTAGTTATAAAGATAAAGAAGGTTTTTTTTATTTCATGACTCTTCATTGCTTTAATGGAGTGTGATATCTAAACAGTAAAGTTTATGATATTTTCTCAACATCAAAGTTATATTTCCGTTCAGATTGAACGTCTATTATTAAATAACTGGACTATCCTTTTATTTTGAGTAATCTGGAAAACTCCAGTTGAACAATTGAAAAAGACATACTTGATTAACACAACAAATGACAAGTACAACAAAAAAACTAATAGAATAATAAGTTAAAGTCTGTCCCGAGCCTAAGGCTCACCAGGCCGGTGCTTATCCCGTTTCTGTGGCGTTAAGCGACTGAGAGTCATAGACTCCCCCCTGGATAGGACGCCAGTCTATCGCAGGGTTAACCCCCAAAACAAGGTTGGTACCCCTTTTACACCTGGGTGGGGTGAGAAAATAGCCGTAAAGTGCCTTTTCCAAGGGCACAACGCCATAGCCGAAAGCTGGGATCGAACCCGCAACCTTTAGATTATGAGTCCAACGCCCTAACCACTAGGCTACAGCGGCGGCTAATAATAAGTATACCGGCAAACAACATGATGAAGAGAAAAGAAAAAAAAAGAACATCACGAATGAGCCCTCTAAAGACCCTGAGCTTCTGTTGGGTAAATATTTTTATCTCCCTCGTTCAGAAAAACCCCATCTTGCACTTTTGTAGATGACAGAGGTACTGCCAGATATATGCCACACAATGCTGATATAATGGCCTACTGCTCTTTTTTCAGCTTTCCTTTTGGCTTATTTACATCCTTGTTTTGCATGAGTGTGTGGGCACTGATGAGGATTGTTGTCATCTGGCTTGCGTAAAAAGAAGGGTGTGTTTATCCTCAGTTTGTTTTGGGATTTGTTTTCGCAACCTTTGTGTGGCTCCGTACTACCTATATGAATGAAGGTGGAAAAAAAACTAGGTCATAATTGTTTTTTTCATATTTTGTTCCATGCTAAGAAGGCTGCAAGGGCAAAACCCAGGCTTCTTGGATGAGAAATAGTTGAGAATTTGACACATAGCTAAAATGGGTGGGTACAACAACAAGACATACACGCGCGTGCACACACACACACACGAACACACACACACAAACACACACACACACACACACACACACACACACACACACACACACACAAAACACACACACACATGCGCACACACACACACGCGCGCGCGCGCGCGCGCGCACGCACACACACAAATTCGAGTGTGCACATGTGAGTACTTCCTCTCTAGCAAAGTAGTCAGAGACAAAGCTGGTAGTAGAAAAGAATTTGGGGGGGGGGAGATAGGGAGGGGAGGAGGGAGGGGAGGGAGGGGAGGTGCAGAGAACAGAAATACTGCTAGCTGACTGACTTGTCCCTGTAATTACTGTCCCTTGAAGAAACAGACAGCAGGTTTCCGGGCAGGCGTATGGCCAATCCTCTGAAGTTGGGCAGTGATGACGTCACCTACAATACCCACACTCTCTCTTGTTTTTAGATTATCTATAAAACCTACTGGACAGTCCAGACCATTATAGATCTCTCTTGACCAAAACATCACCCACCCCACACAAATCCTGAAGCACCATTTTATTTGTTGTAGATTATCTATTAAACCTACTGGACAATCCAGATATGTAGATCTCGTCAACTGATACTTCAGGGTATACCTCAATCAGTGCCGGACAATTCCATAACAACACAGGCTTAGCATTGTTACTTTGTCTTGTATTGCTTTGTATTGCTTTCTCGTCTGGTCTTGTCTTGTTTTGTCTTGTCATATTTTGTTTTGCATTGTAGTGTAGTGTAGTGTAGTGTAGTGTAGTGTAGTGAGTGTAGTGTAGTGTAGTGTAGTGTAGTGTAGTGTAGTGTAGTGTAGTGTAGTGTAGTGTAGTGTAGTGCGGTGCGGTGCAGTGCGGTGCGGTGCGTTGCGGTGCCGTGTGGTGTAGTGTGGTATAGTGTAGTGTAGTGTGATGTGGTGTGGTGTGGTGTGGTGTGGTGTGGTGTGGTGTGGTGTGTGTGGGTGGTGTGGTGTGGTGTAGTGTGGTGTGGTGTGGTGTGGTGTAGTGTAGTGTCGTGTCGTGTCGTGTCGTGTCGTGTAGTGTAGTGTAGTGTAATGTATACCACTTTCACTTATGGCAAATTCCTTTGCATTAAATTTAGGCTGCTTTCTCCAGGAGATAGTGCATCGCTACAAGAGCAGCGCAACCCATTCTATATATAAATTTTTTTTTAATTTTCCTATGTACAAATGTATTTGTTTCCTTTCTCATTTTTTTTAACAAAACTCCTGAGCTCAGTTTACCACACACTAAAGTATTCAAAGAGAAATTCCGCTATAATCAGTTATAGTAGTTTTCTTCACATTTCTGGTCTAGCACAGTCTTACCTTGAGAGATTTGAATGTAGAAAATGGAAAGACGTGCAAAGAATCACTCCCAACTGTACACGATTTCTTGGCTAAATACATCTTTTTCTTTTACAGTCCGACCACTTCTGGACTTAGAAACCTAACCTCACAATCCCAGAGAAGTACATCTGGCAAATATTAATATGCAGTGTATTTTTGTATGCAGGATTTGCTTTTCAGGTGTTTTTTTTTATAAAAGTATTATGCATTGGGAGGTAGGCCCCACAATGCCAGAGAAGACATCTGGCAAATATTAATACGCAGTGTACTTGTGTATGCAGGATTCACTTTTCAATTTTTTTTATATAAAGTATGTGCATTGGAAGGTAGTGGAGACAGTAAGTGTTCATTGGTAGTGCTAGATAAAGCCCTCACTTTCAGCTCTCCACGTTGACTCTGCCCTGTCAATCGCCATCACTTCAGAGTATGTTGACATTGAGCACGAATGAAGTCAATTTCAAGATTTGAGAGTAAGAGGGAGTAGAGAGAGAGTGGGGGCGGAAGAGGGAGAGAGGTGATGGAGAAGGGGGTGGGGGGGGTAGTGGGGGAGAGGGAGGAGCAGACTGACAGGGGATTGCAGTCACGTCTGTTGGAAAGACGCCAGACTCCAGGAAGGAGGATGTCTCTGCAATCTTTTTTTTCTTTTTGGTCTTGTGCTTCTTTCTTTCTTTTTTCGTGTTCTTGTTACAGTACAGGAAATTCCGGACAGTTACAGCCAATATTGCTTTGTTCAGAGAGAGCATGTGCACATGAGCTTGCTACACACACACACGTTCAAGCTGTACTGCGTGCAAACATGCACACACACACACGCGCGCGCAAACACATTACACTTAACAAACACACGCACACACAAACAAACAAACAAATAAATACACATACATACACGCCACTTATTGCGTGACATTATACTATTTATCTACCTATAACTATAGTTGAATGGTTAAGAGCGTTTGATTTCAGTTCTACAGGCCCTTGAAGTCGTGGGTTCCAATCTTTACACAGACGTCTGTTGAATGAAGGGTGGGGATTTTTTTTTTACAATCTTCCAGGTCCACCTGAAGTGCATACCTTCTACTACCTGCATTCCTTCACTTCATATACATATACATATACATCCAAAAGATCAAATATGCACTTTAAAGATTCTGTAATTCATGTCAGATTTTGGTGAGTTATGGAAACACGTTTATACTCAGCATGCACCCTGTACCTAGAGAGGAATGGGCTCTGTTGGGTTTCATTTGCCTAAAAGATACAGCCTGCAAAGTCTACTACAGCACCCCAACAACTCCTCAGCAAGTTACGGGAGGAGAGAGAGAGAGAGAGAGAGAGAGAGAGAGAGAGAGAGAGAGAGAGAGAGAGAGAGAGAGAGAGAGGAGAGAGAGAGAGAGAGAGGAGAGAGAGAGAGGAGAGGGGAGAGAGGAGGGAGGGGGGGGGGGGGAGGGGGGAGGGAGAGAGAGAGAGACAGAGACAGAGACAGAGAGAAGAAGGAGAGAGAGAAGAGGAGAGACGAAGACAAAGACAGAGACAGAAGAAGTGAATGGAATAAAGAGAGAGGGGAAGAGGGTGCAGGAATACAGAGAGGGAGACAGAGAGGACAGACAGACAGACAGACAGACAGACAGACAGAGAGATGGCCATAGCCCCCTAAAATGGACTATAATCAGAGAAATGAAAGATGATCGGTAGTCAGTCACACTAACTAAGAAACCAGCATTGGTAAGGTCATTACCACCAACCTACAAAACCCATCAGACAGGAATCAGCACGTAGTAAAAAGAAAAAACCGAAAAAGTAGACAGAAAGAAAGATGAGGAAAGGAAAGGAAAAGGAAAAAAAAGAGTGTGTCCACTTTTTACGATACTGAAGATAGATTGGGTGATAAGAGCTATTGCCTGGGAATGGAGTCTGATGATGTTATGCCCTCTCTGGTTTCCCATTCATGCCAACATACGAAGTACGGTGGCTGTAAATATTATTATTGTTTGCGTAGCAGAGTGGTCCTGATCAATAGGAACCCATATACCAGTCACATACTGACCTACTAAAGAAACACGATCGTGTATGCTTTTTGTATCACATACGAAGAATGCACACACGCCGCCACCACACACACACCACACACACACACACACACACACACACACACACACACACACACACTACACACACACACCATACACACCACACAACACATACATAAAACACATATGCAGACACACATGCAGCACACGCACGCACGCACGCACGCACGCACACACACAGACACACACACACACAACAAACACAACACACACACACACACATGAAAAGAAAAGACAGATTATGTATATCATAGAGCGATATAACGGCACTATAAACAGCAGCATC
>CM060318.1:57410409-57415409 GCA_030674155.1 Stramonita haemastoma | reverse complement strand
AGAAATTAGGTTGTATGTATAATTTTTAAAAGTCAAAGACACACGTTACAGTGTATCACCATGCTGTTTCTGTGCGTACAATCACACACACATCACACACACACACACACACACACACACACACACACACACACACACACACACACACACACAACACACACACACACACAACACACACACGCACACACACATACACACACACGCACACACACACACATACACACACGCACACACACACACCGCGCGCGCGCGCGCGCGCGCACGCACACACCTTGATGATCAGTATGCTGCAACAACTCTATCAGTATTATCTTGTCTCAACCAACGAAACCACTGCACATACAATGAACGCAAGCGGTACTCATTTAGTTGGAGCCTTCCCAGAGACAAAATAAAGTGAAGGAAGGCATCTTTTTCATATAAATTCTGTCTCATTTCTTCCAGTAATAAGTGTGGTAAGGGCCTGTCACAAATACTGTATGTTTAAGCAAATGTGAAGCATAACTATAAGAACACTTAAACTCAAAAGCGATAGTGTTATATCTTGGTCTTGTGTGTGGAGGGAGGGGGCATGTATATGTGTTAGAGAGTGGTGAGAGAGAGAGAGTGTGTGTGTGTGATGTATGTGTGTGTGTTCGTGCAAGTGTGTATACTACTTGAAAGGCATCTCTCTCTCTCTCTCTCTCTCTCTCTCTCTCCCCTCTCTCTCTCTCTCTCTCTCTCTCTCTCTCTCTCTCTCTCTCTCTCTCTCTCTCTCTCTCTCTTCCTCTCTGTGGCTCTCTTTCTCTCTCTTTCATCACTTTTTTTTCAAGCTTTAACAGAAGGTAGCTTGTTCCAACATCGTCAGTGGTGTCCCAACAGTAGATCAGACTACGAGATAGATGAATGTGAAGGAAGAAGATAGTGTTTACCCTTCTGTTGCTTCTGTGCTTGATTTTTCAGCAGCTTTTGATGTGTGTGGTTACATCACTCTGATTTGTAAGGGATGTTATACTTTGGTCTAATATGTATGATTCCCTTTTATTCATTGCCTTCCTCTCATATTTCCAACTATACTCAGATTGTTATTGCAGACAGTGTTTGACTAACAGACATTCTGCGTTACTGTTTGGTGTTCTCCAAGGTGCTGTCCTAGGCAACTTCTTCTTTTTTATGCTTTTTACACAGACTTTTAGAAATCGAGTCCTGGTATTTTCTTTCACTTCAGCACTTTTTATGATGTCCAGATTCATAAGTCTGAGTTTATCACTAAACTTTTAACGATCGTTCATTCTTTGATATGTTTGATTGACATCAAAACTGTGGATGAAAAGATAATATGCGGTATAACTACATGGCGACAAACTAAAACGGTTTTCGTTGTACCTGAATCAAGTTGTATCATTTTCTCCAACTTTCTTGCTGAATTAACTTGTATTCTTACATTCACAACATTAAGAATTGTTGAAAACTATCTTGATCAGTGTTTTTAATTTAAATGGCATATATCTTCTACCTTTCATGTACTGATGTACATTAAAATATATATATATATATATGTGTGTGTGTGTGTGTTTGTATGTACGTGTGAATATATAAATATACATATACATATCATCATGACAGACAGACAGACAGACAGACAGACAGACAGATTAGATAGATAGATAGATAGATAGATAGATAGACAGAAGACAGACAGACAGACCAGACAGACAGACAGACAGACAGACAGACAGACAGACAGACAGACAGATAGATAGATAGATAGATAGATAGATAGATAGATAGATAGATAGATAGATAGATAGATAGATAGATAGACAGACAGACAGACAGACAGACAGACAGACAGGCAGACAGACAGACAGGCAGAAGACAGACAGACAGACAGACAGACAGATACTGACCAACGCAGAATCAATTGTACCTCATTAGTGTCACAAAATGCAGCAGAAGAGTTTGCCAGTGCTTAAGGTTATTGTTTTGCTTATTCAAACCCAACAAACCCCCTTAATTTCTGGGTAATTCTCTGCAGTGTGTTAGTTGTCCCACGTAACTACCTTCCCCAAGGAATTTTCCTGCAACATAAACAACAGAATAACAACCATCATGCGCAGTACAGTGTCCGTTCTGTAAAACTTACCCTATCACAGCCCTCCTCATTGGGTCCACACATGACTTTTGTTTTTTTTTTAAAAATTAAAGAAAAGGAATAAAATTAGAGGGTGAGGGTGCGTTACAGATATCCATATCATTGTTGTTCTTCCTCCTTACTGACCGGAGCTCAATTCTCCCTACTTACAATCTTCATTAACTCTTTCTTCTTTTAGTTTTAGCTAATACCCCCCACCTATACCAAAGTCCTTCTTAGGTCATCAGATGACATTACAGAGGTACTTTCTTGTGCCATGCTCTTGTCCTTGTGAAATAGCTTACTTACTTACTTACTATTGCTGTACCTCTGTTCATTATTCTGCTGCTTTTCTCGTTTCTTATCCCTTTAATAGAGTCCTGCAGAAACAGATAGCCTACTTCTGCTGTCAACACAAGTTACATAACTACCCCCGGGGTCTCTGTAATTTGGAGACCTTTTGCAGGTCGTTGTATGAGTGATTTATGTGTGCGTAGGAAAATGTAGTTTGCGATGTTGTTTGTAAGTGGGTGTTTTGTGTTGTGTGTGTGTGTGTGTGTGTGTGTGTGTGTGTGTGTGTGTGTGTGTGTGTGTGTGTGTGTGTGTGTGTGTGTGTGTGTGTGTGTGTGTGTGTGTGTGTGTGTGTGTGTGTGTGTGTGTGTGTGTTTGTGTGTGTGTGTGTGTGTGTGGTGTGTGTTGTGTATGTGTGTCTGTGTGTCTGTGTATGTGTGTGTGAATTTCTCGTGGTTTTGTTTCAATAAAGTATTTGTATTTATATTCGTATTTGTGTGTGTATGTGTGTGTGGCGCATGCTCGTGTGTGTGTGTATGTGTGTGTGCGTGTGTGCGCGCGCGCGCGTGCACTCGTGGGCATTTATGTGCATGCGCTCCTGCTTGCCTATGCGGCGGTGCCTGTGGTGCACCCACACACGTATGTGCAAGTGCGTGTGTGCGTGTGCGTATACGCAGACAGTCGCTCGTGCACGCTTCTACACAAGGATGCCTACATACTTACCACAGACGTCCATTTAAGAAACAGACAGAGAAAGTTGGATGGTGGCTGATTAGGCTAATTCCTAAAGTTCCCTCTCTTTTACGTTCCGGGAGAGTTGAGTTGTTGCCCTAGGAAAAAAAGAGCATTCGACATTTTGGTTGCGCAAGGAAAGGTTACAAAGTCAGGCACACTTACAAGGGATGGAGATTGAAGAGAAAAAATAATAAAATGAGAGATTGAAGGAGGAAGAGATTAAAAGAAGGAAAGAAGACAGGGAGGAATGGTGGAAGTAAGACAGTACTGCCAAGTTGAAAAGACAAACAATTCTTTCTTGAAAAAAAAAAATAAGTAAATGGTTGGCTGACTGACTGACTGACTGTCAAAATTATGAATGAATCAATCATTTAATCAATCAATCTGCAATGATGATCTGACTGGCTGACTGACTGACTGACTGACTGACTGACTGACTGCTGGTTGTTTGACTGACTGACTCACTCACTCACTCAATTACTCACTCACTTCCCCACTGACTCACTGAACGAATGAACAAATGAACGAACGAATTAATTGATTAATTAATTACCAAAAAACATTTTGGGAGTAAGTAAGTGAGTAAAAGACCAACAAAACAACAAACAAACAACTACAAAACATCCCAATAAGACCAAAGTTGATACGTAGAGGTGAAAGTACACAGCAATACGTATAAAAACAATAACACAAAATGATATCAAAACGTTGAATATAAAACTCAAAGTTCAAGATAGTGCTTTTTTGTTTGAAATACAGAACAAAGGCGACAATATCCATATCTTTGTTAAGGTGTATGGCGGACAAGTATTATCTTTTTTTGGGTGGGGGTGGGGTGTGACAGGAATTTATAATTGCCAGAAC
Source organism: Stramonita haemastoma (assembly GCA_030674155.1). Lineage (NCBI taxonomy): Eukaryota > Metazoa > Mollusca > Gastropoda > Neogastropoda > Muricidae > Stramonita > Stramonita haemastoma. Next base: position 57,411,406 of record CM060318.1, on the reverse strand, counting down.
AAAAAATTCAGGGCCCCTTAAAAATCCAGATGTAAAATGGTTTTGTTAATGAAGTATTTCGTGTCTCCAAACAAGTTGATAACTTAGTTCTCGATAGAAACGGGTGTTTTAGTTCTTTCAACCCATCAGACTGCATGCGCGTGTCCATGAACAAAAGCATGAAGAGGTGAATCGGTGGTCTAGAGGTAACGCGCCTGACTAGAAAGCGAAAAGTCCGGGTCGGAGTGTGCGGTGGTTTGAATCCTGTTTGGGCCCAAAACTTTTCCCCTATCCATTAGACCATGAGTGGTGGTCTAGGTGCTAGTCTTTCGGATGAGACTATAAACTGAGGTCCCGTGTGTTACTCATCATTATTTAGCGCACGTAAAAGAACCCACGGCATCAAGAGCGTTGTCCCTGGCAAAATTCTGTAGAAAAAAGCCAGTCTGATAGGGAAACAAAAACAGTTGCAGACAGGAAAAAAATAATGGATGGCGCTGCACTTGTGGCGACACGCTCTCCCCGGGGAGAGCAGCCCCAATTTCACGCAGAGAAATCTGCTGTGACATAAAGGGGTATCAAATATAAAAAATATAAATATAAATAAGCCACTGGCAGGTCTTCACTTGCAGATGACCTAGGAGATTGTAAATATCCTTACCCTTAATTCACAAGACGCCACCGAGATTCGAACCGTAGACTTCATGGATCCATGGGATTGAAATCAAAAGGTTTTAACCACTCGACTGTATCCTCATATCTGTCCAACACACTTTTGATTTATGTCAAAGAACCCACGGCGGTCGGAGGGTTATCCATTGCAACACTACAGTTAAATCTACTCTCTTGGCAAGCCGAAATAGTTCAGGCCTACACTTTTAAATGTAGGAGTAAGGTAAGCTATAATGTGGTGTTATTTTGGGGGCTTTGTATTCTCTAGAAAGAGATTATGTGAATTTTACACAGAGAAATATGCATGCTGTGCTGTAAAGAAGAAATAGGACAAGACGATGACGGT
>CM060318.1:57392909-57405409 GCA_030674155.1 Stramonita haemastoma | reverse complement strand
CTTTTCTAACCGTTACAGAACATTGCACATGATTTGAATATTTCTATTTGAAAGAAAAATAGTCTTTAAAATATCCTAAAAGTTTGATTTCTAGGTTGACCTATGCTCTGACTAAATGTCATTCGCCAAGATATGGTGACCATCTCTTCTTGTCGTTTTCATCAGTGTTGAATGTTTCTGAGAGTGCTTTCAAAGCGTAAGTCAATATCGTTTGTCAATGACTGTGATCATCATATTGTTTTGCAGGCCAACACACACACCTTTACATACATACATACATACATACATACATACATACATACATACATACATACATACATACATACATACATACATACATACATACATACATACATACATACATACATACATACACACACACTTACACACATACACTTACACACACACTTACACTCACGCACGCACGCCGTACGTACGCACCCACGCAAACACACACACACACACACACACACACACACACACACACACACACACACACACACATGTATGTACACACGACTACACACACACATATGCACGAACGTACGCACGCACGCACGCACGCACACACACACACACACTGACACACTGACACACACCCCATCCACAAAACAATAGCAATAAGGAGATAACTAGCTACAAGCCTTGTAGTTTAATTTGTTTATCAAGTGCATGAGGGATTTTGTCATTTAAGATTTCTATTTGTCTGGAGAAATAAACATTCGCTGATGAGCGCGGGTGTGTGAGTGCATGAATGCGCAAGTGCGCGCTTGTGTGTGCATGTGTATGTGTGCGTGTGTATGTGTGTGTGTTTGTTTATGTGTGTGTATGTGTGCATGTATGTGTGGTGTGCAAATGTGTGTATGTGTGTGCGCGAGGGGGGTAGGGTACTAGATAAAAAGCTCTTTGGAAGAACCATAATCTCTACTATGGTCTCTCTCTAATGATTATTGAATTTCACCCAAATGCTTAAACGTGTCATTATTCACTGTTAAAATATTGCTGTCCCATAAAATTCCGATGCCCAGGCTTTAAAACGATGAATATGGGGCAGTGACCGCATCAGCTTCATCATCCGAAGTTGTGTTGTTGCTGCTATTGTTATCATAATATTATTGTTGGTGGGGTTGTTGTTTTTGTAGTGGCGATGCTGTTGCTGTTGTTGTTATTACAATGGCATTGTTGATGGGGATGTTGTTTGTTGTGGTGATGTTGTTGCTGTTGCAACTCTTATATTTTTGCTATGGTTCATTATCTCCAATTATCCAAGACAAAGACTTCTTAGAGGCCGAAATTTGTAATGCTATATAGCTGTCATAACTTGATATATTACACACACATACACACACGGATGCGGGCGTCTGTGTGTGCATGTGCCCTTGTGTGTGCGTGTGTATGTGTACGTGTGTATGTGTGCGTGTGCACACAGATGCACATGCACACACACGCAAGCACACGCAGCCACACACGCACACACACACATGTACACATACACACACAGACAGACACACGCACACACGCAGGCACGCACGCATACACACACGCGCGCGCACGCGCTCACAAACACGTACACAACCAGACACGCACGCATGTACGCACTTACACGCATACACACACATATACATGCACTTACACACACAACAGAGAGAGAGAGAGAGAGAGACAGGCACAGAGACAGAGAGACGGAGAGACAGAGAGCAAATGTGTTGCATGTTCAGAAATAACCTTTCTTTGCTTCAACTTTCACTCACTCACAATCACACACACACACCACACACACACACACACACACACACACACACACACACACACACACACACACACACACACACACACACACACACACGAGTTCGCACATGCACGCTCACACATACTTGCTCATATTCACATGTAGGCACGTACACTGACATACATACACACACACATCGCACATACACATTCACGCACACAAGTGACACAATTAATTTTATTCTACTTTTGTTTCTCGTCTAATATCACTATGAGTGAAGAGACGTTAAATTGAAAAAAGCTACACACACACACACACACACACACCACACACACACACACACATACACACACACACACACACACACACACACACACACACACACATACACACACACACACACACACACACACACACACACACACACACACACACACTCACACACGCAGTCACAGAACTAAGAAATGAGCTTTCAGCAGAGATTGCAATACCGTGACCAACGCAAAGTGCCAAATATGATTTCGAAAATTGTGGCTAATTTCAGAAGCCTGATTGATGGCAACAGTTTTTGCTCCACAGTTCATTCCTTCATTCCTTCATTCATTCATTCATTCTTTGGGTCGTTTAGTTCTTTGTTCGTCTGTTCATTCATTCGTTTATCATGAGATAGAGAGAGATGGTGGCGGTGGTTGGGATAGTGACGATGATAAAATTGATCGGAGCGGTGCGTATGTTCATGTGTGCGTGTGTTCGTTTACGCACTCGCGCACGTGCATTTGCAAGTTTGTGTGTGTGTATATGTGTGTGTGTGTGTGTTTTTTTATTCTTTTATATCGAGGATAACAGAATAAGAATCATGTGCTTTTTTTTCATCCGTTCCCCGTGTGTATGCAGTTTTGTAAATATTGTCATCTGTGTGTGTGTGTGTGTGTAGTGTGTGTGTGTGAGTGCGTGCGTGCGTGCGTGAGTGTGTGTGAGAGCGTGTGTGTGAGCGTGCCTGTGTGCGTGCGTGCGTGCGTGAGTGTGTGCACGCGCGCGCGTACGTCTGTGTCCACTCGTGTCTGCCTGTCAGACGATCACATAAATCGTATAGTGCCACTCTTCAGTCCCCTAATCTTCCCAAAACACCCCACCCCACCCTCACTTCCCACCCCCCTAGTTTAAGAAAAATCCATTGTCCTTGATGATGCAGCTCGTACCATTACAAAATCTCACAGCATTTTTAAGGCGTCCATCCTTGAGTAGCCAGTGATAATCAGCACTGCAACACCTACAGCGGAAAGTGTTCAAGGTGGCTGGAAGCGCGGATGTGTGGGACCACATTAATCTATGTCCTGACAAACTAGACCACAGCAATCTAGGAAGGAAGGTGGCAGGACGGTTAAGATGTTCGCCTGCCAATATGTAAATCGTGAGATTCTGGGTTCCTACCCAGCCCCGCCCTTTCTTCCCAGTTTGACGAAAAAATCGAACTGAATGTCAAAGTCATTCGGATGAGACTATAAACCGAGGCCCCGTGTGCGAACGCACGCAGAACATCTTGCACACACGTTAAAATCCCGTTCCGCCTTTTGGAAGCTCAGGCCATCGTGTGTCGGTAGGAGCAGATGACAAAATTAAAAAAAAAAAACCAGCATGCACACAGGTGTCGTGTTTATACACCATCCCTGAGGGAAAAAAATAATGGGTAGGCGCTGCACTTGTGGCGACGCGCACTCCCCGGGGAGAGCAGCCCGAATTTCACGCAGAGAAATCTGCTGTGACATAAAGTGGTATAATAATAAAATAAATCTATATCCAGGGGGCCAGGATAGCCAATGGTGGTTAGAGCATTGAGCTCGTGGTCTGACGGTGCAGGTTCGAGCCTATTCCACCGAGACGCCTGTTTGAGGCAATATTTCCTTTGAAGGACTCACAGTTCCGACTCCACTCCCTCCGAAAGTCCTCCGGATGAGACTATAAACCGACGTCCCGTGTACAAACGCATGCAGAATAGCTTGTGTGCTTGTTAGAACACATTGCGTCTTTCGGGAGGGTAAGCCGTTGTGTGCCGGACGGAACGAGTAACGTTTAAGCTGATGTTGCTATTGTTGTGTTTTGTTTGGAGATATTAATGTTTGTTATTTCGTTGGGAGGTTACATTGGTAGTATTTGTGCTATACTCACTTTCGACTCTTTTGTTTTGGTTTAAATGGATATACTTCGCTTTGTGCTACTTACTTTGTTTTATTTTGTTTCGTTTTAACACGGTTTGGGGTTTGTCAGCCATTGCCAATTAATTCTTTTAAGCAGTACAATATCGGGTAATGTAGACAACATACTTCAAGCAAATTTCTGTTGTTCTTCCTTTCTCCTTCATGAGATCTTGTTGCCATGATGTATTGAAAATTACACACACAAGCACACACACATGCACACGCGCGCGCACATACACAATCACACATACACACAGCACAACACACACACACACACACACACACACACACACACACACACACACACACATACATAGATAGACAGACAAACAGACAGACGGACGGACAGACAGACAGACAGACAGTCAGACAGAGACAGAAAGAGATTGGCTCTGACACCGAATAAGATTTATTGCCATTTTCAAAATGAATCTTTCGGCAAGGGGCCTGTTACACAAACCCATTCACGGAAAATGTTTTGCAAAGTAAACATAATGATAACAGCAGAAGGAAAAGAAGACAGCCTCTCCAATAAATCTATCAAATGAATAGTGAAAAAACAGGCGAAAGACACACACAATCATTCATAACTTTTCCCTGAATCCTAAGACACGTTCAGGAATAAAGCACCAAGCATCGTGGTCCTATTGCATAATACAGGCTAATAACATTATATTCAACATATGAGAGAGAGAGGGAGGGAGAAAGAGAGGGAGAGAGAGGGGGGAGAGGGAGAGAGAGAGAGAGGAGGGGGAGAGAGAGAGAGATAGAGACAGAGAGACAGAGACAGAGAGAACACAATATAACAAAAATGTTATTTTACATGATAACAAGATAAAAAGCATTATCCAAATAAAACCTCAGACAGCCGTCACACAATACTAGTCAGTATCAAACACTCTACAAAGTTACGATATGTGATCTTTTTCGATTAATGAAAGTGGCCAAAATTTGATATGTCTTATCGACAGACGCAGATTCAACACCAGAATGACATGAATCCGTATCATATATCAACACGGTCAATCTTTCAGACTCGGTGCGCCCTTCCTAAAAGTTTAGCATACTACGTAGAGACTGGTACAACTCTTCTGAATGTTGTGCGTTCTATAGGCTTACGTTGGAAAATGTGGCTCAATTACCTCCTGACAAACACTGCTGGTGTCTATATCTCTCGGGCCTGTTTGGGGACAGGGAAGTAGCATAAAGAAATTGCTTCGAAGGGATCCATATGCCCTGTCAGAGAGTCTTCAAAACTGGCTGGATCGTCCCCTGCATCATCAGTGTTGTGCTCATCCTTTCCGATCATCAGACAGGGAAGACTTCTGTCTCAGGTTGGATTGTGCTTTTAAACTGTTCATACTGTAACTGCAGTTATGTTCGTTTGTTTTCTTGTTTTTGTTTTGTTGTTTTGTATTTAGAATTTTTCTGGTTTTTTCGTTGTTGGTTTTTTATGTTAGTGGTTTGCTGCCTCATCTTCTGTGACGTTCCTGTCCTGATGTACCCAAACTGCTCATTTCAATCTCTCCACTCCCAAAACCTTTGACACAAACTTGCCTCGGGTGCTGAAGTATACTGGGAACAGAAACTGAGGTCACCATAAAACCAGAGCAACGGTGGCCACGGATTCAAATACAACTTTGTTCTTTTGCATGATGATCAACGATGACGAGGATGATGTAACGGTGCTGCTATGAAAGTGCATTTGCTTTGAGACTACTTGACAGGGCTGAACTCTGTGTGCATCCTACTATGATATATCCCGGCATCAACAGGCCCGATAGATATAGATGCCTGCAGTGTTGGTCAAATAATTTGAGTGCGCGTGCACTCTCACAATCGCGTCCATAATGTGTATGAAGTGAGCACACTCTCAAAATCGCACTCATAAAGTGTAAGAAGCTCGACCCTTTGGTTCACGTCTTCCCAACGAGCCCATAGCAAACTCGCTCTGGGTACTTCATAAGGGATTCGAATCCACGACCTTCCAGTCCGTTACCCAAGACGCAAACCACTTCTTCTTCTTTTTTTTTCTTCTTTTTTTTTATATCGAGGATAACAGAATAAGCAATCATGTGCTTTTTTTCATCCGGTCCCCGTGTGCATGCAGTTTTTGTAAATATTGTCATCTGTTCCCACCGGCACACAATGGCCTACTCTTACGAAAAGCGGAACAGGATTTAACGTGTGCGCAAGATGTTCTGAGCCAAGGTGGCTGATGAAGTTTGTTTCTGTTTACTTGGTTAGATGGGTCTTGAGTTTTTAGAAGAACGACAAAGAAAAAACAATAGTTTTTCGTTCGTGTGTGAGTTGGAGTTATTTTGTGGGTTTAAAAAAAATTCTTTCTTTGTGGGTGAGAGGGTTGTCGCTATCTTCATGGCTATGTTTAGTTCCCGTCAACATTGTCAGTGTATGGAAGAATTCAGGATTCTTTTGAAAAAAAAATATGATTACTTTTCCAGAGGTGGCTACTATTATCTTTCAGTTTAACTGCACAACTAAATTGATATCGTCTTCGCGTCAAGTTTAGGAAGAGTTGTTCCAGGTATTTGTTAGATCAGAACAGGCCTCTTTGAGACCTTCTCCCTTTTCTTTTTCTTTTCATGGAAAGTTCAGACACCAACTATTGTGCTTTGTCATATGAGCTAAAACACGATGTGCTACCGTTAACCACCTGACAAGTCAGGCCCAACACATCCGACTTTGGCGTGGGAGAGAATTATAATATTTGAAGTCTTTCTGGGAGAAAAAGGCAGGAAAATGGACCAAGAAGGCAGAAAAATTATACAAGGAGATAACAGGAAGCAAAGAAACAAAGCAGAAACAAAGAGATGGTACAAAAGAGGGGAATTCTAAGCAAACATTTCCAGAAGATGGACATGCTCTTTTTTTCTGACAGCCCTCCCCCACCCCCCGGCACCCCCGTGGGGGGAAATTGAGCAGCTAGAAGTGACTGGACAGCAGTGCAGGGCCCCTCCTGACTTTTGCTGGCTGTGCCTCAGGCAAACCACTGATGACGGTTCTTCCTGGCTGCTGACTCACGGGTGTGAGAAAACAAGTCTTCAGTGTGACTGTGTTTGGCGAGATGGTGGGGGAGAAAGAGAGAGAGAGAGAGAGAGAGAGAGAGAGAGAGAGAGGAGAGAGAGAGAGAGAGAGAGAGAGAGAGAGAGAGAGAGAGGAGAGAGAGAGAGAAAATTGAAAATTGAAAACAAAGTTTATTCAGTTTAGGCCATAGCCCCTTCTGAATGGGGGTACAAATAAACATCACATAAGTAAAACAAAAATATAATTGCAACAAAATATGAAATGAATCATTTTACAAACATCACACATTCCACTGTAAAGAAACTGTAGATGATACAAGTATTAGTCATTCTTAATGCTTTCAGAACGTCTTTTGAAAACTTTATACAGGAATATGCATAAATTCTTGAGTAAATGTTCATTTTGACATGACAAAAGCAAGACTGCTCGAAATAAACATGGTTCTGAATAAAATTTAGAAGGAATATATCTTTGCCTGAGATCAAAAATAGCTGGACAGCAAAGCAAAATATGAACTTCATCTTCTTTGTCACTTTTACACAATGGACATACTAAATTGTTATTTTTAATCTTTTTGTAACGGTTAGAATGTATTGTCATATCTGTAATACCAAATCTAAACATCGTTAGGTAACGCTTTACATGTCTGTCAATATCCAGTGACAAATACAGTTCACAATTTCTAGCTGTTTTAAATGTTCTATATAATGAAAATCTGTCGCTGTACTGGACATGGGCATTCCAGTTTTGCCATCTGCAATCAATAAGTCTTTGACGAAATTCACGTAAGAAACCCTTAACATCCTGAACACCTTGATTTAACCATACAAGTCCAAAACCATTCTGACACAATACTTCACGAATACTAGCAACCCAAGTGTGTTTTCCATTATGTATCAAGAGAAGAGAGAGAGATAAGAGAGAGAGAGAGAGAGAGAGAGAAGAGAGAGAGAGAGAGGAGTAGAAGAGAGAGAGAGAGAGAAGAGAGAGAAGAGACAGAGAAGAGACAGAGAGAAAGAGAAGAGACAGAGAAGAAGAAAGAGAAATGAAACAGTGACGAGACAGAAAGGGAGAGGAGCAGAGTAGAGACAGAGAGCAGAGAAAAGAGAGAGAGAGAGAGAGAGAGACAGAGAGAGAGAGAGAGAGAGAGAGAGAGAGAGAGAGAGAGAGAGAGAGAAGAGGAGAGACATGAGGCAAAGCAGAAGGAGGAGAGAGAGAGAGAAGAGAGAAGAAGAGAAAAGAGAGAGAGAGAAGGAGAAGAGGAAGAAGAGAAGAGAGAGACAAACAGAAGGAGAGCAGAGTGAGACAGGACGAGAAAGACAGAAAGAAGAAAACAAAAAGAAAGATAGAAGAGAAGAGAGAAAGAGAACATACAGAGACCAAGTGACAAAGAGCAAGACGAGAAGAAGGAAAAAGGAGGAGAGGAGGAGGAGGAAGGAGGAGGAGGAGGAAAGCAAAAAAGAACTAACACAAGGGAAAAAACAAGAAAAGGGAACAAGAACAGGAGAAAAAAAAAGAACGAGAAAACCTATAGAACAAGAACGAGGAATATTTACAAAGAACGAGGGCAACAAATAGAACAGCATCAACATCCAGAACTACCGAAAAACATGCAGAAAAAGGACCCTAGAATTGGAAAAACGACCAAAAAAAAACCTTGTTTAAAAAAAATCCTTTAAAAAAAAAATATAGAAATAGAAAGAATTTTATTCTGAACCCTACAGATGATAAAAACGTGTATCATGGAAGAAGATTAGGGAAGGATTTAGCAGGAAGCAGCCCCTGAATCGGAAGTGCAAATCACACTGGGCAGTTATCGGCCTTGTTGTGTGTAGATTTTCCTTTCTGCCATATGCCAGTGCAAACAAACTAGAAATTAACAATGGTATCTGTCTCTGTTTTTTTTGTCCGTCTGTTTGGGGTTTTTCTATGTGTTTGTCTAAAAGTATTCCTCCCCTCCTCTCTCTCTCTCTCTCTCTCTCTCTCTCTCTCTCTCTCTCTCCTCTCTCTCTCTCTCTCTCTCTCTCTCTCTCTCTCTCTCTCTCTCTCTCTCTCTTGCTTTCTTGCTTTCTTCCTCTTTATTTTCATTCTTTCTTTCTTAACCTCTTCTTCTCTCATATTCTTCCTCCTTTTTTTTGCATATCTTCTTCTTCTTCCTAACGCACATAAGTGACAGAATTCAAACCCCAACTAAATGAAAGTTAGCCGTTGGAGTGCAATGATTTCACACATACACTTTTATGTGTATACCCGCACAGATAACGAGCTAATGATAATGACATGTTATGAAATTTTGTATCGCTCCTTTTCTTAAAAACAATAACACTTAAATTGCATTACATAGGATTGACTATAAACGTTAACATTAAATTTTGATTTTACATTGTTTTGCAACAGCCCTTCAATTATACAACATTCTATTCATTTTACTTCCGGCAAAGGATGTGTTCATAAATCACAGTCTGGCTTCCCTACCAATTAGAGAATTATTTCAAACCAAATTTTCTGCTGAAAGCTGTTAAAGCCGACTGCCTGAACAACAGCACAGCACTGACTTTTTTCCAAGTTTCAGAGCACTTTATCATAAGCTTGCCATTAAGAGACGTACAAGAGCAAACGTCCCACATAAAAAAGGAATTTGTACCCAATGCGCTAGAAACACTTTTTTGCAATCAACTTCAGTATTTTTAATACCAGTACCGCAACGAGAACTGAACCAAAACCCAAAAACTAACATAACAGATTTCACAAGCATTATTGAAAATCTTAGTAGGACTCTTCATAACGTTTCTAAAAACTGTTCTTTAAGTTCTGAGGGTCTCCAAGTGTTGTGTGCACTCTTTAAGGACGTTCATGTTAGAATGAATGAGAAATAAATGGTATAAAATAAATAAAATAAAATAAATAAATTGTTTGTGAGTGAGTGTCAATGTGTATGTATGGTCAAGTGTGTGCAGCAATGTGTAAATCATTTTAATGAGTATCTTCAGGTAACCGGATAGGATTTTTTTTTAATGGTACATTCTTGTAATTCTAGCTAAAACTGGTAGACCCACCTCCTGTTGCATCATCACTGCGCACACATTACCAGTTTATTTTTGTGCAGATCTAGACAAACAAGGCAACAGTATTTCTTTTTGCACTGATATAGCAACCAGGTGGCTTTTTTTACCCAGAGAACAACTCTGGCACCTAAATCTTAAATATTCTACAGTTTTGAAAAAAAAAAAATGTATCATGGGAAGTCAGCAAGAAAAGAATGAAATAAGTCCCAATTTTGGGGCAGAACAAAAGTACATGCAAGGGTTTTAGCTGATTCAAGAGAAAGATATTTGTAATTATTACGACGAATTTCTATGCAGGCCGAGCGGCAGATATGTTGAAATACGATTCTCCAGAGATCTGACAAATCCCGTGACCCATGTCAACGGCCATGTGATGGCGGAAATAGAAATGTACCCAGCATACACCCCAAATCGTAAAAAACTGAATAATATCGTTCTTTGGCTATAAATCTACAAGTTCATTGGAGGCTTTTCTTTTTCTACTTGTTTGTTTTGTTTGTTTGGGTTGTTTATTTCATACGATAATTATAGCATCGACAGAATTTTTTCTTGTCACAAATTACCTCATTTTAAAAAAAAAAGAAAAAAAGAAAACCAGAGAAATAGATTTTTGAAGGGCGAGAAAGGAAAAGACTTAGAACAATCACTTTCTGGCGGCAGTTCGCAAACTCTAAACAGTGATTGAGCTTTGCATTGAGGACGTGCCGATTGTTGAGAGCAATCATTGAATGTTGAGGGCAATCATTGAATGTTGAGGGCAAGAGAGGTAGAAAGACTCATAGCTCTCGGTGTGTGTGTGGGTGTAGCTTCCGTGGCCAGGCTTCGTGATGAAGCAGCATTGGGCTGGCATCAGCCATAGATGGGTGCATGCAATATCGCACTGCCGGTTTTCTCCTTCCCGCCCTTGTACCCTAGCTCAGCAGATATGCTGATCTGCCCATAGGCCTCAGCCTACACGTTCCCACTTCGGGGTACCTCGTCAAAAAAATTATTAAGATAATATCTTCAAATTTGCTTTTACAAAGGGGGCCGGGATATAGCTCATTGGTCAGAGCACTCGATTTCCTCAAACTAAGGTTAAGCAACACTGAGTGTGGCTACCATTTGATGGGTGACCGTTTGCGTGCCTTGGTTCAGCACAGTTCCCCAGTTCACCCAGCTGTAAATATGTATCTGCCCTCTTTAGGGTCAGGGAAGGTAAAACTGCGAAGGTGAGGAGATGGGCGCCGCCCTCAATATGCTAGCCCCTAGAGAAGCTGAGGTCTCTGACGCCTCGCTCCCCTATACCACATATGCTATGGGACACCTTTACCTTTTTTACCTTTAAAAAAAAGGCAGGAAGAATTGGTTGGGTAGGCAGAAAATAAGCATGAGAGAGAGCAGGATGATTTGGGGGAGGGGGGCAAAGAGGTAAGAATCAAACAGAAATAAAAGAAGAGATAGGAAAGTGCAAAAATTTCTAGCCACAAAGTTTCCACAAGGTGGGGATGGTAAATGCGTGTTACTCGCAGGACCTCGATTTTATCGTTTCATCCCAAAAGACTAGTTCCCAGGCCACCATTTCAAGATCTAGTGGATGGGAGGTTAAGTTCAAGAATCGAACCGGCACTCTCTCGCTTTCTAGGCAGATGCCTTACCTCTAGACCACCTATCCCTGTGACTTCGCACGTCACAGATAAAAAAAAAGCTGGAAAAAAATATTGAGCAATGTGTCTTTTCTTTAAGGCAGAAGAAGGCAAGTGTTGTAAATCAGCATGTATTGTGATGTGAGGGTAAGGGACAGGCAGGGGAGGGGGTGAAGGGGGAGGGGGGATAGGGTGGGGTGGTTGAAGATGATGACTGTAGGCCACAGGGCACACATTCCAATGTTTGGTCACGTCCTCTTCCTGTGTCATAACTCCCGTCCCCCCTCCCCCCTCCTCCCCCGCCCTCCAATCATCCCACCCACTACACTGTTGCGCTTCCTTCTTTTCGTTCTTTTTTTTGGTTTTGTTTCCTTGTTTTTTTTTCTTTCTCTTAAAGTAATAATATAAAACTAAACGATTCTCTCTCTCTCTCTCTCTCTCTCTCTCTCTCTCTCTCTCTCTCTCTCTCTCTCTCTCTCTCTCTCTCTCCTCTCTCTCTCTCTCTCTCTCTCTCTCTCTCTCTCTCTCTCTCTCTGGCACGTATCTTTTTATTTTTATGTACACTTCTTGCACTAAATCTGACAAAAGCCCTAAGCGTTCACAAGAAATTATATGTTCACAGACGTACAGGACAAATCATGTACACCACCCACCTATACGCTCCCTCCACCTCCAATACACACCACCACACACACACACACACACCACACACACACCACACAACACACACCACACAACACACACACACACAACACGTGCACATACACACACACGTGCACATACACATACACACACACGCACGCACACATACACACACAAGTATATCCAAAACAACACAAAA
>CM060318.1:57372909-57387909 GCA_030674155.1 Stramonita haemastoma | reverse complement strand
GCTCACGTTAAAAACCTTTTCCACCTCTTGAAAGTGTAGGCCATAGTGTGTCGGTGGGAATGGATGACTACTAAGTACGATAAAAAAAAATTTAAAAACATGCGCAAAGGTGTCGTGCTTAGACACTATCTACGCAAGTCGGGATGCGACTACGTATTAAATGGTGGTGAAAAAGGGTCGATAGGCAAAGGTCTTACCACTGGTGAATCATGGAGTACTTGCCGAGGAACAAAATAATTTTATTAAGAATAGAGCTAAACAACTGAATAACCATTGAGCACTGTATCCTGTCCAGATTGTGTATCAAAGTTGTTGTTTTTAATGAAATATTAATTTCTCTTCTACACACACAAAAAGTACGTACGGAGAAAAAGGATGGTAGTTTTGATTTACTATATCAATGTCATTGCTATTGATGTTGTTGCTGCTGCCGCTGCTGTGTGCGTGCATAGGTGTATGTAATTACAAAATGTAAACAAGAGCTGAAAAAACAAACAAGATGAACAGACAACTGACATAGAGATAACCACACAAGAGAGTCAGCAACAGATTAAAAAAAAAGAATAAGAAAGATCAGAAACAGATATCAAAAAAGAGGACAGACATGCGTGATTTTTATAAAGAAAAAAAAAATCACAGTGAGGATCTGTGTAATTAAGACTGACATATCAAACTCAAATTTTATTGTCTTCACATACAAAACTTGCGGGAAGAGGGAGGAGGAGGGGGGGGAGCTGCGATTTTCATTATAATTCACTTCACATGAACACAGAGATTCCTCTCCCATAGTATCCTCCGACTCGTGGCAACCAAATGAAGCGAACAGCATGTCTGTGCACGGGTGTTTCCAGATAGAGAATCAACACAGACATCTGATGAGACGGGGATAAGTGGCGGATCGAAACACCACTCAAAATCATATCCACAGGACGATAGCGCGGGGAGACTTATCGGACACTGGCATCGGTAACGTGAAGCTTGCAGTCGCCCTGGCCCTGGGATGGGACCCCTCCCTCCCTGAGGGGTAGAAGGGGAGGGGGGGGGGGGTTGCGATAGTAGCGATAGAGCAGATCTTGTGCCGTCTGCGAGTTTTAGTTAATCAGATCTGTCGTCTCTCTCGTCTCATTTGTTTCTACTAGAGCTATTTGCTACCGCTCTGTATGGGTGGTGGTGAGGGTGTGGTGGGGGGGGCTGGGGGGTGTGCGTGGGGGGGGGGGGTATGTATGTGTGTGTGTGTGCGTGTGGGGGGGGGGTGTGTGTTGGTGGGTGGGTGGTGGTTGTGTGGGTGGTGGGTGTGGTGTGTGGTGGGTGTGGTGTGGTGGTGTGTGTGTGTTGTGTGTGTGTGTGTTGTGCGTGTGCGTGGGGGGATGATGATGATAGATGATGATGATGATGATGATGATGATGATGATGATGAGATGATGATGATGATGATGATGATGATGTGTACGTATGCGTGTATGTGAATGTGTGTGTTTGTCTGTTTCTGTGTATTGTGTCCTCTATGCATGAGTCTGGTGTGGTGGTAATGGTGGTGGCTGTAGTTTGTGTATGTGTGCGTGTGTCTGTGTGCGTATGCATGCGCGTGCGTCCGTGCGTGCGTGTGTGTATGTGCGTCTGCGTGCGCGCGCGTGTGTGTGTGCGTGTGCATGCGTGCGCTCGCGAGCACGCGCGCGCGCGCGCGCGGTGTGTGTGTGTGTGTGTGTGTGTGTTTTGTAGAAAGAGGAGAGGGAATAAAAAATATGGGCACGAAGGGAAGGGATCTTGGGTGCTGAGGCAACGGTGATACGATTGCATTTCCAAACTAATGTGTTCGTGTGTTCAACACATGCGACTTTTCAAGACCGATGCTGGTAAGAACTTAAAGGGGAGGGAAGGGGTAAATTAAATAAACATGATTTTACAAAGGCCGTACAAAAATTATGCGTACCCATACATACAGATGCACATGCACGAACGTGAACACGCGCGCACACACACACACACACACACACACACACACCTCACTACACTCTCTCCTCCCTCACTACCATCACCATCTCCTCCCATCACCTCTCTCTCTCTCTCTCTCTCTCTCTCTCTCTCTCTCTCTCTCTCTCTCTCTCTCTCTCTCTCCCACACACCACACACCCACTCCCACCACCACCACACACACACACACACACACACACACACACACACACACACACACACAGATTTTCCTTCTTTTTTTTCTGTGTAACTCTTTCATGTCTGATGAATCCACAGCCTACAGGCAGAAAGATCTAGCGGCTATTTGACCACTTTGTCTATGTCCTTCGCTGAAAATTCTTCTTTGTGTTTAGTTTTGGTCTTCTTTTTTTTCTCTGTTTTTCTTCTTTTTTCTTTTCTTCTTCTTCTTCTTCTTCTTCTTCTTCTTCTTCTTCTTCTTCTTTTCTTCTCTTCTTCTTCTTCTTCTTCTTTCCTTCTCCTTTTTTATTCTTCTTGATTCATCCCCCTCCTCCTCCTCCTCCTCCTCCTCCTTCTTCTTCTTCTTCTTCTTCTTCTTCTTCTTTTTCTTCTTCTTCTTCTTCTTCTTTCTTTTGCAATTTTCTCCTCCTCCTCCTCCCCCTCCTCCTCTCTTCTTCTTCTTCTTCTCTTCTTCTTCTTCTTCTTCTTCTTCTTCTTCTTCTTCTTCTTCTTCTTCTTCTTCAAATTCTTCAAATTTCTTCTTCAAATTCTTCAAATTCTTCTTCTTATTCTTCAAATTCTTCTTCTTCTTTTAAATTCTTCAAATTCTTCAAACTCTCTTCATCTTCAAATTCATCATCAAAATCTGTTATATAACTCCCATCCATCTGTTTTCATAGAAGGTGGTAGGAAGAAGGAAAAGAATACACGAGTGGCCTTATTATACGACTACTCTACTGATCCATATGCGTTTAAGAATAACTTCAGGAGAATGCATTCTTTTGCCTGATATCCCGAGCTATCTTTCCGCAATATCAAACTTATGAACAAGAATTCAGTTAACAAAACATGATTTTTGAAAAAAAAAACACCTAATATAGACGACAGGGTCTGAGAAATGAGGAATATAGACACAGGTATATGTCTGGCCAGGTTTGTTTTTAAAGGTTGCTAGCATATGACAACGAACTAAAAAAAAAAAACACGTTCTATCAGCGTCTGTGACCACACACACAACACACACACACACACACACACAACACACACACACACACACACACACACACACACACACACACACACACACACATACACACACACACACACACACACAACACACACAACACACACACACACACACACACACACACACACACACACACACACCACACACACACACAACACACACAACACTACAACACTTAAAAAACCGTAGCACACTATTCTCGATCCCTGTAATCTCTCACGAAGTTGCAATAACAAAAGAAAGCCACTGCCTTATTCTGAACACTAAAGTTAAAAAGGAAAGTTGAAAAACCCTCTAACACAAGCAATAACCCCAAAACTATTGGAGTTAAGAAGACAAAAAAATAAGCCAAAACGTGTTGTTTTTTTTAAAACCTTGACCCAAAAGATTCCCGTTTTAAAAAATGCGTGGCATCACAATAGATGACATAACAGGAGAGGAAAAAAGGAAGAACCTACCTGAATATTCATCAATCACAGATCCTAACAACAACAAAAAACAGAAAAAAAACAGTAACAACAACAAAACATGGATAAGAAGAAAAGATCAAAACTTTTCTTTTTGCTAAGGTCAAGCATCTTCAACGGGAAATCCGCAATAAAAAAAAAAACCTTGCTGAAACTTCCTGGGTTCTTAAAATCGCAAGCTTTCTATCAAAACCAGGTTTTGCATCATTGGGCTTGTGCCTAAGGACAACAACATCCTTCAGCATACCCTCTCATCCGGGGGTAAGCCCTCAAAAAGGCCTGCAACTGTCGGAGTGGCTCTTCGGAGACATTAGTTTGTGCCTGATGGCGTTAGCGCTTCTTCCTGGCGGGAAGATCAAGCGACCATTTGATCAATTTGGCTGTTCGCGCCATTGAAAATCACTTTAGGGAGGTACTCTGCTTGCTGACAACTCTAGTTGTCTGCCCGACTTCTCTTTTCCTTGTGGGTATGTAGGTGGAAAGGGTTAAGAGCACCGGGGGAGGGGGGATTGTTTGTGTCTGGTCACAGTGAAGGATTGTTGGCATACAAAGTCTTTGTTTGATCAATGGGCTGAGATTGTCAAGACAACACATTATGCGTGCCTTGCGCACGCGCGTGCGCGCATACACTCACACACATACACACGCATGGACACATGCGCACCCTGCAAGCATGCACGCACACGCGCATACGCACGCACACACACGCACACACACGCACACACACACACACGCATATACGCGCACACGCACCCAAGCGCTCGCGCAAGCACAAACACACACACACACACACAGTATGGAGCACAACCTTCTTTTGTAAGAAAGGTTAATTGTAGTTTTTTTCTGTCCTAAAAAAAGGATTCAGCAAACACGACTTCAACAACAATCTCACTCTCTCTCTCTCTTTCTCTTTCTTCTTCTTCTTCTTCTTCTTCTTCTTCACACCTGACCCCAGCATGATTTTTTAAAAAAAATATTGTAATGGTTCTTCCTGTACTTTATTGTTTGTTTTCAAACTATGCTTTCTCAACCACAGTCAAATCAGTCTAACCTTTGTTAGTTTTAATTAGCTTCCTTCAAAGCGTTTGATATCAATTGTTTTAAGTGAGAATGGTTGTTTCTTGGGAGCAATACGAAATTTTCGGAGTCATATATGTGTTAGGCTTAGATACAAACAACCGATAAATCATATATTTGATAGCCTTATGTGTAGTCTTTGTGGTCAGCTAAAAATACATCAAGGTCCTTTCTGCTAATTGATAAACATATACGAACATTCAAACGAATAATATCACAGACACAGACACACAGACACAGACACAGACCCAGACACAGACCCACACACACACACACACACACACACACACACACACACACACACACACACACACACACACACACACACACACACACACACACACATCACATCACATCACATCACACACACACACGTTTTATAATATCACTAACAGTGAACATACATTAAATTGTAGACAACATACCCAGCAATTTTACTTGCCCTCGCACTCACAAAATCTCTTCATTTCAAGATATGAGTGTCTTAGGTCTAATTTTCAAATGACTGGCTTTTAAAAGCTTAAACAGCTTCTGTGCTTAGCTTTCATCAGTAAAAGCCTCCACTCCCACCCCCCATTTTTACACTCTGTACCCTCCCCCCTTCTGGGGTTTTTTTTTTGGTCTTTTTTTCCCATGGAAAGCTGTAGCTTGTGACTGTTTATTTTATTTCAAAAACCCTCAGACGAAGAAACCTGTCTTTGGAAAATGATTGTTTGAGGACTGATTTCAAATAACTAGCTTTTCCTTGAAGTCAGGATGTGGCCACCTTCATGGTGGGCAAAAACGGTCACATTCGCAAAATCTCACCATCTTTTAACCCTGGAGCTCTAGCCAAAAGACCATAAAAAAACGACTAGCTTTAAAAGTACAAACAGCTTCTGTATTTATTTATTTCAAGTAGGAAGGTATGTGTGTGGGTTTTTTTTTTAACTTAGCAGTACTTTTCTCTTTACTATTTTTTGTTTTGTTTTGTTTTTTGACTTCTTTGCCACAAAAGGTCATAGCCTTCAACTTTTTTTCTTTCAAAACACCCTGGAACGAAGAGGCCTGCCTTCGTGTATGAGTGTTTGCCCAGTGATTTTCAAATCATGGGAATGGACGACAAACACAGTTTGTGTACAGCACGTCAGATTCTTCAGAAGGGTGCGGAACGTGCATTCATCATCATCCCCAGGCCCTAAACCTGGCTGTGCTTTTCTGCCTGCCTCTCTGTGTCTCTGTCTCTCTGTCTCTGTGTCTCTGTCTCTCTGTCTCTTTGTATCTCTGTCTCTCTCTCTCCTCTCTTCTCTCTCTCTCTTCTCTGTCTCTCTCTCTCTCTCCCCCCTTCTCTCTCTCTCTCTCCCTCTTCTCTCTCTCTCTCCCTCTCTATCTCTGTATCTCTGTCTCTCTCCTTCTCCCTCCCTTCTCTCTCTCTCTCTCTGTCTCTCTCTCTCCCTCTTTCTCTCTCTCTCTCTGTCTCTCTCTCCCCCCCTTCTCTCTCTCTCTCTCTCCCCTTCTCTCTCTCCTCTCCCTCTCTATCTCTGTATCTCTCTCTCTCTCCCTCTCCCTCCCTTCTCTCTCTTCTCTCTCTCTCTCTCTCTCCCTCCTCTCTCTCTCTCTCTCTCTCTCCTCTCTCTCTTCCCTCTCTCTCTTTCCCTCTCTCTCTCTCTCTCTCTCTCTCTCCCCTCCCCCCCTCCTCTCTCTCTCTCTCTCTCTCTCTCTCTCTCTCTCCCCCTCCTTGCTGTGTGTCATATCTGTTAGTCTTCGTGCGCTTGGCAGGGGGCAAAATCCATACAGGAGGTGGTGTCTAATTGATTGGCTGGGGCTAGGGGCTCGGGTCTCCAGGGCTGAGCACTGCATTCATCAAACAGCGCTCTCTATCGTCTCAGCATTGATCACAGGTTTGTGAACAGACTGAGGCTTTAGGTGTGGGGTAGTGAGCCTTGCTCAGCTTGTCTTGGTCCATGTTCTGTTTCTGGTCATTCCTGGAACTTTTTTTTTTTGGGGGGGGGGGGTAAAACGGTATTGAGGGTTTACTGTAGAGCAAGTGAGCAGTGAGAGAGAGAGAGAGAGTGTCTGTGTGTGTGTGTGTGTGTGTGTGGTGTGTGTGTGTGTGTGTGTGTGTGTGTGTGTGTGTGTGTGTGTGTGAAGTCAAAGTCAAAGTCAAAGTTATATTTTAATTAACAGATGGTACATTGAGTATGCAAGACACTTGCTTTTTTTCATAAGCCATCTACAAAAGAAAAGTATGTAAGAAGCAGAAAAAAAATCAACGATAATGTCGACGTTAACAATTTCAGCAATAACGAGGAATGGAATGATGATAATCTCAGAAAACTAGCCAACCACACACACCTGAACCAAAGTTATAGCATACCAATATTTTAGTGTATGTGTGTGTGTTTGCATGCGTGCGTGCGTGCGTCTGTGTGACTGAATGGAATGTGACAAAACTCTCTCTCTCTCTCTCTCTCTCTCTCTCTCTCTCTCTCTCTCTCTCTCTCTCTCTCTCTCTCTCTCTCTCTCTCTCTCTCTCTCTCTCTCTCTCTAAATGTCTTCAGTCATTTAACCTCATCATATTCTCATGTTTGCTCTTTATTATTGCGCTTTTTGTTGTTGTTTTGTTTTGTTTTGTTTTTGTTTGTTTTGTTTTTGTTTGTTTTCCTTTATTCAAATCAAAATTATCATTGATTCTTACTTCTTTTTCGTTTCTGAATGAGTGACTTTTTATAACATTACCTTAATATTGTATCTCTGTGTTATTTCTTGCTGTTTGATACTTGGTATGGTTCCTTACTTTTGGTATTTGGATCATTATAATTGTTGTTGTGTATTGTGGCTATTATTTTTATCTTTTTCTATCTTAATGTTATCCCTGAAAAGGGCGGGGACTGGATGTAAAAAGCACACGAGTGCTTATCTATTATCCTCGAATAAAAGATTTTTTTGCCTTGCCTTGTCTCTCTCTCTAAATATATATATACATATATATATATATTATATTTCTCTCTCTCTTTCAAGTGTGGTGGGTGGGCGTGGTATGGTAATATTTACTTCTCTATGTCTTTGTTTACTTTGTATTTCTTTTCTGTTTCTATGCTTTTTCGGGGGTTGCTTCCTTTTTCCTTGTTTTTAATTCTTTTGGAGGTTTTCAGTCTGATTTCTTTTAATCCTTAAAAAAAATTCAATTCGAAGAGAAAGCAACTTGGGCAAATCATAAAAATCTATACCAAAATAAACCACAAGTAGGTCGGGTAACGTCTGAAGCCTGTGCTGGAATGCTTTATTAACTTTGCATCTATGAAAAGAGCAAGAAAATATTTTTCCTATTTCAGTTTTCAGCGGAAATAAATACACAAAAAATAAACAATAAATAAATAGACGAATGGCTGTGGCATACATTAGAATGCTAGATTGAATCTACATCTTTTGAACAGAGGCAGAATACATTATCGATGTTTCATTATCAGAATGAATTGTCATTACAGCCTATTCTCTTTTTCCTTTACACAGCCACTTTCTCTGAGAAACTGATTTTTTGTTTTGGTTGTTTGGTTGGCTGGTTGGTTGGGTGATTGGTTGGTTGGCTGGTTGGGTGGGTGGGTGCATGGCTGCCTAGTTGGTTGGTTGGTTGGTTGGTTGGTTGGTTGGTTGGTTGGTTGGTTGGTTGGTTGGTTGGGTTACACATTATGTTCCCATAGACAACGGACAATTAGCAAATATCATTACCAGCGTTGGTGTTGATGATGGTGGATTTTGACAGTGAGTTTGTTTACTTGATTGTTTGCTTGTTCGTTTGTGTCTTTATTTCTTTGCTTGTTTCTTGCTTCTCGCTGTTCTTTGCTTCTCGCTTGTTTTGCTTCTTTGCTGTTCTATGTTGCTAGCTGGCTGAGCTATACCTCATTTTCTGTGTTATGTTTGCGCCCCACCCACCCCCACAAGCCAGCCCTTATTTTGAACCCGCAGCAAGGAGCCTAGCCTAGAATATTACATTCCCAAGCCCTGAAGCCCAGAAATGATGCTAAAAGGACCAGGTCACCGTGACACCAGTGAACGTTAATGTTCGTTTGGTTTGGTTTGGTTTGGTTTGCGTTTTTGGTTTGCTTTGGTTTGCTTTGCTTTGCCCAGATTTTCTATACTTATCCATCTACTTTGTTAGTGATTGACTTATTTACCAATCATTTATCGCTTTATCTACAACTTGTTTTTTCACTTTTATGGTGATCACATTTTTTAAGGTTGCTTTTGCGTATTTGTTTGGGTGGTTTTTTTTTTTTTCTTTACATTTTTTCCTAGTGTTTAGCTGCTCATTATTAATAGCTTAAATATTCTCTCCCTCTGTCTGTCTTTCTGTCTGTCTCTCTGTCTCTGTCTCTGTCTCTCTGCTCTCTCTCTCTCTCTCTCTCTCTCTCTCTCTCTCGCAGAACATCTTGCGCACACTTTAAATCCTGTTCCGCTTTTCGTAAGAGTAGGCCATCGTGTGCCGGTGGGAACAGATGACATTTACAAAACTGCATACACACGGCAACTGGATGTAAAAAAACAAAAGAGTGCTTATCCCATTATCCTCGATAGAAAAGAATAAATCAAAATAAAAATTTTAATCAATTTCTCTCTCTCTCTCTCTCTCTCTCTCTCTCTCTCTCTCTCTCTCTCTCTCTCTCTCTCTCTCTCTCTCTCTCTCTCTCTCTCTCTCTTCTCTCTTCTCTCTCTCTCGTAACTGTATGCCCACGTTTGCAAATGACGGAAAAGAAAATAGAAAGAAAAAAAAAAAAAAACGAATAGATGAAGACAAAACAAGCTGTAGTTAAGAGAGTAAAAGAGTGACAAAAGCACAAATACAGACACATAAAAAAAATCAGCAACATAACAAGCGTCTTCTAACAAAGAGAGAATAACACTTCAACAGTGTATGTACACTGTAGTGTGAAAAAAGCTTTTTTTAAAGTAAATAACATATAAACAGACGAGAAAACATGAGTAAAAGAGGCACAAATGATATTATTTACCGCTAAGAGAGAAACAAAACCAAACCCCACAAAAAAGCAGGAGACAAAAATGACAGATTTTAATGATGCTATTCACGTCATACAATAGCAATAACAGTGCAGTGAAGCCTTTCCAGCGACTATTATGAAGAGTGTAGTTCCTTTTTCTTGGTTACTTTCTTTTTCTGTCTTTGTCTTTGTTGATGCTTATGGCGTTTAAAAAGGGAAGTGTCTGTAGGTTTGTTTGGAAGGGAAGGAGGTATGAGAATGATTTTTTTAAAAGTTTAAAAAATAAATAAATAAAAAGCACAACGATCATGTCCAAAAACGAACTGCTGCCTCGCAGGTTTGTAGTATTTGTTTTTCCCCGTCGTTTTTCGAGGCTTGTTTGTTTGTTTGTTTGTTTGTTCAATTTGCTTTGTCTGTCTTCTGTTTTGTCGTATCTAGTATTGACTTCTTATTTCTTCGTCGTCGTCGAACGCTTAAACAGCAACTCTTGTTGTCTGTTATATGAGCGAAAAATGCGTTACGCTTCCCTTAAGTGCCTAACAAATCAGGTCCAGTGCATTCGACCTCGGTGTGGAAGATATATCAATATCTTTTAATTAAGGTTTTTTAGGGGAAAGCAGGAAAACGGACCAAGAAGACAAAAAATAGACAAGAAGAAGGTGACGGGAAGAAAAGGAACCTGGCAGAAACAAAGAGAGGGGTAGAAAAGAGGGAATTTCTAGTACAGAATTTCCAGAAGATGGGGATGGAATTTAAATCGATAGGTCCCCAGCATTCCCACGTGGGCTGTAAGATTTGTATTAAAAGATAAGATTAAAAAAGCAGTCACGACGAATAAAATACAGAACAAAATCAAATCTGTAAATTTCTCAAATCTATCTTAATTTTTTTTTAAATCGCAACACAAGGACGTTTCTTATATTTTTAAAGATAAATGTGAATAAATTCAGAAACATATTTTAAGAGAGGAAGAAGCGCTTCCCTAAGAAGTGTTTTACAGAAGTCGTGAAACATTCATTGTTCTTCGTAGTTCATTGACATATGCACTTTACATATTGATACAAATATCTGTTAGCGCGTGCGCGCACACGTACACGTACACGTACACAGAGAGAGAGAGAGAGAGAGAGGAGAGAGAGAGAGAGAGAGAGAGAGAGAGAGAGAGAGAGAGAGAGAGAGAGAGAGAGAGAGAGGAGAGAGAGAGAGAGAGAGAGAGAGAGGTAAATTCGATGCGCATACACAGAAGTTCTTTTACAGGGACATGGGCGGTGGCATCCAAAATTTTCAAAAGAGATAATAGATTGAAGAAGATCCACATTGACCGTGGATCTTCTTTTTTTAATTATTTTTTTTTATTTTTTTTTATTTTTTTAGATAGATGGCTTGATGAAAAAAAGCAAATTTATTGCTTACTCAATGTGCCATCTGGAAATAAAATTTTGATTTGATTTGATTTGATTTGATTTGATCTCTCTCTCTCTCTCTCTCTCTCTCTCTCTCTCTCTCTCTCTCTCTCTCTCTCTCTCTCTCTCTCTCTCTCTCTCTCTCTCTCTCTCTCTGGGTGGCAATGGTGATGATGCTAATAAGTACATTGTGACAACACCAACAGAAAGAGAAAGAAGAAAGAAAAAGGAAGAGGAAGGAAAGAAAGAAAGAAGAAAGAAAAGAAAGAAGAAAGAAAGAAAGAAAGAAAGAAAGAAAGAAAGAAGAAAGAAAAAGAAAGAAAGAAAGAAAGAAACAAAGAAAAGAACAAGAAAAGAAACAAAGAAACAAAGAAAAGAAAAAAGAAATGACGAACAGACAGACACAGAGAAAACTTACTTGCCTAGTTTCAAATACGCAACCAGTCTATATCAGCTTCTCTCTTTTTTCTCTTTCACTTACATAAGCCAAAGAGTATAGGATGACCACCTTACGACCCTAGTTCCTGGAAACTCACTTCTTGTGTTCGCCCTCTACTTATCTATAATATCATGTGTCAGGAACCATTAGAATCCTTTGCCACAACATTCATACCAGTATACAATCTCAGAAGTACCTTAAGTTTTCTCTCTTTTCTCTCTCATTACGAACAAATGTGCCTTATATATTCCCATCCGTTCTCCTCTACGTATTGCTTTACCTATTTACTGTCTACTGGGTGCCACAAGAATTGTTTGCTGTTACGCAGGCTCCTATGTACTGTCTGCAAAAACACAAAAAAGGCGAAAGTGTCCGCTCTCCTTTCTGATGACAGTAACACACACACACACACACACACACACACACACACACACACACACACACACACACACACACACACACACACACACACACACACACACACATACATACACACACACATACACACACACACACACACATATATATATATATATACATATATATATATATATATATATATATATATATATATATATATATATATATATATATATATATATATATATTCTATCAGCAGTCCTTTATACCGAGTAAGATGGACACTACAGCTGAGTGGTTAAGATATTTTCTCTTTAACCCCCCCCCCACCCCACCCCCCACCCCCGGTCCTCCCCCCATGGGTTTATAAAAGTTCTTGCTTGCAATCTCGGCGCCATGTTCTGGTGAATCAAGGATGGGGATATTTTTTTTTTAATCTCTCAGGTCTACTTCAAGTGGAGACCCGCCAGTGCCTTAATTCCCTTCGCGTTTATATATACATAAGCAGAAGATCAACTATGCGCGTTATAGATCCTGTAATCCATGTCAGTGTTCAGGGAGTGACGGGAACACGAACACACCCAGCATGCAACCTGTACAGCGAAATGAGCTGCTCTGAAGTTGGACTGTGTCTGCAGAGATCAGCAGGCAGGGCAGACCTCCTGCAAAGTCACAAGTACAGGAGAAGATCAGGCACTACGATTACAGAGACAGACACACAGACAGACAGACAGAGACAGAAAGAGACAGAGCGAGATAGAGAGAGAGAGTCAGAGAGACAGAAAGAGAAACAGAGAGAGACAGAGACAGAGAGAGAATGAGAGAAATAGAGAAAATGAGAGACAGAGAGATGGAGAGAGACAGACAGACATTGAGACAGAAACAGAGAGACAGACAGAGACAGAGAGACAGACAGAGACAGAGAGACAGACAGACAGAAAGAGACAGACAAAGAAAGAGATGGAGAAAATGAGAGAGAGGGTTTTAGCAACAGAGCGAAGACATATAATAAGATAAAAGGGAAGATGCCAAAAGCGTCATCTCAGAAATGTTACGATATTCAGATCTGAAGTGACAATGTTTTTAATTTTTAAAAAAATTAAAAAAATAAAAAATGAAATTCCTGTTCATCAGAACGGAAAAGTCTGGACACTTTCAACCACCATGATCCTCAGCCAAAAATCTCAACATTACGATTTTTAAATCCTATTACACATATCCACAAAGCCAGAATGTGGCTACCTAAATGGTGGGGAGGGGGAGAGGAACCCTAGTCCCATATGCAAAAAATCTCACCATTGGTGAACCTCGCTCAGAGCTCTAGCCGAGGAACTAAAACAACTGTATCCTATTACACAAAATATGCTGTACATGTCATCAACAAACATATGAGATAAGACACATCGCATGTTTTACTCAATGATCCGTCCAAGACATACCCACTCTAAATGTTAAGAAAACATGCTTCAGCTTAAACAAAATGCTCGACAAGAGTTGCAGAACTCCCCATCCTTTGCAGAATAAGAACCCAATGTCAAACCGAATTCCAAGCTGTCGACACCAATTAGGAGTTGACACACAATTCAAAGTTAATTAAGATGGCCCGAAACCAAGATTAATACCGACAGATTTCGGCTTTGTTTTGACTAGGTGTTTTTTTTTAGTTCTACACATGCACACACACGTGCGCGCACGCGCGCGCGCGAGCACGCGCGCACACACGCACACATACACATGCACACACATGCACATACATACATACATACATCAACGCACGCATGCACGTGCAAACACACACGTACACATGTGCATATACGCGAACACACGTACGCAAACACACTTACAAACACACATACACACGCTCGCACACAAGCAAGCAAGCAAGTGCACATTCACAAACACTC
Organism: Stramonita haemastoma; assembly: GCA_030674155.1. Lineage (NCBI taxonomy): Eukaryota > Metazoa > Mollusca > Gastropoda > Neogastropoda > Muricidae > Stramonita > Stramonita haemastoma. The sequence continues at coordinate 57,374,108 of CM060318.1, read as the reverse complement.
ACACACACACACACACACACACACACACACACACACACACACACACACACACACACACACACACACACACACACACACACCACAAAAACACACACACACCCATATACACACTCGCACGCACTTACACATACACACATACACGCACACACACACGTACACGCACGCACGCACCACCACACACACACACACACACACACACACACACACACACACACACACACACACACACACACACACACACACACACACACACACAGGGATAGCCTGGTGGTCAGAGGGATGTGCTTATGATCTATTGACCCGTACGTACCATAAATTTTGCAGCGCAGAATGTTTCTTAAGAATATCTCTGTGTGAACACTAGCAGACAACGATAATGAACAAGACAAATGTTTGTATTAGTTCTTTAGCCCCATTAGAGGTATGGAAGGGGGGTGAGCACCAAGAAAAAACAGGAAGAGAAGCGAGAACTAGAACACACAAATATTCACTGCAGTATATAATGACTGACAAATTGAAAAACCTTGAATAATCTCATTTATTTTGACAGCCATAGAAAAATAGCTATAACAAACAAATACTCGCTGCAGTATATAAACAAGCAAATTTCCACATATTTTTGGACAGCCTAATAAATTTTGACAACTTGCTGCAGTCATAGTTTTTTTTATGAACAGAAGCCTATCACTCCACAAAAATTATATCAACTGATTTGAAGGTAAGACATCTTTCTGGAATATATTTCTTTTGCAATTCAACTCAGGTCGATATAGCACACTTCATCATAACACACACACACACACACCACACACACACACACACACACACACACACACACACACACACTAAACACACACACAACACACACACACACACACACACACACACACACACACACACACACACAACGCACACACACACAGACACAGACACACACACACACACACACACACACACACACACACACACACACACACACACACGAACACACACGAACACACACACACACACACACACACACACACGCACGCACACACACACACCCCACGCACCACACACACACACACACACACACACACATACACACACACACACACATACACACACACATACACACACACACACACACACACACACACACACACACACACACACACACACACACACACACACACACACACACACACACACACAACACA
>CM060318.1:57305409-57367909 GCA_030674155.1 Stramonita haemastoma | reverse complement strand
GGTTTGTATCTGAGAAGGACAGAAAGTTGTGGTGATGATGAAGATTGGGAGAATGAGAAAAAAGGAAAGGAGACTGGTGATGGGGGTGGGGATTGGGGGGGAGGGTGATGCTGATGGTGATGTAGTGAAGAACATCTATTCAACAGGAGTTCTAAGTGCATTTACAGCAATAAACTACTCTCTGTGTGTGTGGTGTGTGTGTGTGTGTGTGTGTGTGTGTGTGTGTGTGTGTGTGTGTGTGTGTGTGTGTGTGTGTGTGTGTGTGTGTGTGTGTGTGTGTGTGATTCTGAGTTATCAAAATATAAGCATGCTTCTTTCTTTGAATCTAGCTATCTGTGGGATGTTAATAGTGTCATTTGAATACATTATAGCTAATCGAATGCTTAGGTTTAAAGTTACTTAAAATTGTAGAATTGTCCCGCCGAAACTTACTCTAATCTTTTTTATGTCAGTCTCTCTCTCTCTCTCTCTCTCTCTCTCTCTCTCTCTCTCTCTCTCTCTCTCTCTCTCTCTCTCTCTCTCATCTCTCATCTCTTCTCTCTCTCTCTCATATATATATATAATATATATATATTTTTGTTTCTATCGTTACTTGTTTGATACACCACTCCGTATTAACAGATATTGAATAATTTTTGGGGGGAAATGAGCACAACAAAGAAACAATGTGCGCTATAAGATCAAGTAAATTGTTAAACAGCCTGAATTTTGTTGATAGAGTGTGTCCCTCGTGTGTTTGCTATGGGTTTGGTTTTGTTTTTGTTTTTTGTTGGGTTTTTTTGGGGGGAGGGGTTGGGGGGAGGGTTATGAATGTTTGTTGCTCCTATTTTCACACCGGTATACTTTTAAAAAATTGTTGTCTTTGATGTCATTTAAAAATTGAAACGATACATAGTTGTAAATTATTTTGTTCTTCCAATGTTTAAAGACAAAAACATGGAAACATGCTTTTAACACAGTACTGATTGCCAAATTTCACATCTAATCTGGAGAATTGTTTTCTTTATAATCAATTTCTCAAAATAAATACAGACAGGTGGGATCAAAATAAACCAAAATCAATTTGATTTTTTTTAACCAACTTTTGTTAAAGCATTGGTGAAAAGTCACCTACACTCGCATTAAAAAAAATGGATAGAATTTAGTTTGCAAGACGGAGGAAAGATTAAGTGGGGAGGGAGGGGGGAGACAACCAAAAATTAGAAGTTTACCTTTTAATGAAGTAACCTTTTGACGATCGATTGTGTGTGTTCCGGGGGGGGGGGGGTAAATTTCATTTTTATTCCATTCCCCTTTTGGTATTTTTCTTGAAGGTTATACTTTTATATTAATTAGTTCTTGTATCAGTCTTTGGCTTCACTGTGTAGAAAGGAGCGGGAAACGATGAGACTAGTTGGTAAGGATTAAATTAGTTTGTTTTTTTAATTTTTTTTAATGATTTAACTTCTTCTTCTTCTTCTTCTTCTTCTTCTTCTCCTCTCCTTCTTCCTCCTCCTCCTCCTCCTCCTCTCCTTCTCCTCCTCGTCCTCTTCCTCCTCCTTCCTCCTTCTCTCTCCTCCCTCCTCCTCCTCTCCTCCTCTTCTTCTTCTTCTTCTTCTTCTTCTTCTTCTTCTTCTTCTTCTTCTTCTTTCTTCTTCTTCTTCTTCTTCTCTCTTCTTCCCTCTTCTCCTCTCTTCTTCTTCTCTCCTCTCCTCCTCCTCTCCTCCTCTTCTTCTTCTTCTTCTCCTCTTCCTCCTCTCTTCTCTTTTCTTCTTCTTCTTCTTTCTTCTTCTTCTTCTTCTTCTTCTTCTTCTTCTTCTCTTCTTCTCTCTCTCTTCTTCTCTTCCTCCTCTCTCCTCTCCTTCTTCTTCTTCTCCTCCTCCTCCTTCCTCCTCTTCTCTCCTTCTTCTTCTTCTTCTTCTCTTCTTCTTCTTCTTCTTCTTCTTCTTCTTCTTCCACCGCTCAGACAGTAAGCTTGCTGTCTGTCATTGCATCCGTTAAGCATCATAACAAATCAGGACAAGCATATCCAACTTCGGCGTGGAAGAAAATGACCATCTTTTAAGTCTGTCTGGAAAAAAGGGCAGGAGAATGAACCAATAGGGCAGACAGAAAGAAAGACGAGAAGAAAGTGACAGGAAGAAAATGAACACATCAGAACAAAGATGGGGATAGAAAAGAGGGAATTGCTAGCGCAGAAATTCCAGAAGGTGGCGATGCTTTTCATTCTGACAGGCATGGGACCCCCCCCCCCCTCTCCCCGAGGGGTGGGGATGATTTAAGTGATTTCAGGAGTCAAAAATGTATACCACTGTCTTTTTTTTCTTATGTGCTGAACGCTCAGACAGCAGCTATTGTTGTCTGTCACATGAACGAAAATGCGTTCCGCTGCCGTTAAGCAGTGCATCTGACTTCGACGTGGGAGAAAACGCAAACTTAAAGCAAAAAATAGCCCAAAAAAAAAGACAAGCAGAGCCTAGTTTTAGCTTAGGTTTACACTGTCACGGACAGTAACTGAAGACTCTAACAGAATACTGTCCAAAAATGGAAATGAGACTCAGAAATTGATGTAACATAATTTCAAGTCAACTTTGGTACAGAAAAGAATTGTTACATAAATAAATATAAAATTTTTCACTGAATCAACGCTGTATTTTCGAAGACAACAATGACGCGGTTTTGTATTTAGCGATAAAAGTGGCTCTCTTGGAAATCAAATATTCCAGAAGACACTCGTTCATAATCTAACAGGTTTAAAACTGCAGTGATATTAAAACTGCATATGGCATGCAACTTAGACAAGTTCATTCTTTAGATAACAGATTGCCCGCCCAACAGAGCATCTGAAAAAGGCCTCCAAAACGTACGGCATGGAAATCAGTGTAGAGAAGACCAAACTGATGACCTTTAACGCCAAGGGCATCAGCACTAATATCATGGTCAATGACCAGAAGCTGGAAACGGTTCAAAGCTTCAAGTACTTGAGAGTCGTTGTATCAGACAAAGAGTCCAAGCCAGAGGTAGTATGCGGGATTACACAGACTATAACAGCACTGTCAAAACTGAACACCATCTGGAAAAATAAAAATACCTCACTCAACTCCAAGATCAGACCAATGTGCTTCCTTGCCATATCCATATTCCTGTATGCCTGTGAATCGTGTATCCTGACTGCAGATTTGGAGCGAAGAGTACAGGCGGTAGAAATGAGAAACTTCCAGAGACTCCTTGGCATCTCCTACACAGACCACTTAAGCAACAAAGACGTGCATAAGAGAATTCAGCAAACCATTGGGCCCTATTAGAACCTTCTAACAATTGTAAAGAAGCATAAACTTAAATGGTATGAGCATGTCACAAGATCAAAAGGACTTGCAAAGACAATACTGCATGGCACTATCCAAAGAGGAAGAAAAAGAAGCAGACCAAGGAAGAGATGGGAGGACAAGATCAGCGAATGGACAGGCCTAGAACTCAACAAAACCCTGAGAAAGGCAGAACAGAGAGAGGGCTGGAGGGAACTGGCTGTCAAGTCTTCATGGGTGCTCCCACGGTCGCCAGGCCACGGGATAGATAGATAGATAGATAGATAGATAGATAGATAGATAGATAGATAGATAGATAGATAGATAGATAGATAGATAGATAGATAGATAGATAGATAGATAGATAGATAGAAACCACCTTGTATCGAGAGAAAACGTGTTTTCTTTTCGAGAAAGAAGAATATATTAATCAGAACAAATGCAACATGTTTCGTTTACTCAAAGTTCCGTTTCAATGTCAAAGTCTCCTTTGTTTCATAACCTATTGCTTTAATGTTTCCTAATGACTAATTCCAGCCAGATTTTAGAAAACAGTTTTTTGTACATAAAGCTGTGAACTTTCAAAAAATTCTGTGTCGATGGATGAAGCTATTATAAAAAAAAAAAAAAAAAATACCATGAGACATCTGAGCATTCAACGAGGAAGACGAAGAACAAATCTGTGCCATATTTGTCGCTATCGGTCTTTTATGTGAGTCAGTTTATGTCTGTTTTACATCGCAAAGTTCTGCCATCCAGCACGCTCTAAGTATGGTGAAAAAGATATTCGTGATATTCCTTTGGCTTTTAACGCCAATGCGCTATCTCCTCTATGACCGCCCAGCCTCTCTCAGTACCGCAGACATTCATTTACAGGACATGAACCTGCCATTGCTGGAAGCAACTACCCACCCTTTTCTCAGAAGAACTGGCTTTTTGTGTCGGTGTGTCTTGTGAGCCAAGGACCGCTCGCAGCCATGATGTTTCCCATTCCACTATAAAAAGCCTGCTAATCAAAAGAATTGCGTATCATCTGTTCCCTAATGCTGCTAAAAACATACAAGTTATGAAACTGTCTCTGTGGAAGGAAGTAGAGGTAAAGGAATACAAAGACTTCTATGGACAAATGATGTCATTTTTTTTTTAATCTGAACAGGGAGTGGGTTAGCTAATTACACGCAACTGGATCAATACAGACATGGCAGATCCATGACAGGTCAACCCCAGTCTTGGGAAGACGCCTTAGCCATCCGTTCATCCACCTGTGGGAGAGAAAACAACTTGATACAGAATATAATGTGTGACCATAGTCCCGGTATATTGATCAAATTAATGTGGTTGACAATTTATATATTTCACTTCATTTATGCAGTATCATACTTGGATTTACGTATTCCCTGCTCGTGACTTTTGTTCCCGTTATTTCCATGTGTTATCTTTATGAAACACACCTACACATACACACGCACACCACGCACGAAAACACACACGACAGAGCGCAACACACACACACACACACACACCACACACACACACACAAGCACGCACGCACGAGCGCAACACACACAGAACACACAGACACACAGACACACACACACACACACACACACACACACAAACACACGCACGACACACACCACACACTACACACACACACACACACACACACACACACACACACACACACACACACACACACACACACACACACACACACACACACGCACGCATACATACACACACGAACACACACACACTCACACATCACACAATACACACACAACACAAACAACAAACAAACACACGCGTGATCTTTAAACTTTTTTGACGTCTACAAAACAGATGTTAGGTAAAAGAAATGTTTCAATCCACTAGCCAGAAACACCTGCACCGCCATTTCCTACGGATGTCGGGCAGAACGTCTCTCAGCTTCTTTCTTTATCTAGCAATGTTTCTGGCTGTCGCATTCTCAAACCATTCGGCGTCGAAAATGTTTATTTTGTGTCGTTTGAAAAGTTCAACAGCGCACTTCCATACGTCGTCGGGGCGGAGGATGTTTGTTTCTTTGTTTGTTTGGGAGGGGGAGATGTTGGGTTTTTTGTTGTTGGGGGTTTGAGGGCTCACTTTAGGTCAAAATGAAATTTTTAAAAACCTCTCTTTACACAGTCTGGATGACTGAATGGTTGATCTCTCTTCTAACTTTTTGGGGAGTTACTGCGCTTGGGTGTATTTTTATTATTTATTATCAATGTATTCTTTTACTTCAAGAATAATAAGATAAGCACTCATGTGCTTTTTTTACGCATCCAGTCCCTATACACTTGCAGTTTCGTAAACTTTGTCATTCGTTTCCACCTGCACACATATGACTTATTCTTCGGAAGGCTGAACACCCTTTAACATGTGGGCAAGATGCTGAGTGTTTTACGCCGTGTGTTTTGGACAAGTAGAGGCTGGTGAACCTCATACTTCTGCAGGGGGATGGAGGAGGCATGCTGGATGTGCTCATGCCGTCAGGGCGGGTGACAACATTTACAAAACTGCATACACACGGTGGCTGGATGTTAAAAAAATATATATAGCACATGAGTGCTATTCCACTTTTCTCGAAATAAAATCAATCAATCAAAAGTAAATGTGCCATCAGCTTATCGAAGCTAATCTTCTACCAAAGGTGCATGGGGCTCTAATGTATGTTCAAGGTGTATTCTAGATATTATCATCAGTCCCTTGACGTAGATGCTCGTCCGGGGAACACAAGGGAAGCTGTTCTGACACAGTTCGTCGCAGCAACGCAGTTCGTCGTAACTTGCGACGAACTGCGTTGCTACGTCGAACTGTGTCAGAACAGCTGTGAAGCATTGGTAAATAGTTTTCTCTAGGCTGGTCTGTCTTCATTCTTATTTGCAGAGACACAGCCATGGCAAGGCCAGTCCAAGTTTTGATTTTTCTTCATCCAGTTGTTCTTTATCTGTCTGTCCCTGGGTCTTCTTCCTCTCTTGAGTGTCCCCTGTGAGGTAGTCTTGGCAAGAGAGCTGTTACCTGTGACATGACCAAACCTCGGGCCAACAGCCAGAGGTGGTTCTGGTTCCTGTGACCCAGTTTTCAGGATCAGATCTTGCCGCAGTGGCACGTGGGTTTAAAATGTAATACTGGCTTGAAATTGATACCTCTGCTCCCTTTTTGTCATCAGAAACTTACCGAAAGAAACTGAGACAGGCTGTTTTGTAATAGACGAAACAAAGCTGATAAAACATTCATTCAGGGAAAACTTGCCTATTCTTGCTACGAGAAATGAATTGAAACTTAATTTGCACTAGAGCGAAAAAAAAAAGAATAAAACCAAGGGACAAGCAGACAAATGTACAGAGATTAAAAAAAAAGTTTGGAGATAAAAAATATGTTAGTTGAATGACCTTTTTACTGTAGTTTTGGTTGATTTTTTGTTGTCTTTCGTTTCGGGTGTTTTATTATGTTTTTTAGGGGGGAGGGCTTGTTTTCGTAAGAGTATTATTGTAGTCTTTTCTTTCATTCGTTTTTTTTCTATATTTGGATTGTTTGGTTAGATTAGTTGGGCTTTTTTCTTAACTTGCACAACAACATCATTTGCTTTATATAATGAAGATGATAAAGAGAAATCCACACACACACACACACACACACACACACACACACACACACACACACACACACACACACACACACACACACACACACACACACACACACACATTTATACTTTTCAAGTTACTTCGGAAGGTGGGGGGTAGCAAAGATCAGTTCTCATGAGGAGACATTACCAAGAAAAGTCAGCACACCAGAATCGCCTTGCACCATCAAGTTTTTAACAAGCTAACAAATAAAGTGACAGCTACAACGAAAATGTTTCTTCAACTTTTTTTTTTTTTACTAATGTGTGTATAGTTCACATTTCTAAAAAGGAGACTTTTGAGAAAACTTGCGTATGCTATGATGTCTTTTTAAAAGTTCAACCTTGCACTGTTGTGGTGTTTTGGAGGTTTTTTTGGTTGAGGTTTTATGTGGGGGCATTTTAGTTTGGGGGGGGGGGTTGTCTTCGTTTGTTGATTTTCTTTTTCTTAGTTTCGGTTTGTTTTTGTGTGTGTGTGTTTATGTATGTTTTGTTTTGGAGTTTGTTTTTGTTTTTATTTGTTTTGCTTTGAGAACTTAGTTTCTTTGGGGGAGGGGGGAGGGTAACATTGCTTTGGGACAAGCCAGAAACATTCTTATAAAGCACTAACTTCCAAATCATTATTCTACACTCTTTTTTTTCATTACAAACTTCTCTGACAGAGAGAAAAATCAGTAATTTTGAGCAAAACAAAGTCATGTTAATCAAAACTTTCATGAAGTAATTTGTAAAGACTGACCTACAATGTCCGTAGGACGAGAAAGGATGAAACCCAATTGGCTTGACATATACACGAGAGAGAGAAAAAACTTTTTTCACAAAACCAAGAGAGTGACAAATAAGATGTCTTAAGAAAACCAGTCTTATGGATAAATGTATCCTTTTTTTTCAAGCAGCCTTTTGATCCGGGTGGATCTGAGGTCTAGGAGGTAACGCGCCTGCCTAGAAAGCGAAAAGTCCGGTCGGGGTGTGCGGGGGTTCGAATCCAGATCTTAAAGTCGCTGAACATGCTAAATACATGATAAAGAGCTTTTGTGTATAGCTGAACAGTTTTTTTTACCCACAAAAAGAAACACTGTTTAAAGCGAATCCTTTACGACTCATTTGGATCTGAACCTAGTCATTCACAAAGAATAAAGTGTACAGCCATTCCACGCCACATAGAGTTGATCAATCATAACTTGGGGGGGGGGGTGAGGAATCAAGCGTTTCAGGCAAACACCCTTGGCTGGTGTCATTAAATCAAACGCACGTTTTCATACCAAAAACTGAGAAACATGCAGTTTGAACCCAATTAGTTTATAAGTATGGACACTTCATATTTTCAGAAAGCTTGCTCTTGCAAGAAAATAAGAAAGGAATTTTTTTTAAGCAAAAGTGAGACATTTTTAATTGAAATTATTCTTTTAGACGTTGAAGGCACTCTTCAAACGCTTTGTTTCGCATTTCTTCTGTTCTTTCCGTTCTGTCACCCACGTCTGCCAAACTTTCTCAGGGGACGAATTTCTGTAAGGGCTATGTCTGGGGTTTACACCTAGTCTGGTAAAAACCTGGTACCAGAAGAAATAAAAGTATGCAACCATTATTATTTTTTTTAATATCTTCCAGCATACGCGTTTTACGTTGCTTTTTTCATAGCTTTTATAAAATCCCAATATGCAGCCATCTTGCAAGTTTGGAGTATGATTCACCATAGCAAGGGTTTAAAAGTCTCCTTTCGCCGATTACGAGAATGCGTTTTCTCTTTTATAGCCACACACAGCATTGTCCAGCGCCACAAACACCTGCAGAACTGCACCTTAACTAGGCAGTACTGCAAACAAACTTCAAAACTTGAATCACAGTAAAAGCTTTCATACAGTGCCTTTACTTTCTGGGTATACTTCTGGTGTATGCTTTGAATAATCTGAACAACTGCAGTGCTGATGTTTTCCAGTCGATGTTCACGCCATGGCTTTTTTCTCCGTTTTATTTTCGGCTTTCCTCGTTCCCCTGCTTAAGTGCTGATGAAATGCTTGAGTTAGAAAATGGTGTCGGAGTCATAGAGTGGTGGAAACAGGAACTGTGTGAGACTTAATGCCAGCATACTGATCAAATTGCTGTCGTCAGCGAGGCTGTATTCACTGCTGTGAATATTATTTGATTAAAGGCGAAAGAATGTGTGTTATTCTTGTAGGATAGGGGTAACTGTTTTTCTCGTAGTTCTGATTTGTTGAGTATGCATTACAGACACAGAGACACACAGACAGACACAGACACACAGACTCAGACAGACACAGACAGACAGACACACACACACACACACACACATATATATACATATAATATTATTTATATATATACACATATATATACATTATATATTATATATTATTATATATATATATATTATTTGTCTATCTCATCAAATTACATTTCCACCAAGAGGAGACATATCAAATAGAAAAACAAAGAAAACTAGATATACCGTGCATCAAAAAGTTTTTTGTTTTTTTTAAATTGGCATTAAAACGTGACGGTTATGGGAAGACGATATTGAAAGGTTTTTGTATTAGTGCTTGCATTGTTAACCTTTTCAGACCATTCTACACTATAAAAAAAAAAAGAAACAAAAAAAACACTTGTCTTTTTGTGTGATTCAAAAAGTCAACCCAGACGTTTTCGGTGGTAGTTTTCCACTCTTCCTTTTGTGTGTGTTTCTTTTCTTTCTTTTTTGTTAAATATGAAAATATGATATCAAAAATTGTCCAAATCATAGCTCTATTTGTTTGGAGGGTTTTGTTGTGGGTTTTTTTTCAGATATCTCTCAAAAGAAATTTAAACAGGCACTTTGTTAACAAAAAAAACGAGTTTGATCACAACTTTTATACTGAAGTCCCTAGTGAACTCATTTAATTCATGGCGAGATAATAAAAGAAAGTTAATTTGAAGGATGGTCTAGAAACGAAAGAAAAAAAAAAAAAAAAGAAGGACAGAATAAAAGACAGAAGTAAAGGTAGACAAACATAGGAAGGTCAACAAAAGAAAATCTGAACTCATTCTTTCATGTGCTTTCTTTTGACGCTAGGTTTGGGTTCTTCTATAGCTCTTCTCCTTGCGCTTTCTTTGTTAGTATTTTTAGAAACATTCTTCTTTCTTTATTTGTTCCACTCAGTCCTTTAATTACCTTTCCTAGGGATGCTTCAACTGTTTGTTTTATTTCTGCCATCTTTATTTTTAGATAGATACGAAAAAGTAACAAACAGGGAACAAGGAGACTGGTTAAGAAAAGTGAAATAAGATCTTGTTTGATTGCTGCTTTTTTTTATTTTTAAATTTAGACGTGTTTTTTTTTCTCTATAAAAAAAGAAATTGCAAAAAGAGATAGACTATCTGAATAACACATCGCAAAGAACGTAGGGATGAAGACGGGTAAAAAGCGGTATTCATTTCTTCATTACAAAAGCGGGGGGGGGGGGGGGGGGGGGGGGTGGGGGGTGTGGAGAGCTTAGTGGTTAGAGCTTTGCTCTCGTGATCTGACAGCCAGGGTTTGAGCCACCATCCAAGCACCCATTAGCCGCCGCTGTGGCCTAGTGGTTAAGGTATTGTACTCGTAATCTAAAGGTTGCGGGTTCGATCCCAGCTATTCCGCTATGGCGTTGTGCCCTTGGAAAAGGCACTTTACGGCTATTTTCTCACCCACCCAGGTGTAAAAGGGTACCATACCTTGTGTTGGGGTGTTAATCCTGCGATAGACTGGCGTCCTATTCCAGGGGGGAGTCATGACTCTTAGTCGCTTAACGCCACAGAAACCGGGAAAAGCACCGGCCTGATGAGCCTTATGGCTCGGGACAGACTTTAACTTAACAAGACCCATTCAACGAAATGTTTCTTTTTGGAGTTAACAACAGTACTGAACCCATTCCCCCCTGAGAGTGCTTTGGACATGACTATAAAGCGATGGTGCAAAAAATGTGACAATAAGAATAAAAGTAATACTGAGTGAAAAGAAATGATGCACAATAAAGTTTTGTGGGTTCTCGTGCTTTTTAGAAAGGGCAAGAAGTTTTATCAAATTGAACGTGAACAATAAACAGATACAACTCTCAGCATGTTCAAGAAAAACAACACGAACAAGGCTTTAGGTTTAGCTGTATTCGTCACTGTTTGTCTTTTTTCACAATCAGAATGTTTCAAGTACATATCCTTGCCAGTCAGTTCTGTTTCGTGTCTTTGATTATGATTCGTATCAATATGCCTGTCAGTATTGTAATTGCCCTTCAGGGATGTTTAAAGTGTTTTTGACTTCACTTACCTTGACTTGGAAAGTGTGAGGGACAGCCTTTTCAGAAAAAATTAGTTTAAGTAAATTTATGGTTAACTAATCAAAGCAAAACTGTTCAATACAAATCAAATCAAATCAAAATTTTATTTCCAGATGGCACATTGAGTAAGCAATAAATTTGCTTCTTTTTTTTAATTATACAAACAAGGAGAGAGAGAGAGAGAGAGAGAGAGAGAGAGAGAGAGAGAGAGAGAGAGAGAGAGAGAGAGAGAGAGAGAGAGAGAGAGAGAGAGAGAGAGAGATTTTGCGCCACATACATTTCTACAATACTGCAGGCTAACCAAACATTGCTGAGAACAAACCTCAGGTCACCTTTGGACGGGGGGGGGGGGGGAGTGGGGGGAGTGGGGGGTTAGGGGGCTTCGCTTTAGTCCCTTTACTTCTTGAGGTACGTGCGTTGTGTGGTAATGTGCACAGGCTCAACAGAGATACCAACTTCTCTCTCGGTCTGCAAACTTCCTGTTTAAAAAAACAACAACAAAAATCATCCCCTTTTCTTCACTAGATAGGCTACCAATGCACAGATTGCAAACTGCAGGATAACTGAGTCCAAATCTGATGATTCCTATTGTCTTTGTGAGCATGCAAATCGGGTAAGACAACCATTTTTTTTCTCCAAGGAAAGGTAGGGAGTTAATCGGTCTACGTTTGCAGCCTCCTCGAAGTTTTCACTGTTGTAACATCTTTTTCTTTCCAATATTTTGGGTCCTGCCTTTTATGCTTTCGTGTGTTGATGATGGCAGAGGATGTGCTAAGCAATTTAAAAATTGATTCAGTTTACCTTTTGACATAGTTTTTGCACGGTTTATCGTCTTAATCTAGTTACGGACAAGAAATCCATCGAACGACACCACATACGTGCTTAAAGCATATCTGGAAAATCTGAAGCACCGCTGTCTGCCAATTGACGTTGAAGCCATGCTTGATGTCATAAACGGATGACAAAATTTTACAAAACTTCAAGCATGTGGGGACTGGATGTAAAAAAAAAGTACATGATAACTTATTCCATTATCCACGAAATAAAAAAGTACTAAATTTTCTATTTCGCTTCTTTCCTCTATTCCACTACTGTGGGGAAAAAAGCCGTTGCTAGACAATAGTATCTGTATAAGAGAATAGCGAAATTACATTCTGATAATGTTCGACAGAGAAAGAAGTAGGACAAAGTTTGATATTCTGATATTTTTTTATTATGCCAGAAATGCACTGGGCAAATCATTGTGGTTTAACTGTTATGTTTTACTTTGTGTTCAGACCTCCTATAGAGCAAGCATCATTCCTGGTATTCTTATGACTATGAAGTGCTAGAATATCAATAAAGCAACACAGACACGCATTCGTGCATAAACACACATCCGTACACACACGGGTGCGCACACATGAACATATACACATGTGTGCGGTATAAACACACGCACACAAGCACGCACGTGCGCGTGCGCGAACGCGTGCGCGCACGCGCGCGCGCACACACACACACACACAGATGAAATGACATTTACCCAAATAGAGTGACAAACAGACGTGATGAAAATATAAATAAAATTGCACAAATCTTATTTAACGCAGAGCTTCTTCCCCTTTCTAGAAAGAGACCGGCACACAGACACACAGACACAAACAGGACAGAGAGAGAGAGAGAGAGAGAGAGAGAGAGAGAGAGAGAGAGAGAGCAGAGAGGGAGAGAGAGAGAGAGAGAGAGGGAGGAGAGGAGAGAGAGAGAGACAGACAGACAGACAGACAGACAGACAGACAGACAGACAGACAGATAGAAGGGCAGACAGACAGACAGACAGAGAGAGACAGAGAGAGAGAGACAGAGAGAGACAGAGAGAGAGAGAAGGTGCTAACAGAGACAGATAAAAAGTGGGACAATCTGACTGACTAAAGGACAAACAGACAGACAGAATGACAGACAGACAGCTGAAGGACAACAGACCGACAGAATGACAGACAGACAGCTGAAGGACAAACAGACCGACCGACAGACAGACAGGCGGACAGACTGAAAGACAGACGGATTGAGAGGCTTAGACTGTTGTTACAAAAGGTGATGAAGCGGTAGCATAGACGTTTGTGTCAGGGAACACACTGGTGCCTTAACAGTAGCAAACACAAACACACACACACACAACACACCACACACACAACACACACACACAACACACACACACACACACACACACACACACACACACACACACACACACATAGCACGTTGCACTCACACATGCACACACATATACACACGCATGCATGCATACATGCAAGCAGCACACGCACGCGCGCGCACGCACGCACACACACACACACACACACACACACACACACACACACACACACACACACACACACACAACACACACACACACACATCGATATATTGCCATTCAAGTTACAACGAGTGCCGTCAAGGACTAAAGAAGTCTACAGTTGTATCATCCTCCTGATGTGGATCTGGTTACATCTTGTTTTATGATCACGTTGTATTGTTCGTTCTCACCTTGATATGTCTACAAATTGTTTCATTTCGTTTTGTTCTATTATATATCTTCCTTTTCTTTTGTTTTGTCTGTAACTTTCTTTATCCTGACACTTTCATGTTATAAACATGTCATGTTAATACTTTATTTTCTTTCGACTGTAATGTGATAATGTGATGTTAGAAAGCTACAGCTTAGTTTTTTTGTACATCTATTTTCTAGAGGTTTTTTTCATGAGCTTATTGCTTGTTGTACTCTTACTTTATGTGTTGTTGCTGTGTTGTTTTATCTTTTGAGGTTCTGTTCAATAAAAAAAAAAAATACATAAAGACAAAACCAACTTCACAGAGTGAGAGGGGGGGGAGCAAGACGGAGAGGAGGAGAGGGGAGGGGGAGAGAGAGAGAGAGAGAGAGAGAGAGAGAGAGAGAGAGAGAGAGAGAGAGAGAGAGAGAGAGAGAGAGAGAGAGAGAGAGAGAGAGAGAGAGAGAGAGAGAGAGAGAGGCAAGAGTGAGAGAGAGAGAGGGAGAAAGAAAAAGAGTGAGAGAGAGAAACACAGGGAGAAACAGAGACAGGCAAACAGACACACAGACACACAGAAGAACCAAAAACAGTAACAGAGACAGAGACGTGAATAAAGACGGAGTGAGAGAACAAAAGCACTCCATCAAGAGATTAACAGTGATTATTTGATTGGACTGTTGTCTCTCTAATATCGTCAAACCATCCATTCTACCTCTCTCTCTCTCTCCTCTCTCCTCTCTTCTCTCTCTCTCTCTCTCTCTCTCTCTCTCTCTCTCTCTCTCTCTCTCTCTCTCCTCTCTCCACAATCTCTTTTTTGTTATTTCCGACTCTTGCTACCTTTTTTTTCCTGTTACCTTTATAGAGAATTGCATCGACTTGTTTACTTTATCCACTAAGTGAGAGTGTCCTAGATTGCTGAGTTTAGTTTTCTATGGTGAAGTATGGGAAAGAGAGTGGTTGTAAGGGGTCATTGTTGTAGAAGTCAAAGTGAGTGGGAATTAGTGGGTGCCACGTCTATTTGTTATGATGGCTAAGTTTTGCTTTTTTTTCTATTTTGTTTTTTTGGGGGGGAGGTGGTTTGGTATGTGCCTATGTTTTTATTGTTTCCTTTTAAGGATGGGGTGGGAGGGAGTGGTTTGTTTTTCTTGCTTCCTTTAGTGCTTTTTTTATTTCTTTGTTTGGTTGTTTAGATTCTGATGGCGAGAGGGTGGGTATGTCTTTTCGTTTATCTTTTTTTTTCTTTTTGCCTTTTGTTGTTATGACTGTGTTTTCTCTCTCTGTATCCGTCTGTCTGTCTGTCTGTCTGTCTGTCTGCCTCTCTCTGTCTGTGTCTTGTTGTCTGTGTCTGTTCTCTGTCGTCTCTCTCTCTCTCCCTCCCTCTCCTCTCTCTCTCTCATCCTCTCTCTCTCTCTCTCTCTCTCTCTCTTCACTCTCTCATCTCTCTCTCTCTCTCTCTCTCCTCTCTCTTCATCCTCTCTCTGGATGAGATCTTTTTAAACCGATGCTCCCGTTTGCGATACGCGCATGCTTAGAATCATCTTTGCTCACTACGTTTATCCTGTTCCCTTTTCGTAATGAGTAGCTCTTCGTTGTGCCCTTGGAACAGATCATTTCAAACTGCTTACATCTATCGGACTTGGATTAAATTTAAGCACTCTAGAATGCTTTTCCAATTTCTCTTTCAGTTCCTTAAAAGATATTTCAATTTCATTCATTCTCTTCCATCTCTCTCTCTGTCCTTCCTTTCTGTCATTCTTTGTCGCAATCCTTTTTCTCTTCTTTCTAATGCTTTTTTTTCTTTTTTTTTGCAATTCTTCTTCTTCTACGTGTTTCTTTTGCCTTCTTCGCAATTCTTTTTCTTCTTCTTCGATTTTTTCTTCTCCTTTGCAATTCTTCTTCTTTGCATTCTTTTTTGCAACTTCTTATTCTTTTGCAATTCTTCTTCCTTGAAATTCTTTTCTCGCAATTCTTCTTCTTTGCAATGCTTTTTTGCAACTTCTTCTTCTTTTCAGTTCTTCCTCGAAAAATATTCTTCGCAATTCTGCTATCTTCTTCGCAATTTCTCTCTTTCGCAATTTCTTTTCCTCGTAATTCTTCTTCTTTACAATTCTTCTTCTTCTTCTTCTTCTTCCTTCTTCTTCCTCTTCTTCTTCTCAATTCTTCTTCTTCTTCTTCTCCTTCTTTTCTTCTTCTTCTTCTTCTTCTTCTTCTTCTTCCTTCTTCTTCTTCTTCTTCTTCTTCTTCGCAATTCTTCTTCGCAATTCTTCTTCTTCGCAATTCTTCTTCGCACTTCGCAATTCTTCGCCGCGATTCTTCTCCTTCGCAATTCTTCTTTGCAATTAGATTCTGAGTTTTGTTTCCTCTGTCTCTTGTTCCACACACTCAAGCCAACAGTAGTGCCATTTACCATTCATCATATCCACACAATAAAGGTGGTAAAAGGTCATGATGTTCCCATAACCTATGTCGTGGTTGAGGAACCGAGATATCAGAGACCTAAATATTTCCAGAGGCCAGCATAATGAGAGCGGTGCCCATCTCCTTTCCCTCACTTCCTTACCTTCCCTGACCCTAAAGACAGCAGGTAGCCATTTACAGCAGGGTGAACTGGGGGACTGTACTGAAGCCAAGGCGCGCAAACGGTCACCCATCCACTTGGTAACCGTTCTCAATGCTGCTTAACCTTAGGCTTAGCGT
This sequence comes from Stramonita haemastoma, assembly GCA_030674155.1. Classification (NCBI taxonomy): domain Eukaryota; kingdom Metazoa; phylum Mollusca; class Gastropoda; order Neogastropoda; family Muricidae; genus Stramonita; species Stramonita haemastoma. Next base: position 57,351,447 of record CM060318.1, on the reverse strand, counting down.
GGCGAAAAGCGAGTGCTCTGACCACTGAGCTATCCCCTCCTTATCCATACAATAATAGTTGTAAAAGACATAATCATGTGTAACAAGCCACACTAAAAGAAGAAATCGAACCAAAGTTTTGTGGGATAAATGTGTGCGATAATGTCATAACCGATTGTTGTTCAGAGTATTGACCCAATTTCTTCTTGTTGCTTTTCACCACTTTTTTAAATTTTGTTTGTTGTTGCTTTGCTTTGGTTGCTTATCGTTGTTGTTGTTGCATATGGCGGATGTGGAGGGTGAGGGGAGGTGGGCTTGCTTTGGAGCACTCCTTTACAGGAAGGCAGAAAGGAAGGAAAATGTATCTCTTCCTTGCACGCCCTTTTAATGCTAACTCTTTGGTTGGTTTACTTCTCTGTGTGCATGTATGTGTGTATGTGTGTCCTGTCTGTCTGTCTGTCTGTCTGTCTCTGTCTCTCTTTCATTCTCTCTGTCTCTGCCTGTCTGTCTCTGTCTGTCTCTGTCTGTCTGTCTGTCTGTCTGTCTGTCTGTCTGTCTGTCTGTCTGTCTGTCTGTCTTCTCTCTCTCTCTCTCTCTCTCTCTCTCTCTCTCTCTCTCTCTCTCTCTCTCTCTCTCTCTCTCTCTCTCTCTCTGTCGTGCGTCGTGCGTGCGTGCGTGCGTGCGTGCATACGTACGTACGTGCTCGTACGCGCGCCTGAGTGTGTATGTGTTTGTATGTGCGTGCGTGCGTATGCGTGTGTGCATTTATGCGTGCTTGCGTATGTCTGTCTGTCCGTTTTTCTGTTATCTGAGTGCAGCGCATGTATATGTGTACCCCTACAGCAATGCACAGTGTGTTCGGGTTTATTACCTATCTGTGACTATAATCACAGGCAATTACAGTACGCGCAAGCAAACCTTAATTCTCCTGAGCCCCATCACATTGCGCTGTCTGGCTATGGATACAGCGCATCACAAGTGATCACGGATCTTCTCCTACTTGTCCTCAGTTCTTGGAGGCAAAACTTAATGGTCACGTAGCCTATATACGCCAAATGTCACCATTGGTGAACCTCGGAGCTCTATACAAGAAACGAGAGAGAGAGAGAGAGAGAGAGAGAGACAGAGACAGACAGACAGACAGACAGACAGACAGACAGACAGACAGACAGACAGAGAGAGGTCTTCTGTTAGCTGTCTCTGAGAGAGAGAGGTCTTTTGTTAGCTTTCTCTGGGAGAGAGAGAGAGAGGGTCTTCTGTTAGCTTTCTCTGAGAGAGAGGTCTTCTGTTAGCTGTCTCTGAGAGAGAGAGGTCTTCTGTTAGCTGTCTCTGAGAGAGAGAGATCTTCTGTTAGCTGTCTCTGAGAAAGAGAGGTCTTTTGTTAGCTTTCTCTGAGAGAGAGAGAGGAGAGAGAGAGAGAGAGAGAGAGAGAGAGAGGAGAGAGAGAGGGGGGAGAGTAGTGAGAGAGAGAGAGGGAGGGGGTTGAGCTTTGGGAGAGGGGGAGCTGGAGAGAGAGGGAGGGGAGTGGGGGGGGGGGGGGGTCTTCTCTGTTAGCTTTCTCTGGAGAGAGAGAGAGGGGAGTGAGAGAGAGGGGGGGGGGTCTTCTGTTAGCTTTCTCTGGAGAGAGAGGGGGGGATCTTCTGTTAGCTTTCTCTGGAGAGAGAGGGAGATAGAGAGAGAGAGAGGGGGTCTTCTGTTAGCTTTCTCTGAGAGAGAGAGGGGGGGGTCTTCTGTTACCTGTAACTGAGAGAGAGGGGGGTCTTCTGTTGGCTTTTCTGAGAGAGAGAAGGGTCTTCTGTTAGCTTTCTCTGAGAGAGAGAGAGAGAGAGATAGAGAGGGGGAGAGAAGACAGGACAGACAGACAGAAAACAGACAGACGACAGACAGACAGAGACAGAGAGAGAGGTCTTCTGTTAGCTTTCTCTGAAGGCTTCAGGAGTAGTAAAGCCTGAAATGATGCGTTGTTCAGTGACAATAAAAAGAAGACAACGGCAGAAATATTTCAAACCGTATGTGACATGTGGGAAGTCAAAGTGCTGCAGGAAGAGGAAAAAACAAACACTGATAATGCCATGTATTATGGAAAGAAATGAAAGCACGTACAGAAGAGAGTGACTGGCAGAACGAGAGGGTGAAAGAGAGGAGAGAGGACAATATGGTTGCGGGGGCGAGGGGGGGTGAGGTGAGACAGGTAGACAAACACATGGAGAGACAAAGGTAGAGGAGACAGAATCTGAGATAGCAATACAGAGAGACAGAGAGAGAGAGAAACAGAGACAGAGAGACACAGAGAGAGAGAGAGACAGACAGACAGACAGAAGACAGAAGAGACAGAGAGAGACAGAGAGAGACAGAGAGAGACAGCGAGACAGAGGCAGACAGACAGAGATAGAGAGACATAGAGAGAGAGACAGAGACGGTGCGAGACACAGAGAGAGAGAGCTTCATTCAAAAGCCTTTGACTTCATTTAAGGGGAGAAAAACCACAAAAACACACACTATAATGTAAGTAACACTATACAAAGAATTAATTTACGAAACAGATTTGTACAAAGAAACTAATAACAAGGAATCAAAAAGTATTAAGAATATCCTGCAATTGAATGCTTGATATAATTGAGCGCTTAACTCTTTTTTCTATATCAAGCATTCGTTGCAGGATATTTTAATAATTTTGATAGACAGCCATTAGACATGCCTTACAGAAAACACACCAATGCTGGACCCCCTGCTTTCCCGTATCTGTTGTCTGTCTGTCTGAATATTTGTCTGTCATCGTCTGTCTATCTGTGTCTAGGTTTATTAGGTTGGAAATAAGTTATAATTGAGCGCTTAACTTTTTTCTATAACTTTATTTCCAGACCTAATGAACCTAGACACAGATAGACAGACGGATGGACAGACAAATATTCAGACAGACCGACAGACAGATACGGGGAAAGGCAGGGGGGTCCAGCATTGGTGTGTTTTCTGTAAGGCATGTCTAATGGGCTGTCTGAGCCTGAGTAGAAAAAAGAAGAGAAAGTGGTAGGGGGGGCAGGGGGGGCGGGGTGTTCAGTTGTCTTTTGATGTTTGATGCTAATGCTAAACACTCCTTGAAGCTAACTAAGCAGTTCCTGTGTCATTTCTTTCTTTTTTTTTACCTCACGTGCGTAGCGCAGAGAGAGAGAGAGAGAGAGGAGAGAGAGAGAGGAGAGAGAGAGAGAGAGAGAAGAGAGAGAGAGAGACAGAGACAGAGACAGAGAGACAGAGACAGGACAGACAGACAGACAGACAGACAGAGACAGAGACAGACAGACAGACAGACAGACAGAGACAGAGAGACAGAGACAGAGAGAGACAGAGAGACAGAGAAAGTGTTAATGGTCCTATTTTGTCTGTATTGTGTTGTGCTTAATTGCACCGTATTGCATCACATTATGCATTGTATTGTTTGGTAATATATGGATTGTTTGTATCGAATTGTATATTGTACCTTATTGTATTACATGGTATTGCATTGTGTTGTATTGTATTGTATTGTATTGTTTTCTATCAAATTGTATTTTATTCTATGTATTATAATTGTGGAGACGGGATAGCTTAGTGGTCAGAGTGCTCGCTTTCCCCAAGCTAAGGTTTAGCAGCATCGAGCGTGGTTACCAATTAGATGGGTGACCCTTTGCGCTCCTTGGTTTCAGCACAGTCCCCCCAGATCACCCAACTGTAAATGAGTACCTACTCTCTTTAGGGTCAGGGAAGGTAAAGCAGCGAGGGAGAGGAGATTGGCGCCGCCCTCAATATGCTAGCCCCTTGAGAAGCTGAGGTCTCTGACGCCTCGCTTCCCTACGACCACAAAGGTTTTGGAACACCTTTACCTTTGCCTATTATATTGTGCTACATTGTATTGTGCTGTATTGTATACCATTTTCCGTCAGGGCAGGTTTCTCTGTGTGAATATAGGATGTTCTCTCTGGAGAGAGCGCGTTGCCACTAGAGCAGCGCCACCCATTTTCCCTTATTTTTCCTGTATGCATAGTGTTTTCCGAAGAGAATGGCATTTTGCTGAAGAAAATTTGCCAGAGGACAACTTCCATGTTGCTGTGGGTTCTTATTACATGCTCTAAATGTATTTCACACGAGTCTTTAGTTTATCATCTCATACAAAAGTGTGTGTGTGTTCAATTTTCTTAGAAATATTTTTTTTCTTACACAGATTTGGGCTAAAATGCATATACTGCTTTTACCTTTCTATATCTTTATGACAACTATATGTGACTACTCACAGCGTTAAAAAGCAATGATTTGGCATGAGGAGACAACTTTTGTTACAAAAGCAGACTTCCTTCCCATTGAGAGTATTGCTATAGGGCTGGTAGTCTTGTTCAAATTTTTTTAATGCTATTTTTAGTGCGTTGTCCTTGATGATTTTTTCCCTCAAATTTGTTGCTCTGTTCAATTATAGAATATTGTATGACACACATTTTCCAATATTTTAGGTTTCCCGTCTTTTCAAATTGCAAAAATTGCAGTCTAAAAGATAGATTTAGTATCTCTCTTAAGAAAAAGAAGGGGAACAAGAAAAAGAAGGAAAGAAACGGTTTATGTGGAAATTCTGATGCAATGAGTGAAAAAAAAAATGTAGATGAAAACTTTATTACATATTAATGTCATTTCAAGATTTTATCTCTTTTTTTCTTAAATTTTCATCATTTGTCATCAGCAGCAGCAGCACCATCACCTTCTTCGTCACCATCCATGGCATTCTTATCAACATCAGATCTATTTTCGTCTTCACAAATACATATAACTTGTTTCTGAGTGTGGTTTACATTTGTTGTTGTTTCGTTTTTATCTCTCTCTCTCTCTCTCTCTCTCTCCTCTCTCTCTCTCTCTCTCTTCTCTCTCTCTCTCTCTCTCTCTCTCTCATTTCTTTGATCATGTGTTCATTCAAAAATAGCGGTGATTTATGAAACGGAGGTCTCAAACACGTTGTTTTTATGCCTCCATTGAAATTACATCCTGCCTGTTATTTAATGAGCATAAATGATGTGTAAATGACTGAAAGGAGCATTTTCCTCTTTAATTTTTCACAGGCTTTTGCATAATAGCCTGTGGCCGATATCTTTGGGTATGGGTCTATCTGTCTCTATCTTTTCTCTCGTCTGTCTCTCTGTCTCTCTGTCTTGTCTCGTCTCTCTGTCTGTCTCTTCTCTCCTGTCTCTCTCTCTTCTCTCGGGCCGGTGCGAACGCACGCAGACATCTGCGACTTAATCGTCCTTTCGTAAGGTAGCCATCTGTCCGTGGACTCATATTCAAAATGCATACACGGGTCAATAAAGCACTGTCTTATTCTGTTATCCTCGATATAAGGAATAAATGATGAATGTATGTTTATATATATATATATGTATGTGTGTGTGTGTGTATGCATGCATGTTTGATGTATGTATGTATAATAGTATGTATGTATGTATGTATGTATGTTTATGTATGTATGTATGTATGTATGTATGTATGTATGTATGTATGTTTGTATGTATTGGTTGTTTGTATGTGTGTATGTATGTATCTTTATCTTTTTGTCTCCCTTCCACTTCTCGTTCCTCATCCTTCACCTCCTCCTCCTCCTCCTTCACCTCTTCTCATTCTACCTCATCTCCCTTCCCCCTTCCTCCTCTTCCTGCTCTCCTTTTAACAGCAACATTCTCTCTTGTTTGTGCAGGAACAAAGAACAAGGAACAGTCTAGGTTTTATTCAAAACTCACCAACACAACAAACCACCCACCTCACCAACCAACCACCAACCATGGAGCAGTCACAACACGTCCTGGTCACCTTGACAGCCCTCCTCCTCTGCACATGCGCCGTGGCGTCACTTCCGGCCGCGGCGCAGCCCGAGGAGCTGCAAGGCATCCTTTCGCACCTCTTCACCAACGTGGTCAGCAAGCTGAAGACCTCCCACACCACGCACGAGGCTTCACCAGACGCCTGGCCCTTGGCGGATTCGGGAGTCAACTCACACCACTCCCTGGACACTGGGTCAGCCTCGGTGAGCGGTGCTGACAACAGCAAGCTGTCGGCGTTGAAACACGGCTTTCTAGCTTCAACAAGCGTCAGGGCTACTACGACTACGGTCTGGGCGGAGGGCGGTTCGGAAAGCGTTACTACGGCGATTACGGGATCGGCGGGGGCCGATTTGGTCGTGATGTGGATCATGTGGACATTGCCGATACCAATGATTCCGCTCAGTGATGCGGGGGAAGCGTTTGGATTCGGGGAGACTGACTGGTCATGGCTTCGGGGAATTTGTTGGGGGGAGTCTGCTGGGGAAGGGATTGGGGTGTGGGGGTGGATGATGGGGGTGGGTCATGGTGAGGAATTGCGAGGGTGTAGAAGGAGGAGGAGGAAGAAAAAAGAGGGTGTGGTGGGTCTTTGGAGAATGCTGCTGCTTGAAAAAAAGTTTGTTTTGCTTGTAAGGATTTTGTTTAGGGTCTGTCATTATTAAATTTTTACTTCGGGGTTTATTTCTCGACAACTTTGTACATTACTAATAGTACTGACTGACTGTATGTACATTCTCATTACTTACTACTACTCTACTACTACAACTACTTACTTCGATTACTACTACGACAGTAATGACAACGACGACTAGTACTACAACTACTATAATTACTACTTCCAAACTTGTTACTTCTACCGCTGCTAGTGCTGCTGCTACTCATACAACTACGATAGTTAGTGAACATGTCATTAAGATGTCCATTCCATTTGTTTTCATTTTTTTGTTAGAAACTTGCATATCTAACCGCTGTGTTCGTGGCCATCTGATGACCTGTCTCCCCTTTCCGGTGGTTTGATTCTATTTGGGACCAATAGTTACGAGCCTTTGTTACTTGAGTAGTAAACAAGAGAGCAGACCTTGTTTCTTTTTTTTAAATGACAAAACATCATTTTCGAGCCAATAATGATAATGCTACCACCATGTACCACACAGGTTAAAGATACATACACGCAAGGGCAATATGATTATGGAAGCATCTTCATTTGTCATTTGTGCCTGTACACAAGATGTGAGGTAGCATAAGAATGACTTGGATTTATGTTGTCTATTTGGCGAGAAAAAGTTTAGTCTCCTGTCAAAACGGTTAAAAAGTTTGTCTAGTTTCATATAAAATTTAGATTTTTTATGTTTAGTTTTGGTAAAGTGGTCTTCCTTAGGTATTCGTTGACAGTTTACCTTTTGTTTAATTCTGTAAATCTGACCAAGATTTTAGATTTTTTCATATGATTTGTTCAGGTGTTAAAGACTGTGCATGAGCGAGTATTAGATTTTGTTCCGTTTCTGTATAGATTTTTTTTTCTGTTTTTTGTGAAACAATCCTATTTACAAGGGTTTTCATTTTTTGTTTTTAACTTGTTTTTTTATTTGTTATAGGACGTTTTTAGCGCTTAAATAAACACAAACTTGAGCAACTCCGATTTTCTTGTGTTTGGTCTGATGTGTTTTGTCAAAGCATTTGTTTCAGTCAGTAGATTGTTCCTATTTATGATGAATCGTGGACTGGTTCGCATATCACCCATTATTTCTTGTTCTTTAAGTAAATACGATGAATTACGTTTTATTCAAGCATCTGCTGGCTATTTGAAAGAATCCCCAATAACCTCCCTCCCCCCCACCTCCCTTGTTCCCTTCCCCTTTCCTCCCCTCCACCACCACCACCAACCTCCCTCGTTCCCTCCCCCCCTCCCCTCTTCCCCTATCCTCTCATTAATCCCTTTGTTTTCCTCGTTTGCTTTGATTTAGCAGACGTGGTGTGATGCACTGAGGATATTCTGCACTAGGTGACGCGCCTAAAGGAAACATTGAAACTCAAAACTAGGACTCTGTTTCTGCCGAAAAAGATGCTTAGTACCTTTGTTTCTTCTAATACAGGCAGGCTGTGGAGATCAATTCTTCCAAGCGTGATATTACAATCGACTGAACATACCTCTGAACGGTGGGCTGTGTGGAAATGAACATGCATAGAGTGAGAAGTCGACAGGAACTTAGCTGAGGTTGGGATGGCAATGGATAGTTTTTTCATTCAAAAAGTGTTTCCTTTTCTTCAAGGCTTGAAATAGCGTGTTTTAAAAAAATAACGCAGAAGAAAAGACTGCAAGGACAGGGCCAGAGACATGAATGATGGTTCTTTGATGAGGTTGTCTGCGGTAAACTTTTAGCCTATCTCAGCCAGCGACTCGCGTGTTCTTTATTTTTTATGCAGGAAATCGTTCGTTATGATTCCTCTAGCAGAATGTGTGATACCTTTCGATACTCTTTTAAGGATTATGTTGAATTAAGAACTACAGTACAAGGTAAATGACAGCAAAACATTTTTCTAATATTTTCCTTTTTTCGTTTAAGAAATCATATCACAAGAAGGTGACTGTTTTTTTCTAAATCGGGCATTTGATTGATATCCCGGTTTAAAGGTACAATTCACATTTAATCGAAGACGAGAGAACTAGGTTTTGCTGTAGGTAGTGTGAAGGGGATATGTCCCGCTTCCATACTGTGGATGCATTGGTCAATACCATCCATGTCTCGTTCAACCATCCCAGTTTTGCAATCCTAGACTCTACATGTTCCAAGGGTCATTATCGCATGAGGCAGTCGAGGCATTACTTTGTATACGATCTTCAACCAGATCAATAACACTACTCCATTGCCTATTGGAAAGTCTGACACAGACAGACAGACAGACGGACGGACACCCGCACACACAGAAGGGGGCGGGCGCGCGCACGCACTCGCGCACACACCACACACACACACACACACACACACACACACACACACACACACACACACACACACACACGACACACATCTGTCGTTTTATGTACAGGATGTGTGGAACTTCCGTCGGTGAACACCATTTCTAACACCATCGCCATCATTACAACAATAACAACAACAAGCAAATCTGAGATAAAAAACTACATTATGTGTTCTGTTGGACAATGACAGATTTTATTGATGTTACAGCAAAATAAGATAACAATTCCATGACTTGATCATGTTTAAGAAGTTGGAGTCAACATATCACGTACTTCAAACCTATTTACATAATCCAGAATAACATACCAGTCCTCCCGGTGTTCTTGCAGTAGAACCAATCGCAATCAGAGTATATGTGTTCTCTTTTAGCTGGAAACAATTGCTTTCATTGATTTCAATTCTTTTTTATGTGCATTCCCTCATATCTTCCAAACTTTCAACTCATTACAGTTTAAAACAGTACAATACAAAACAATGCAATACAATTTTTCTAAAGACTTTTCGTTTTCCTTATCGTATTTACTAGTATAAGCATAGTAAATGATTACCTGCCAATGAACACATTGTGCTACAAAACGTCACAACGAAACATACCTTGAAATATGTCAAGTTTTCTACCCACTGGGCACCTTTTCCCTCCCTGTTGGAGTTCCCTTTTAGCATACACACCTTCAGACAATCCTGATAACATTTCCAAGTTAGTTTGTTTTCTTCTGTCTTTCTTCTCTTGTGTTCTGAATTTTTAATGACCTTTTTGGTCTTACTGTCGATTTGTTTGCTTTCTCTGAACATAAAAGGTTTCCCGTGTACCTGATATACCTTTACCTTACCTTTTTACCTGACATGTACTTTGATAGGATATTTTTGACAACCAGAATGCGGTGATTATTGGTAGCGGTTTTGTTCAAGGTATACTGTTATGACTGATGTCATTGGTTTGATTGTAGTATAGTCCCAGCGGAGCTATCCGATTTAGGGGCCATGCTATCAACCAACCATCGCCATATTTATTGATTTCGATCCGTATTGTGCTTTTTTATATATTTAGGGGGGAGGGTGGGGTGGTAATCATATAATGTAGTGAAATAGAATATTGGTAAACCTACATAATGTGTATATCCTTGTTTTAAATTCTTAAGCAAAAGGCCCACTCGCTACTGTTTGTGGTTATCCTTTCCTATCGGGTTACTTTGGCAGGGGAATGTTTCCAGTCATGATATCATTGTAAAACCCAGAATCCCTCTTTCCTTCCTTTGAGCAAATGTATACCTCCCCCCTCCTTCCTTTCCCTTACTCCACCCCACCCCCCACCCCCCCTCTTCTCCTTCGCCCTCGTTCACTTAATCTTGACCCTTCTTGGCATATGGTAATTGTTTACTTGTTCAAAACTTCGCTCATTTGTTTTGATACAGCAAGTACACTTTTTCTGGAAATTGTTATGCTATTAAAAAGGACATTGACCTCACAATGTCATTTTGTGTTGTTTAAATAAAGAACAAAAGCTCTGTCAAGTAAAGCCTGTGATAAAATCATGTTCCAAATGACAGCGTGAACTTGAAAGCATTTCATCTTTCAGCATTGTTTTCAACTGTATTCGGTTTCTTCAATATTACAGCTACCCCTTTTTAATAGACAGTTTTATTTTCAACTCTTTCATTTGTTGTCAAAACAATTGATGTTGTTTTAATGTTGCCTTCCCATCCTTGTTCACTTCTTAGTACGTTTAGAATCGGAACATTTTCAGATGTTCAGCTTTCTCATTCATTAGTAGATAGTATTTTTTGGAACAATGATTCCCTATTCTCAATCCTATAGTATTTATTTTACTCTGTAAGTAAAGACTGTCAAGTTCTGAGCCCTGTAGGTAGATGTATATTTTGATTAATCAACCATCCCTTCTTCAAATGTTAAAGCCAAAATAAGCATGAACTGTGATTGTGATCATATTAGACAATTTAGCACAGTTTTGTTCTTCTTAATCTAGTACACAAACAGCATCTTTGTTTTTGGTCGCCAGAGTTTGTTAACACTAAAGCTGTTTTTTGGCAAGGGCTGATATGACTGATATTAGTCTGTATGTCTAGCATATACACAACAACAATAACAACAAATAGCAACAAACAGCCAGCGCCCACAATCCACGTGCTATGACCTGTTGTCTCCCTCTCTCCAAGCAGAATGGCCTGGAACCGGTGAAGTTGCACACTGTTTGATTCACGTGCAACGTGCCGCCGACTGCCAGCCTCATGTCAGTGCAAAATAAATATGACACCAAAAACCAATAGAGTCTGGGTGATATGTATGGATGATCTGTCACCGCAAAGGGGTTGATTCAGATGGTAAGGTTAACAAACTGCTTTGTTTTTAGGTGATACACGGAAGTATATATACGCAATTAAAATCATGCTTTTTGATGTTGAAAATTGCTATGTGGCAGACCTTGAAGGGTTGTTTATTTGGTTGAAAATCCAAAGAACTTGAGGAATAAAACATGTCGGTGAACGCAAAATTCGGGTATCTATATTTTTTTTTTATTATCAATCAAAAGTTTTAGAAGATAGAGGAAATGTTAGGTTTTTTTTCACGGCCATGTTGAATTATTTCCATCGCAACAGCACATAACATTGAGTAATTTGTACACTTTGAAGTATGATAAGAGATGCTCTTATCTTTTGTAATGTAACAGTGAATATTACATTGAAACAATGGTTGATCACTTTAAACCGCATAAACGTGCCTAGTTTTCTTTACCACAAGAATCGATCGCTATACTTTGACAGACTTTCACAAATCAGGGGCCGGATCTTCAGATGAAGAGGGCAGACTGGAGATGCTATCTATGAACTCTTCTCTTCTGCTTCTTTTTTTCATTGGTTGTTGCTCCTCGTCTAGAACCCGAGGTACACCAATGGGGAGATCTTACGTATGCAACCGGGTTTTTACCTGCTATGAAGGCAGTCACATTTCGATTTCGGGGATGTATGCTGGATGTGTTTGTTTTCCGTAACCCACTAAACGCTGACATGAATGATGGGATATTTAACGTGCATATTTGATCTTCTGCATGCGTATATACGCTAAGGGAAATAAGGCACTGGAAGGTCTGCACCTGAAGTTGACATGGGAGATCATAGGGATCTCCACCCTTAACTTGTATCTCACTTGACGACTAAAGTCATGTCACGGCTGACCCTTCGTCAAAGAACAGCTATACTCTGCTAACGACAGGGGCCCTTCAACTCTCCAACATCACTGTCAACGGTTTTTATAGGAACAATTATATAACACATACCATTTTATTATGTGGGCGGGATAGCTACGTGGTCAGAACGCTCGCTTTCCCAAAGTCAAAGCTAAGCAGCATCGAGCGTGGTTACCAGTTGGATGGGTGACAGTTTGTACGCCTTGGCTTCAGTACAGTCCCCCCAGTTCACCCAGCTGTAAATGGGTACCTGCCCTCTTCAGGGTTAGGGAAGGTAAAGCAGCGAGGGAGAGGAGATGGGCGCCGCCCTCAATATTCTGGCCCCTAGAGAAACTGAGATCTCTGATGCCTCGCTCCCCTACGACCACATATGTTATATATGGGACACTTTTACACATTTTTTTACCATTTTAAACTATCAACTGATATTAAGAAAACTTTACGAACAATTTACCTAAATATACACAACAGAAAAACAGAAACCCAACGTCTTACAATGTGGCTCAATGAAAGAAAAAGCCAAAGACTTTGTATTTAGCAGCTGGTAGACATGTACATCTGGATTAGCAAAAACTGTCGAACAGGGAACAATACAAGGAGAAAGACGAAAAGGCAGACAGAGAAAACGATGGGAAGACAACATCAGAAAATGGACTGGCTTTGACTGGAAAGACACACTGTGGAAAGCTGAGAACCGCGAGGAGTGGAGGAAGCTGGTTGCAGAATCTTCAGTGGTGCCCCACCGTTGCACCAGACTACGATATAGGTGAGCGTGAAGGGTGAAGATACACACTATCCACAGGCTGGATAGCCGCGCGATTAACACGTCAAATGTCGGATCTGACGGTAACTCAGAGCGCAGGATCGAATCTGCGTTAAGGTGTCTGTTCAGGGAAAAAAATTGAAAGTAGGATTGATTTTTTTTTTAACACTTTATGTCACAGCAGATTTCCCTGCGTGAAATTCGGGCTGCTCTCCCCGGGGAGAGCGCGTCGCCACAAGTGCAGCGCCTACCCATTATTTTTTTCCCTCAGGGATGGCGTCTAAACACGACACCTGTGTGCATGCTGTTTTTTTTTATATAATGTTGTCATCCGTTCTTACCGGCACACGATGGCCTGCTCTTCCGAAAGGCGGAACGGGGTTTTAATGTGTACGCAAGATGTTCTGCGTGCGTTCGCACACGAGGCCTCGGTTTATAGTCTCATCCGAATGACTCTGACATTCAGTTCGATTTTTTTGTCAAACTGGGAAGAGAGGGCGAACTCAGAACCTCACGGTTTAGTTGTTGGCAGGCGAACGTCTTAACCATCCTGCCACCTTCCTTCCTATACAGATTCCATACCCATAAAAATCCTTTGCATGAGACTATTAACTGAGGGCCAATGTACATGCTAATATTTGAGATATCTTGTCACACCTTAATTATTCGTAAAAAAAAAAAAAAAAAAACATAGATCACAGATAGCTGCTAGTCTTTGTTGACATTAATCATTGGAAGTTATGTCACAGAATTTTTCTTTTTCGTTCTTCAGCTGAAGTTCACCAGTGGTGAGATTTTCGTACATGAGACTGTTTCAACCATCATCAAGTTAGCCGCATTCCGACTTCGGGGATAATGTCTGAACACGACACTAGTGTGTGTCTTTTTCTTTAATTTTGCCATCCTTTCTTACCGGTACAAAATGGCCTACACTTCTCAAAGGCAGAACGGGTTTTTAACATAATACACAAGATGTTCAACGTGCGTTCGTACACGGGACTTCGTTTTATAGTCTCATCTGAAGAACTTCCGGGGAAGAGGAGTCAGTACTGATGTTAACTCCAGGGGGAAAATATTTTTGAACCGGGTTCTTGGGTGGTGGCTCGAACCCAGACTGTCAGACAACAAGCTCAACCAGCCAATAACTAGGCCTAGGCTAACCCCCCCCCCCCCCCCTCCATTTTTTTTTTAGTGAGCAGCAAAAGAAAAGATCATCATCAGCAAAAAAGAATCAGTCGGCTAAAGCATAATCTAGTTCATATGATTAGCTGGGGAAATTGAAACCCAATAAGCTGAAACAAGACACAGCAACACTAACAGAATTGGAGAAGACACAGCAATATATAAGCAGAAAAAGATGCAACAACATATAATGAGCTGAAAACAGCACAGTAACACATAATGAGCAAGCAACAACAGAGCAACAACATAATCAACTGGAAAACATAACAAAGGACTGAACACATAATGCGCTGTAACAGGTAACAAGGGGTAACAACACAAAAACGACAAAATTAACAGTCATCTCAACACGAAATATCAACAAAAATTGAGCTGAAAAGATACAGCAACGTATCACCAGCTAAAAAGGGCACAGTGACAAAAATTGAATTTGAAAGAAGTGATACTTTATAAGCTTTTTTTTTAAAGTAGAAGACACAACACAAAGTAAAATAGCCATAAACTGAAAATAACCACAGCAACAATGGACTCGCAATACCCTTATCCATACTATGAATAATCTGAAGGAAAATGATAACCATTGACCTCTTTACAGCTGACCTGAACAAAAGTGCTAAACATTAGTGAAAGACAGATATACTTTTTTCGGTCTTAAAATTTAACAATTCTCAATTATAAATATTCGTTAGTTCTATACCATTTAACATCATTCTCACATCATATATTACAAATCTTTGCTGACGCTTTGTTATAATGATATTTCAGAGTTAATTGTAAGCTCCATATGCAAATACAGTTTTTGGCCCGATCTCACCTAACTGGTTTAATAGTCTACTTTTGTGTAATGAATACAAAATATGGAAAATAGTAAAAAAATGATTTAGCATACAATACACACACACACACACACACACACACACACACACACACACACACACACACACACACACACACACACACACACACACACACACACACACACACACACACACAGATCAACGCATCATTCTCTCTCTCTCTCTCTCTCTCTCTCTCTCTCTCTCTCTCTCTCTCTCTCTCTCTCTCTCTCTCTCTCTCTCTCTCTCTCTCTCTCTTCTCCTTCTACCCCTCCTCTCCTCTCCTCCTCCTCTCTTTCCTTATCTTCTTCACCTTCATCCCCTTTCTTTATTTAACTAGTGGTCAGAACATTGCGCTGGCAATTTGAAGACCCGGGTTTGAGTCCCCTTATCTTCTTCACCTTCATCCCCTTTCTTTATTTAACTAGTGGTCAGAACATTGCGCTGGCAATTTGAAGACCCAGGTTCGAGTCCGGTCGAGGAAATTTTCTTCCTGGAGTTAACATCAGTGCTGACTCCACTCTCCCCAAAAGTCCTTCGGATGAGACTTTAAACCGAGGCCCCATGTGCGAACGCACGCAGAATATCTTGCGCACACGTTAAATCCTGTTCCGCTTTTCGTAAGAGTAGGTCATCGTGTGCCGGTGGGAACAGATGACAATATTTACAAAACTGCATACACACGGGGACCGGATGAAAAAAAGCACATGATTGCTTATTCTGTTATCCTCGATATAAAAGAATAAATAAATAAATAAATAAATAAATGAATAAACTCTCTCTCTCTCTCTCTCTCTCTCTCTCTCTCTCTCTCTCTCTCTCTCTCTCTCTCTCTCTCTCCTCTCTCTCTCTCTCTCTCTCTCTCTCTCTCTCTCTTCTACCTCTACCTTCACCTCTACCTCTACCTTCTCCTCTCCTCTTCCTCCTCCCCTTATCTTCTTCACCTTCATCCCCTTTCTTTATTTAACACACATATTCGCGCAAATCACCCGAAACATATGCATGTGCCGCGCAAATGCCTCATTAGCGGAAGATTTGAAAATTCAGGGGGTAGGTTTTTGAGGGCCACAATGATTTCATTGTGCCCTCGAATGGCACTTTAAGGACATATGATTGGCTCAACAGCTCTGGCTCATCATTTCTACAATTCCTTCTTGCTCTTTATTTTTTATGGAGTTGCCATCTTTCATTTGTCGTTTAACTGAGCGTTGGGGAGGAGGGGAGGGGAGAAGGGAGAGGGGAGGAGTGAGGGTTAGCCTAGTGGTTATATCTTAGAAAACGTGATCTAACAATGAATGGTGTATGCTGCGGGTTTGAATCTTTGCTGAAGTTTGGAGGGGACTTTTTTTTTTCTTCCGAGGGTCAACACTCGTTCCGATTCCATTTTGTTTGAAAGACTCTCTAATTCGATGAAAACAAATGGAGGCAGCGTGTGTTTTCATACACACACATACCATCTTTTGCGCAGTGAAAAATCATTGGTAAAAATGTGGACAAGGTATGGCCAGTAGCATGAATGTCAGCACATACACACCTTATATATATATATATATAATATATATATATATATATTATATATATATATATATATATATATATATATATATATATATATATATATATATATATATATATATATACACCCTTTACTACCTAGAGAGGGTGGGTTCAGCTGGGTTAAATTACTATCGAGATACACTGCGTGAAAAATTCAAGTCGTTGCCTCAACTACTCCTTACGGAACAAGGTAAAACAAAAAGGTGAAAGTGTGTTCATAACCTTTACGGTCGTTGGGGAGCGAGATGTCAGAGACCTCAGCTTTTCCAGGGGCAAGCATACTGAGGGCAACACCCATCTCCTCTTCCTCTATGCTTTACCTTCCCCAGTCCTAAAGAGAGCAAGTACCTATGTACAGCTGAGTGAACTGGGGGACTTATTGAAGCAAAAGTGCGCAAACGGTCAACGATCCACTTGGTAACCACGCTCAGTGCTGCTTAACCTTTTTAGGGGGAACAGGATAGCCAAGTGGTTAGAACATTGAGCTCGCAATCTGACTACTCGGGTTCGATTTCTGTTCAAGGCGATATTTTCTCCTGGAGTTAACATTCGTGCAGATTCCACTCTCTCCCCAAAGATCCTTCAGATGAGACTATAAACCGTGTGCGAACGCATGCAGAACACATCTTGCGCATACGTTAAAACCTGTTCCGCTTTTCGGAAGAGTAGGCCATTTTGTGCCGGTGGGAACAAGTGACAGAACTTACAAACTGCATACACACGGGGACTAGAATTTTAAAAAGCACATGAATGCTTTTCCATTATCCTCGATATAAAAAATAAATAGATGATAAATAAATAAATGAATAAATAAATAGCTAGCTTGGGAAAAGTGAGGGCACAGGTGATAAGCAAGCCATGTTAAGAACATAATCACGCTCATTTATTTTTTACACACTGGGTCAAAATACACCCACTTGTGTTCGTATAATCTATCCAAAAACACAAAGGCTACAAAGCTAGCGTCAATCTGTCGACAGGGCATGAAGAGAATGTATTTTCATTCACAAACAGACCAGAACCAATCCGGATAAAGGTGATCAATTATTCAACGAAAGAAGAAGACAGAGAGCGACTTTTGTCTGGATCGTAATGAAACAATGGCTAACAGACTCTTCATCTTGCTGCTTTTAGCTCCTGCCTTCCACATGAAGACGATAGGAAGTGACCGGAGTTAAGAATGGAGTGGTAGTGTGTGTGGTAATGTGTGTGTGTGTGTGTGTGTGTGTGTGTGTGTGTGTGTGTGTGGTGTGTGTGTGTGTGTTGTGTGTGTGTGTGTGTGTGTTGTGTTTGCGTGTGTGTGTGTGTGTGTTTGTGTGTGTGTGTGTCGCGCGTCGTGCGAGTGCGTGCGTGCGTGCGTGCGTGCGTGTGTGTTCATATAAACAGCGTTGGTATATTATATCTGCCATTACCTTCAGCATAAATTGCTGATAAAACTTTGCGGCCAAATTGTACTCTTCCGATCACTTCATGGATATATTTCCGATATATAACTATTACCAGGTTATATTTACCAACACGACATCAGTTATATTTTTAATGACATCATGTAAAAAACCAGTACTGTCAGTTATTACGACGTTTAAAGACATGTCGCTGATATAATATCGTTACTAGATATCCAAAAACCATCTTGCAAGGAACAGTCGAGGGCAAGAGAAGAAGAGGCCGCCAAAAGAAATCATGGGTTGACAACATCAAAGACTGGACTGCCCAACCCCTACAACACCTCCTACTAGCCACACAGGATCGTGAAGCATGGAAAAAGATCTCCGTTGCGTCTTCTCTCATGTCCCCCCTACGTCCTTTGGGACATGGGACTGAGTGAGTGAGTGATGAGTATAAGACATTCGTGATATAATATCGCTAGATATCCATTGCTACTCTAGGACTATTTACTCCGTAATATCTGCATTTACCAACAAAATATAAGCATAGTTTGTTGATATAATGTCAAAGTTAAAATCCATGCGCTATTTTAACAAAAAATTATAAGGACTCTTTGTAGATGTAATATCATTACAAGATCGTATATACCAACGACTCACGACAACAACTCAAAAAAAGTAACACCGAGTGTATATTCCATTATTTTGTCGATACCCCCTTAAGGAACTCCTTCTTGACACAATGCCAAACAACCTTGGAGACCAGTTCGTGAGTTCAAAATGTAAAAACAGTGACCAGAAATAACTTTGAAACTAAAAATAATTACCCCTTCCTCCGTACCAGTTCTGACGCAGTAAATCTGGTAACAGCGCTATGCATGGAACAAGACTGAACTCAAAATGTGGAAACTTTTCAGGCAGTTTCCAGCAACTTGGGAATCCGGGTAATTAATCACTGCGCCTGCTGCCATAACAAAAGAAATGTATTTTAAAAAATGAAATAAATAAAAGCCAACAGAAGCCGGAACTTGGCATCCTCTACATGCAGAAACCTATTAAATTTTACTCCTACTTTGAGGAACCGACGATGAAATTACAGCAGAGTGAGGATAGGTTGGATCCAAGACGGAGCGTCAAACCCACGCGGAAATTCTCCTTCAAGATTCGCTGTTCTTTCTTCATCTTCTTCTTCATCTTCTCATCTTCTCTGCCACCCTGTTGGCGTCGTTCTAGGTGAAAATGGACATTTTCCTGAAATGTGAAACCGTCTCTCACAACTCGTCTCCTCCCTCCTCACTTTTCTTTTCTCTCTCTCTCTTTTTTCTCAGCCAAAGTGACATGATAGGATTGTGTGTATGCAAGCTCAGGTGCACGCCTACGTCTATGCCCCCACGCGCCTATGCACGTGTGCGATTACACACACACTAAACAAACACACACGCGCACACATAAACCCACATACACACACGTGCACACACAAAAAAACACACAGACATAATTATACAGACACAATCACAACTCATGCGCGTCGCGGCGCGCACAACACCACACAAACCAATATGCCTGGGCGTACACTACAAACACACACACAAGCGTGCACGCCGCGCGTGCACACACACACACACACACACACACACACACACACACACACACACACCACGTGTGCACGCAGGCACACACAAGGGTAAAACACACTCTCTCTCTTCCTCTCTCTCTCTTCCTCCCCCCCTCTCTCTCTCCTCTCTCTCCTCTCTCTCTCTCTCTCTCTCTCTCTCTTTTCTCTCTCACACACACACACACACACACACACACACACACACATACACACAAATATCTACACGCGCGCACCAGGCATGCACAAGGGTACACACACATACGCATACACACACGCACAAAAATCTATACTGGCGCGCATGTACGCACAAGACAGCACACACACACACACACAACACATACACACACACATACATACAACAACACACACACAACAACACACA
Organism: Stramonita haemastoma; assembly: GCA_030674155.1. Taxonomy (NCBI): domain Eukaryota; kingdom Metazoa; phylum Mollusca; class Gastropoda; order Neogastropoda; family Muricidae; genus Stramonita; species Stramonita haemastoma. The sequence goes on along the minus strand of CM060318.1, from coordinate 57,331,737 downwards.
CACACACACATACACACACACTAATATCTACACGCGCGCACACAGTACCACAAGAGCACACACACACACACACACACACACACACACACACACACACACACATATATTATATAATACATATACTAACATATATAATAAAAATATCATATCATAATACTATATAATACATATATATAATATATACGCACACCAGTACACACTTATGCGCGCATGCGCGCACAAGGACAGCACACACAGCACGCGCGCACACACGCATGCACACAACACACACACACACACACACACACACACACACACACACACACACACACACCTCTAAGCGATCTCTGAGACAGAGAGTTAAGCAGAAAGAGCGTAAAAGACACGCTATGCAACCTGCTGTAATATTCCCAAACTCTATTCTCTAATCATCGCAGTCTCCATATTTCTCAACAATTATAAGTGAAATAAGAGACAAACAAATCTTCACACACACACACACACCCACACACACACACACACACACACACACACACACACACACACACACACACACACACACACACACACACCACACACACACACACACACACACACAAAACCTTGACACACTTTGATTCGTTTACAAAGTGTCCCTGTTTTGTGGTACAGTTAATTCATTGTAGAACTAATTACATTTTCTGGTTAAATACGATCCCTGTTAATGGTAGAGTTCTGGTACAAAGGCTAACCTCTAGTAATAATTATAACCCTACAGAAAACTCGAGGAGTATAATTTATCGTATGAGCAATCACTTTAATCAGTAGTAGTAGTAGTAGTAGTAGTAGTAGTAGTAGTAGTAGTAGTAGTAGTAGTAGTAGTAGTAGTAGTAGTAGTAGTAGCAGCAGCAGCAGCAGCAGCAGCAGCACATCAGTAGAGTAGTAGTAGTAGTAGTAGTAGTAGTAGTAGTAGTAGTAGTAGTAGTAGTAGTAGTAGTAGTAGTAGTAGTAGTAGTAGCTGCGCGCGCTGCGCTGCTGCTGCTGCTGCTGCTGCTGCAATATAGCACTAAAGCGCCAATAACGATAACAACTTCATTGGCTTTTTTGTTTCGATGTCATGAAGCTAGCGGCAGTAGAGCAATATCAAATGATAGCAGATACAGAAACGACAGCAATTCAGTGACACAATAGCAACAGACGCAAAAAATGATCAGATAATGGTGCTGTAACTTGTCTAGATTGCAGCTGTCAGAAAACATAATTGTTTGAACGGATTCTTGATAAAGAACACACATATGAAAACGTAAGATGTGAAGATGGACCTGCAGAGAGACATAGGAGAAGAACAAAAAGAATAGACTCTTGTCTGTCTGTCTGTCTGTCTGTCTGTCTGTCTGTCTGTCTGTCTGTGTCTGTCTGTCTGTCTTCTCTCTCTCTCCCTCTCTCTATCTCTCTTTCTCTCTCTCTCTCTCTCTCTCTCTCTCTCTCTCTCTCTCTCTCTCTCTCTCTCTCTCCCTTTCTCCTCCTCCTCTCTCTCTCTCTCTCTCTCTCTCTCTCTCTCTCTCTCTCTCTCTCTCTCTCTCTCTCTCTCTCTCTGAATCTCTCTGTCTCTGTCTCTGTCTCTGTCTCTGTCTCTGACTCTCTCTCTCCCTCCCTCCCTCACCTCCCCCCCCCCCCCTCTCTCTCTCTCTCTTTGATGAAATGTAATATAAGTGGAAACTTACGAAGCACTTAAATTAATACCAAGGCATTATGAACAAACAAGCAACAATAATACAAAAGTGATAGCTATAAGTAGCGAAAGATTACAGCAAAAAGAACATAAAAACATCAATTGCAACCATTCCTTTTCAGGATTTTTTGCTGTTATGAGTTGTAACAATGTTGTAGCTAAATATTTTTGGGTGGGATTTTCTTGGTTGTACTCTGCTTGTTCGCTTGCTGTTTTATTTTTGTTAGTTTGTCTAAGGTTGTTTTTTTAGTGGTTTGTTTGTTATTTGTTTGGGGGGGTTGTTTTGGTTTGGGTTTTTGGGGGTGGTTTTTTTTTTTTACTAGATAGATGGCTTGATGAAAAAAGCAAATCTATTGCTTATTCAATGTACCATCTGGAAAAAAAATTGACTTTGACTTTGATCATTGACAAATCAAATGACTAATAGGTCAGCCATGGCAACACTACCGTGAACAGGCAATCAATAGGCTGTGATTCACACACTGCGCACACATACACCAACCCACCGACACACGTAAGCATACATACGCGCGTGTGCGCGTATGATTGTATACACACACCTGCATGCGTTTGTGAGTACATACACACATACACATAAACACACTAACACACACAGCACACACACGCGCGACACACACACACACATACACACGCACGCACGCACGCGTAAGCATACACACACCACACCTTCAAGTAAGCATGTGTAAGACACACACACACACACACACACACACACACACACACACACACACACACACACACACACACACACACACCACCACACACCACCACCACCACACACCACCACCACCACCACACCACCACCACCACCACCACCACCTTCAAGTAGGTATATAATGTGGCACACCACATCGCGCGCACCACACACATCTACAAAAGAAACGTAAGTTACCGAAGGCTGTACGTCTTTTGAAGAAGGAAAGAGATTAGACTCCGGAAACTGTTTAAACGACCGACACTGGACCAGAATAATGCCTGGAAAATGGAAGAGGAATTCAGAGAATGGCTCCCGTGGACACAAAGTTCCTGAACCAAAGGATTTCAGATGTTACATAACTTCAAATACGCAGGATCTTCATTCTGCAAAAACTCGGTAACGTTCGGAAACTCGTGGAGCACAGCTTCAGCATTCGTTTTACATGACTCTCACCCTGGCTTTCTGGCTTTAAAATGCTTGTGCAGCTTCAGTTGTAGCAATATAATGCAGACTGAATCATGTGTGGATAAAATGAAATACGCAGGAAAATACTATAAGAGGGAGGTGAAGTAGTAGGAACGTACAGCTGAAATAAGAACTTTTTCTTTTTTCTTCTGTGTCCATCAGATGGACAGCCAGTCTCAGCAAGGAAGGCAGCAGTACGCTGTTGATCCTCCTGTTTTGTTTTTGTTCTTCATTAGAGCTCCGAGGTTCACCAATGGTGAGATATTTGTGTATGCGACCGTTTTTGCCCTTCATGAAGGTAGCTGCATTCCGACTTTGGGGATGTATGCTGGTATATTCGGTTTCACGAAAGCTGACATGAATGACACGATCTTTAAGTGCATATTGATCTTCTGCCGAAAGCTGACATGAATGACACGATCTTTATGGTGCATATTGATCTTCTACCGAAAGCTGACATGAATGACACGATCTTTATGGTGCATGTTGATCTTCTGCATGTGTAAACACACAAAGGGAGTTAAGGCACTGACAGGTCTGCACTTGAAATTGACATGGGAGATCGTAAAAAAAAAATCCCACTTTTAATTCACCAGACGTCACCGAGATTCAAATCTAGGACTTCACTCATCTATGGGATTGAAGTCGAATGGTCTTAACCATTTGCTTTAGCATCTGTCGTAGGCCCTTTCGCCAGGGCTTTATCACAGTTGTTGACGCTGGGGGCAACAACGAAGTGAGAGGCTGTATGATTAGTGGCTTTCTTTCCCACTCATAGAATTCCACTTTACAGCTTAGTCTTTAGTGATCGAACTATGACTCTCTGACTAGAGGTTTGACTTGCACACTCCTTATGTGCTGCAGGCCCTGGGGACTAGTTGGCCTTTGGAGAACATCTCCAACGCTGACTGTCCTTATGCCCTCTTGCCTGAGAGAGTGGGGATGTGCTGTAGGCAAGGCATCTCCACTATAATAAAATTTCTGCCCATTTTTAAAAACTGGCTTAATCAATGTAAGTAAACAGACATACACTGATAAGACACAAACAAGCACAAACAACCTGGTAAACATTTCACGGAAGTAATGATGCGTGGCCTTTCTTGTGTGGCTCCATTTCATAATGAGCGTCCGTGTTTTCCCTGACTAATTTGCACTCTGCCCAGAAAAGAAGAACATCAGCACACCGCCTACACACAGTGCCAGAACGCCCACTGCCTCTTGGTGCTCCAAAGTCGGTAGTATCACTGTAAAAAAAAAAAAAAAAAAAACGCATCATACATTACAGAACCTTCTTTAAACAATAAGTTTTGAAAAAAGAAATGAAGGAATGTTCTTCTTTGATTTTGTTTGCTTTCCTGTTTTTGGCCAAGATATTGATTGTTGTCTTCCAGTTACGCTGTAATCTGATGAGCAAGTATGCTGCTGTTCAACTTGTATGGTGTATTATATTAGAATACTTTCAGCATTGCTTTAAAGTTTTACAACCAGTAATGTCAGCTTTTAGTCCTTTCAGGTCATTGCGTGAGTTTATTTTGCTCTCAAAATTCACATCTGATAACTGAGAATGCAGAGACCTGTGTCAATCACTCCTGGTTTTCAAAAACACTCAGTTGGTCAGGTTAGTCCATTTATCATCTATTTTAATGTACATGTGATTGTATATTTCAAACAAACTGAAATAGTGTAAAACTGTTCATTATGTTTTAACACTAATATGACATTCGAAACTAAAGATTCAAGGCAACAGCAAGGGAACAGATAACAATATTTACAAAACTGCATACACACGGGACCGGATGAAAAAAGCACATGATTACTTATTCTGTTTTCCTCGATATAAAAGAATAAATAAAAAATAAATAAATAATAAAATAATAAATAAGCTCGTGTCCAAAACAAATAATAGGCTTTCAAGCAAAATTGTAACTATGAGTTGACTTAATTATGTCAATAACAACACACACGTCAGTTCGCATCGGCTTGGAAAATAAGGACATTCAACCGTCAAACACTCTTGAAAATGTCTTCAGTACAATCCATTGACAAAATGCTAAGTTCATAGGAATGTGACACTGTTGTGAAATCCTGTTTACGAAAAAGGAAACAGTTTGAAGCATTGCTATTCTCATCATTCTAAATGACAACTTTATTTTTAAAAATTTGAATCGTTGGTTAAAAAATATTTAAACTAGCACAAAAAATCTTCCCGTAATAATTTTCAATCTGGTTGTTACAAAACATACTACATGTTTCAGCAAATTGAATGAGACTTGATGTTTCAAAGCAATGTTTGGAAAACAAAATCTTCAAAAAGATGACAAAATGCTGTTAATGAGAAAAAAATAACCTTTTTAACCGTCATTATTAATTTACTAATACAGTTTCTGAAAAAAATAAAATAAAAAGTTCTAATGGACAAAATGAAAGCAGGAAGATAAACATGCAAATGCGGAAATTTAAACAAATTGTCTCTTAACCTGCCTCTTATGTCATATATTTTCTAAGAATTTGTTCAGCTAACCCGCTTTTACTCAATGCGAACATTGCTTTCCTTTGATTCCCTAGATATCAAATTAAAGTTCATGTATCCACTTGTTGTTTTGGAGTTTGTGGGAAAGTTTTTGGGTTTGTTGATATTTCGAATGCTGTCCCTCACTGGCAGTTTTAAAAAGCAATTGAACTGAGCTTTTGTTTTACCTTGTAAAGATGTAATAACTTCATGTAATTTAGCTACCCTTGTGTAAATGGGCCAACAATCCAATATGGAAGAAGAAGAAGCAGCTGCTGCAAACGTTTTTTTACCTTTTCAAAGTACAGTAGTTCCAAACCGGTAAATGTTATTGTTGATGTGCGTTTCCAAGCTGAACACGTTGGGGGTCCCTAGAATGTGCGCTCTTACTCTTTTATCCTACCTGAGAATCACAATGAGCTTGAAATTGCACACTGGACGACAAGTTAGTGTGTATGACTGTTTTCAAGTACCTATAGGCAGCCATACTCTGACTTCAGAAGATAAGAACCGAGAAATTAAGACACAATTTTTTTTTCCTATTATTACTCAGTTACTCAGAAACTCTTTCCTTCCAAGCCATGAGGATAAGCTAACTGAAATAATTACATTGCAGTCCTCATTCATGTTTACATACCATTAATCATTACCTGGTGAAATTAACATAAGCCCATGAACAGGTGACTACAGTATCTTATTCTCTGACAGAAACTCAGCTTTAAAAAAAATCTGAACTTATTTCCTGTACAGCAGAGTCCGATCAGACCGCCAATGGACCCCGAAAGATTTATAGTTAAAACCCTCATTCATCACCTTACCCTTCTCTCACAAACTGGGACAAGATCATCCATACACGTCTGAATACGATACAGAGGAAGGCCATAAATGAAATAAAAGAAAGTCAGCTTCATCAAATTCGTCCTATAAACTCCCAAACACCCACCCAGAAGATATCTGTCAGGTTTATTTGGCTGTCTGGTTCGCCTGATTTTGAGCAGTTTGTGTTTCTGGCTGTCCCGCAGTTCTCCATAATTATCCTGGAGCCATAAAGAAGTTGGCCCTAATCCTGACGTCACGCACCAGGAAAGGAAAAGGCAAAACAGCACTCAGAAACAGAGAGAAGTTAGAAGAACGTGTGTGTGTGTGTGTCGAGAGTAAGACATGAAGATGTCATCTGGAGTTGCGGGGTTATTGTTTTTTACCATACTGAACAGGAGGAGGGAGGGTGTTCACTGTAGCCATATCTTTTCCTAAAAAAAGAGTAAAAATTGTTTGATTTTTTCTATAAAAGATATCTGGTTTAGTTCACAAGTCTGGTGTTGATATTGCTACTGGAAGCTTAGAACATTTTATTTAGATTTGTAATATGCAGCCTCCATTGTGGTCTTGTACACAAAATTAGTACTTCTGCACACATTTAATGCTTTTGTTGGTATAACAGTACAACACAACAGCAGCAGCAGCATAGTTCCGATGATAACAACATGCAGAATGACTTGAAACGATAATAACAATGATTACAAAAGCGGCAAGATCAAAAGAAACAAAATTTGGGCATGGATCCTTACTTGTCATTGTCTTAACACGCTTTCTCGTTACACAAAATTCCTCTGTGTGTGTGTGTGTGTGTGTGTGTGTGGTGTGTGTGTGTGTGTGTGTGTGTGTGTGTGTGTGTGTGTGTGTGTGTGTGTGGATATTGCATTCTATTGTGTTGTATTGCATTGTACTGTATTGTATTGTGTTCTGCTGTATTGTACTGTGTTGTGATGTATAGCATTGTAGTGTAGTGTAGTGTAGTGTAGTGTAGCGTAGCGTAGGTGGTGTGTGTGTGGTGTGGTGTCGGTGGGTGTGTGGTGTGGTGTGTGTGTAGTGGTGAGTGCAGTGCAGTGCAGTGCAGTGCAGTGCAGTGCAGTGCAGTGCAGTGCAGTGCAGTGAGTGAGTGTAGTGTAGTGTAGTGTAGTGTAGTGTAGTGTAGTGTAGTGCACGCCGCTTTCAGTCACGGCAAATTTCTCCGCGTAAAATTTGAGTTGCTGCCCCTGAGGAGAGTGCGTGGACGCAAGAGTAGCGCCACCCATTACTTTTCTGTATGTGCATTCGTTTACCTATAAGAATAGATTTTCTTCAACATGTTTTGCCAGGGACAACTCTCTCCTTGTGATGGGTTCTTGTACGTGCGTTAAATGCATATATCACAATGAGACCTCGGTTCATTACACATCAGAAAGACTAGAACCCAGATCACCATACACAATCTGGTAAATGGAGGGGGGAGGCTCAAATCTGAATCAAACTGGTACTTCTCACTTTCTCAAAGGATGCGTTACCCCTTGACTACCTTGATACAGTGCCTGCTTAAATGGGCATAATGAGTGGATGTATGTTGGCATGCAAAACAGCATACATGCAGACGTGTATGTGTGTGTGTGTGTTTATTGCATTGCATTGTATTGTATTGTATTGCATTGTGTTGTATTGTGTTGTGTTGTGTTGTGGCTATATCGTATTGTATTGCATGTTTTTCCAACCCATCCAATGGAATACTACTTGAAGAAAACACGGTGAGAGGCGTCTCACGTGTGGCCGGTCTCACGTGATCGATGGTGACGTTAAAAAAAAGTTTGCGCAATTGAAGGCAGCTGGGAAACCCGACGATGCAACTGTGTGTCCTGTGTGAGCCATAGGGAGTGAGTCACCACCTTTAGAGCAGCAGTGCAAGGCAGGGCAGGAAAGGGTTTCCTCTTTCTACCTCCACGTTCTGTTTTGCTCCATTCATATCTCAGGTGCATAATCCACCCGTGCAGAAAGCAAGCGCTAGAATAAAGGTAGGTAGCTGGTCGGTGGTCTAGAAGGTACGCGCCTGCATAGAAAGCGGAAAGTCCGGGTCGGAGTGTGTGCGGTGGTTCGAATCCCGTTTGGACCCAAAACTTTTCCCCCATTCCATTAGATCATAAGTGGCGGTCTGGGTGCTAGTCTTTTGGATGAGACGATAAACCGAGGTCCCGTGTGTTACACATCATTATTTTGCGCACTTTAAAGAACCCACGGCAACAAAAGGGTTGTCCCTGGCAAAATTCTGTAGAAAAAAGCCACTCTGATAAGGAAACAAATGCAGATACAGACAGGAAAACGAAAAAAAAAAAGGGTGGCGCTGCATTTGTGGCGACGCACTCTCCCCAGGGAGAGCAGCCTGAATTTCACGCAGAGAAATCTGCTGTGATATATAAGTGGTATAACAAAAATAATGAAATAAATAGTTCTGGATGGAAAAGAAGACGAGCAAAATTGTCATGGTCCTTTTTTTTCGTTTCTGGGCTAGAGTTTGTAGGTTCGCAATGTCAGATATAGGGTATGTGACCTTTTGTTACCACCATTAAGGTAGCTGCATTCCGACTTCGGGGATGCAGCTGTTTATGACGCAGAAGGGACGAAAAGGACTCAGAAGAAAAGAATGAAGAGGGAAATTATGCAAACTTCATGATTAATGAGATACAGAAAAGCAAACCGATAGAGAGTTCAAAATACTGGTGGAAAGTCAGAAAAAGTAGAGAAGTATCTAGAAAGACAAAGAAAAATCAAAGAAAAAACACACAAAAAGAAAAATGAGACAAGTTTGTAAACATTTCCAGTTAGAATAGGAACAAAATAAACTTGAACTAGGTAATATCTTCAGATACTACGTTCTAAAAAAAAATGTGTTTGCAGTCATGTTTTTTCTTTTGTATTGTTTTTTGATGGTGTGGTGGATGATGGTTTTTGTGTCTAACGTTTTAACCTAACCGCTGGTCACAAAAAGCTGTATTGTATATATATATATATATATCTCTTCTCTCATCATTCTATCATCTCATCATATATCATCTCATCTTATCTCTCTCTCTCTCAGAGACTGATATTTACCGCATCAATCGCCTACACACTTTGAATGCACTCAGTAACAAAGAAGACAAAAATCCCTGCATGTTAAAATCAGTCCATGGTCAGAATCCAGTGCACCTTCTCCCAGTTTGCCCCCTCAAACTAAGAGAAAAGACATGAAACCTACTGGAAGTGAACAGAAGGAAGCAGTTAGGGCCTAAAATATGCAGATGGGAAAAAATGAAATAAGCACTATAGAGATGAATGACTTCTGATATAGTGTTGTGAGGGGGAAAAAACCTTTATCCATCGTCTGCTGTTGCTTGATTCTCTCCCCTTCCGTCAACCTTTTCTGTCTTCCACTTGTCCTTTCTTTTGCATTTTCTTTTTACTTTGGGGTTTGTTGTTGTTGTTGTTGTTTTGCTTTTACGTGATTTGCTTCCTTTTTTATGCCTTCATTGTTTAATTTTGTTTGAATTTGTTTTATTCAGATCTCTTAGGTTGCGAAAAATATGTCTTCTTCCTTTTTTGCTCATTAAAAAAATGTTGTGGTTTTTTTTTACATTATTCTTTTTAAAACACGTGACATTTGTGTGCATTTATGTCCTGTTTTTGCTGATGTATTTGTAGAATGTACAATAATATGTTCAAAGCCAGAATCAGTCAAAGCCACACTTGACAGAATGTCCAATAAAATTTATTTTGTCCTATACGATTTATATCCAACTATGACATTTTCTTTACAGCATGGTCAGACTATGGTTTGACCATTTTAATAAATGGTGATTGTTACGGTAGTCAGTTTATACCTTCAGATATTTTAAGTAATAGTGATTGTTACCGTAGTCAGCTTATAACTTCAGATATTTTAAGTAACGGTGATTGTTACTGAAGTCAGCTTATACCTTCAGACATTTTAAGTAATAGGATTGTTACCGAAGTCAGTTTATACCTTCAGGCATTTTAAGTAATAGTGATTGTCACGGCTGGACTGCAGACAAACAAACTACAATGAAGTTAAAGGAAGACGAACGATGTGGCCGAGTGGTTAAGACAGTTTAACTCTAACCCTGCCGGCTCAGATATCCGCTGGGGTGTTAAGTGAAATAAGGGTGCGGATTTTTATCATGTCTGAGGTCAACTTAAAGAGCAGACCTGTCAGTGTCTTAATTTCTTTCGTGTATATGCACATGCAGAAAATCAAGTATGCACGATAAATATCCTATACTTTCTGTCAACGTCCAGTGGGTTACGAAAACATGGACATACCCAGCATGCATTCTGTAAAAATATTAGCTGCTCTTAAGTCAAAATGATCGGATGAGCCCAGCGGGCAGACCTTCGGCAGTGTTAAAAACACCCAAAGAAAGGGTACCACGCATCTTATCACAATGAGGGACCACAGAGAAGAGAAGGGAGATGATTTTTTTTTCAATGTCGAAGCGCTCAAAAGGTAAAACATACGTTCATTCTTAGACAGAAAATAACTTTAGCAAAGCATGAAATACTTATTTCATTGAAGCATCGAACTAAACTTCATTTGCAACAAATGTGTACCATGAACACACCTATATGCATATATCCCTAATCTTTAAAAGTTTTGTTGTAATGATTCCACTCAACTTCATAAAACAATGAAGGAGAAGAACGGGAAGCAAAATTTGCCTGAAGTACAATATGAAGCTGAGGTCTCTGAAACCTCGCTCCCCTACGACCACACAGGTTATGGACACCTTTACCTTTTACATTAGGAAAACCACCAGGAATACGTGTTTCTTATATTTGAAAAGAGTTCCTACAGATTTCCAAGCTTCTTAATTTTGTTTTACTCATTATTTTTATATAATGTTGCGTACTACGATACTTTCTGTTCAATAATTGCACAGAATTGGAAGCTATTCTTGATCTGTTCATGTCCTCTGTCTACAGCTGTCTTGTTTGTTTTTACTCATATTCATGACTGATTACTGATTCCCTCTGCATCTTCCCTAAAGGCTTCAAAGGGTTTTTTTTCCACATCAGTATTATTCCTGTTTTAGGCACTAGAACGCTGTCTTTTCTATCACTAATTAAGTTTCTGCTTTTCCATTGCAGAAATTTGTTGGCTTGTGCTATCTTCTGCCCTTTTTTCCAAGAACTCATCAGCATTATTGTTACAAAGTTTCAGAGAAGCGGTAATATCGTAAACATAAGATAAACACTCTGTAATCTGTCAACTTACTGGTTTGTTTGTTTACTTTACTGTGTAGTCTGTTGTCCTTCATATCATCATAGTATTTAAGTGAGCTATTCTTTTATGTATGGATTTTTTTAAGTAAGTCCCCTGAATCTGCACGGTCCGTTGCCAATATCACAACCAAAGTACAACTACTCTGCCTGCCTGCCTGCCTGCCTGCCTGCTGCCTGCCTGCCTGCCTGCCTGCCTGTCTCTCTCTCTCTCCTCTCTCTCTCCTCGTTTTGCTCTCTTTCACTCCCCCCCCTCTAAAACAAACAGCCTCTCTCTCATCTCTCATCTCTTCTCTCTCTCTCGTCTCTCTCATCTCTCTCTCTCTCTCTCTCTCCTCTCTCTACTCTCTCGACGGATAGCCAGTGGCAGAACATTGCGCTGGCAATTTGAAGACCCGGTTCGAATCTGGTCGAGGAGATTTTTTCCTGGAGTTAACATCAGTGCTGACTCCACTCTCCCCCAAGTCCTTCGGATGAGACTTTAAACCGAGGCCCTGTGTGCGAACGCACACAGAACATCTTGCGCACTACGTTAAATCTGTTCCGCTTTTCGTAAGAGTAGCCATCGTGTGCCGTGGAACAGATGACATTTACAAAACTGCATACACCACGGGACTGATGTAAAAAAGCACAAGAGTGCCTTATCCCATTATCCCCGATATAAAAGAATAATCAAATCAATCTCTCTCTCTCTCTCTCTCCTCTCTCTCTCTCTCTCTCTCTCTCTCTCTCTCTCTCTCATCCCTCTCTCTCTCTCTCCACACTACACACACACACACACACACACACACACACACACACACACACACACACACACACACACACACACACACACAAAATGCAGACCAACACATAGAACAGTACCTTTGAAAGATTCCAGCTTTTTTTGTCTGAAGAAAAAGAAAGAAAAAAACATTTTAGAAGAAAGGAATGCAGAAAGAACGAGCAAGGGAAAAAAACAGCACTGAGGGAAGTAGACAAGGCGACAGAAGATGATAAATGACCCCTATCCCCCAGGACCTTACGCTGGGAGCCATTCATCTCCACATGGGTCACGGGAAGAAAGAGGAGGGGGGAGGGGGGGGGGAAGGCGGAGGCGACGATTTCGTCTGCATATTTCAGTTTATGTTTCTGTTGTCTGTTCGTCACCTCCTCCTCCCACCTACGTTTGTATTTCCATTTTTTGTGGGGGGGGGGGGGGGGGGGGAAGGTGGGGGGGGGGCGGGTGAGAGGGTGGAATTGGAGAGGGAAGGAGTGGGCAGGCTAAATTTCGTAGGCCAATGATTCTCTGTGTGTGTGTGTGTGTGTGTGTGTGTGTGGGGTGTGTGTGTGTGTGTGTGTGTGTGTGTGTGTGTGTGTGTGTGTGTGTGTGTGTGTGTGTGTGTTTGTGTGACAGGGAGAGAGAGAGAGAGAGAGAGAGAGAGAGAGAGAGAGAGAGAGAGAGAGAGAGAGAGAGAGAGAGAGAGAGAGAGAGAGAGTGAGAAAGGGAGAGAGAGACACAGAGAGTGTGGTGTGTGTGTGTGTGTGGTGTGTGTGTGTGTGTGTGTGTGTGTGTGTGTGTGTGTGTGTGTGCAATACCTGAATGGTTTCTGATTTGTTATGGTTTCTTTGTGATTGCATGAGTGATGGTAGGGTAAAAATTGAATGGTAATGAGGGAAGCTAAAGTTGCATACGTACTGTCTCTTTTTTTTCTATAAATATGACTATTGCACTACTTCTCTTTCTTTCTCTCAACTCCACCCTCTTCTCTCATCTCTCCCCTCTCTCTCTCTCTCTCTCTCTCTCTCCCCTCACACACACACACCACTCCCCACCCTGCTCCGCATCTACTCACACCACACACACACACACACACACACACACGCACAGGCGCACGTGCGCGCGCGAGCACAAACAACACACACACACACACACACACACCACTCCCACACCAACACACACACACACACACACACACACACACAACACACACTACAACTTGAGCTAACAAACATCTTTAAGCTCAATATAAATCACAACAAATGCAAAAACATGCAGTTAGGGAGCAAAAATAGATCCCAATGGCTTTGACTTCGTGGCCAGATTGATAGCTCTTTCTTTCGCCGACACAGATTGCAGACATTTGAATGAACAAAATATGAATAGCCACTCTGATTTATTTCATGCAAATACGCCCAATCAGCGATTCTGTTTCATTTTTATTTTTCTACTTTTTTTTTGCCTATTGCGTTTTAGAAACAGATTCAATCGATCAATCAAAATGACCAATTAATTCTTTTAAATGAGCTAGTTCGCATCATTTGATGGAGTTTGTTCATGAGTGGTGCTTTGAAATTTTGCCCATATTGGTGGGTTAGAGATAGATAGATGAGGGGGTGGGTGAGAGAGAGAGAAAGAAAGAGAGAGAGAGAGAGAGAGAGAGAGAGAGAGAGAGAGAGAGAGAGAGAGAGAGAGAGAGAGAGAGAGAGAGAGAGAGAGAGAGAGAGAGAGAGAGCTATCAAACCAAATTAAATCATTTTTTTAATGATAATGAATAAGCGCTCGTGTGTTTTTTCTTTACATCCAGTCTCTGTCATTAACAGGTATAATGTCATGTTAGAAAAATAAATCCCCAAATCCACACGCTCACACAGAGAAAAAAATGATAGAAAAATATGCAAACAACGAAAACAAAAAGCACCAAATACAACAAACACACACACACACACACACACACACACACACACACACACACACACACACACACACACACACACACACACAAGAAAACAGCATCCAACCAACCAACCATGCAGACAAACCTACTGACAACAAAATCAATAAAACAAACCATGTAACTCTTTTTTTAGTGTGTGGTAAAGAAAAGAATAAACTTCAAACAGTTCATCATTTTATATATAAAAAAAGCAGTAGCAATTGCAAACCTGACAGAAACAAGTAAACACCCTATACTAATCTCTGTGTGTGTATCCGCCCGCACACGCACACAACACACACACACACACACACACACACACACACACACAGCGGTTTTTCTGTGTGTTTTCACGTGCAATCGGTGTTCTGTGGCCTTGACCGTCTAGCTGTCAACGAAGGCGGATTGTCAGTTTCACCATTCTGCATTCCGATTCGCGTCATCTCCACGTGCAAACCGCTCTCTGTGACCTTGACCGTCTGGCAGGGGATGTCAATTTCACTATTTCCGCATTCCTTGCCTTCTTCACGTGCACTCCGCGCTCTGTGACCTTGACCGTCTGGCAGGGGATGTCAATTTCACTATTTCCGCATTCCTTGCCTTCTTCACGTGCAACTCCGCGCTCTGTGACCTTGACCGTCTGGCAGGGGATGTCAATTTCACTATTTCCGCATTCCTTGCCTTCTTCACGTGCAATCCGTGCTCTGTGGCCTTGATTGTCTGGGTTGAGACCAGAAAGGGGAATCCCCCCTCCTACCCCTGCTGCCCTGACTGCTGCCACTGAAGCCAAGAGGGGAATGAATCCCCACTACGGTGTCCACACAAGTACCTGTGACTGTCCTGGGCCTATTGCAGATAGCTGTTCAGGGATCATTTATTTATATATTCTTTTATATCCAGGATAATGGAATAAGCACTCATTTGCTTTTTTACATCCATCCCCTGTGTTATGCATTTTTGTAAATCTTGTCATCTGTTCCCACGGGCACACGATGGCCTATACCCTTACGAAAATGGAACAGGATTTAACGTGTGTGCAAGATGTTCTGCATGGGTTGCACACAGGGCCTCGGTTTATAGTTTCATCCAAAGACTTTTGGGGAGAGTGGAGTCAGCAGTGAGTTAACTCCAGGGGATAAATCCCCTCAAATCGAACCAGAGTCCTCGAACCAGAGTTGTCAAATTGCGCGTGCTATGTTCTGACCACGAGGCTATCGGGTTCCCCTAATCATAGTCACTCCAGCACTGTTCAAGGTACTGGCATCAGCGAATTCACTTGTAGTGGCTGAGAGAGAGAGAGAGAGAGAGAGAGAGAGAGAGAGAGAGAGAGAGAGAGAGAGAGAGAGAGAGAGAGAGAGAGAGAGAGAGAGAGAGAGAGAGAGTGATCGTAGCCCTTAGAGAGAGAACAAGTAACACAGACAGGCAGGCAGACAAAGGGAAGAGAATGAGAGAATGAGTTGGAGGCTCAGAAGACAGAACTCATTCATAAAAATCCAAAGCTTTTTTTCATTGTAAATCCAAAAATCCAAAGCTGTTAAGAAGCATACACACACACGTACACACACGCACGCGCGCGCGCACACACACACACACACACACACACACACACACACACACACACACACACACACACACACACACACACACACACACACACACACACGCACGCACGCACGCACGCACTTTTTTCAATTCTGCTTTTTTTATCATTATTATTTTCTTGGGTTTTTTTTAATAGATAGAGGGCTTGATATTAAACACAAATACAAACAAATGCTTTGGGTATTCGATGTATTCTCTGAAAATATATCTCGCTTGGTTTGGTTTGGATTGGCTTGATTGAATTGGCTTGGCTTGGCTTGTTTGGCGTGGCTGACTTGGTTTGGCTAATTTGCCTTGGTTTGGCTTGGCTGGGTTTGGTTTGGTTTGGTTTGATTTGATTTGGGTTTGATTTGGTTTGGTTTGGTTTGACTAGGCCTAGCCTGGATTGGTTTGGCTTGTCTTGGCTTAGTTCGATTTGGTTTGGCTTAGCTTGACTTGTCTTGGTTTGGCTTGGCTTGGCTTGTCATGGTTTGGCTTAGCTTGGTTTGGTTTGGGTCAGCTTTGCCTACCGGTAGTGTAGCTTAGCGTAGCTTACTTAAGTTCACGTTAGTGTGTGTTTATTGTATTTAAAATTTCCATTCGGTGAAAAATGAAAACCGTTTCTTTAAGCAAACGCAGCCACGCAGGAGTGTTCAGACACGTTTGAATGTATTTCTTACTATGCTTTTATTGCCGTTATTATTCATCGTTGATCTGTTCTTGTAGCTATAATTGTTGTTGTTCTTGCTATCGGCGTTTTTGATCACGATGAGAAGGAAGAGGGGGGGGGGGGATATGATTTCTGCCGTTGTTACTGCTATTATCTATTGGTATTTTTTTGTTGTTTAAAAAATGTTATTACATCAATACAACATAGAAGCAATATATGAAGTTTGAATAGAACAAGCATATGCCTATTTTTTTTTGTTATTTCCATGTTTAAACCCTTTTCTTGGTATGGTGTTGCCTATATCTTGCTTTCTATATATTTTAGATACTTTTGTCGTTATTATTGTTGCTATTACTGTTTGATGCTGTTATCACTGTTTTTAGAGTGATCTTTTTTTCAGAAAACTGTTATGCATTGTATCAGGGGAGGTTTTTTCGTTTAATTTTTTTCACTATTTGTTGTCTACAGTTTCTTCGTTCACACTTGAAGTGGGTTTTTTTCCTATATTTTCTTTTGCCTACAGTCTTTTTTTGTTTTTCACATTTTCTGGGATCACCTGAAGCCGACGAGGAAAAAACCCTGTTAGCATTTATTACTGTGGACAACAGCATAGATCTAGGATTCTGTCTGGGGATCCGCTGCTCATTGTTTTATTTTAAAACAAACAAAAAAAGCTCAGGATGTATTCATGAAAGAGACAAACAGACAGAGAGGGGGTGGGAGAGGAGGGCGGGCCGGAGTGAGCAGAGAAAGACAGACATGCAGACAGACAGTGGGGAGAAGACGGCATGTAGACATATTTTCCAGGGTTTCTTTCTTTGTTTTGTTTTAGGGGGGGAGGGGAGGGGGTGTTGGGGTTTTGTGTGTTTTTTTCGATTGGGGATTATTTTTCTTTGGCTTGATCTCCGACGTTCACCAATGGTGAAAATTTGCGTATACGACTGTTTTCCTATCTTTATGTTAGCCGTTTTCACACTTCGGGGTTGATGTAAATTCTTTGACTTTTATGCTGTTTAAGTGATGCCCTTTCCATATATGGCATAATTTTTAACATGGGCTTGTAAACAAAATTTCATCTGTTTCGACCCCCACGTCCCACCTTGATATGTTGGGGTTTTTTTATTTATTTTGTCATCTGTTCCTACTGGCTGTAATGGCCTACTCTTCCGAAAAATGCAACGTGTGTAGTGTGTATGCAAGACGTTCTGCCTGCATTGGTACACACGTTATCCGTCTATGATCTTATCTGTGTGACTTTCAGGAGAGTGGGGTTGGTGCTTGAATTACACATTTATAGGAAAGATAGATCTTCAGACACATTATGAAGTGAATGAATCATGATTTACAAAACAGAATGAAAATAACTTTCGCGTACAAAGGCTCTATCGCAACAGCACAGATTAAACAAAAATTATGTATTAAAAATGCCTTCTTCATCTGTAGGCAGACCAAAGACAAACGCCAAAACATGACACACAGGCTTTTAGACCAAGAAAAAAAACACCTCAGGCTCAAATCTTTCAGGCAAGTCCAACATATGCAAGCTGGGCAAAGCAAAACAAAATGCACAGTAATGTTTCTACAGAAGTAATAAAGGGGTGACGTTCTTGTGTGGCCTCATTTCGTAATGAGCGTCTGTCTTCTTCCTTAAATAACTTCCAGTCTGAAAAAAAAAGTAAAATAAACCCTCCAGTCTGACAAGAAGACACACACCATAGCCAACAACACAGAGACAACATGCCGACCGGTGCACTGCACTCCTGCACCTAGATCTACTGAACAAGCTCCAGGCGTAGGGTGTTTTTGTTTTTGCTAAACCCAGAAAACAAGAAACATGCGCAACAACAAGAACGAAAGCATTAACAACGACCCAAATACCTCCTATTCACTCCTACAATTTAAAAAAAAAATCAACAAAACAACAAGAACAGAAAAGAAAACAAAATCTGCAGCATTAAACAAAATGCCATAGGAAGTGAATCACCACCTGAAGGGCAGGTTAGAGCAGGGCAGGGTTGGACAAATTAGGGCAGGGAAGGGAAGGGAAGGGAAGGAAGGCTTTTCTCTTTTCAACCTCCACCTCCTGCAACTGGCTGTAAATCTCTCTCTCTCTCTCTCTCTCTCTCTCTCTCTCTCTCTCTCTCTCTCTCTCTCTCTCTCTCTCTCTCTCTCTCTGAACTTAAGCCACGCTGTCCAACCAGGAGCTAAACATTCTAACCACTGCAACATGGAAGCTGATGCTCATCATCGCCTACTAACCAATTCTTCTCACTTCCTGATGATGAAGGTCCCTGGCTTAGCTACAGAACCATGGTGATTGAGAAACCATTGTGTTGTGAAATTCCTCACTGATGCTCCTCCACACAATTTTTTCATAAGCCATCTCATCTTTGATTCATTCTGTAATATCTCACCATGGGTATAGGAATGGAGAAAAATGGAAAATTAAATGGGATGTCACCTCCAAAACAAGGTATGACAAGCGTTAGTTTGACAGCTTGCATTTTTCATTATGGTTTTAAATAGATGGTGACAGTGCAGTGGTCTTATTTCCAACACAGTTTATTAATGTGAATAAATCATTAGAAATATAGAAGCTATAAAGGTTTTCTCTCTGGGTGTAAGATATCACAATGCTTAACCAGCTTTTAAAGATGGTATAACGAATATTTTGTGACATAAGTGTTTGTATGTTCATGATAATGGAAAGAATCAGTAGTTTTGTGACAATGACAAACTGCGTTGTCTTCATTACTATGTGTTTTGCAATCAGCCAGGACTCAGAGGTCTAAGCCCTCATACATCAACTGGAGATCTATGTACTTTTTTCTGGCATTTTAGGTCACTATTACACACATAAGTGGGTGACAGTGGCCCAGATTTCTTTTTGGTCCCTTCAGCTAACAACACACTTACCCCGGGCCTGGGGCCAGGAGGGAGAGGGATGATGCCAGGAAGGAGAGGGGATGATGCCCTCTTTAACGAAGAGGTATTGAGCCACGCACAGGAGGCAAACCACCACAGGGCAAAACAAGCAGAAAGCTGATAGGCCCTGGGTGGATGCCTGGGAGGATACATCACTGCTGTCTATACCTCCCCCCTCCCCTCCCCCCATGCCTTGCTGCCTGGCTCCTTAGGCTGCAAATACACAGCTGCCGATCAGAGCCAAATTGCTACTTATTGTTTAGTAATCTAAGCCTCCCCAATCACTTACCAGGGTATCTGCAGTTACCAAACTATATTACTGTAACAGACCAGTCCTTGATTAAAACCTAACGCACTTTTGCCCCCCCTCCCCCCACCCCTTGTATACTTTTTACTGCATTTTTCTTTATAAAAGCAACCATTTTCCCTCATTTTAATATCCTCACAAATCAATTTTGCCACGGTTTGCAAGTCAGTGTTTGGTCACCAGTTTTGGAATAATTATAAGCAATCAATAGACTACAATCATTTTGATCTCTTTCAAAGGTATGGCATTAGTCTTTTCCCTTAATCCAAAAACAAGCATTACATTTCTACCCACTTTAAAAACATGCTGGTGCTACAATTTCTTTGTCCTAACTACGCCATAGAAAACTTACTGAGGTATTCACAACTTGTGTATTGTGGCCTTGCCGCCATCTTCTGTCACCTAACCAGGCCATTGATGCCATCAGCCTTATTGGACATTTCCCTTTTGTGGTTCTGGCCATTGCGTCAACATCCATGCCCCCACCCCTACCCCTTCCCCCTCACTCTGTTTTGTTTTCTCTACATCAGAAAAGTGCAAGGCATGGTTTCAGGCGTAACCAGATTGGCCAGGTGGGTTTTATGGAAAACAGGAATTTCAAGCCCTGGTGCTTGTGCAAGGACAGATTAACTATAATACAGCTGCTACGAATGATGAGCTTCTCTCATGCTCGTTTCTATCAGGGACACAGAAAAAATCAATTAACCTGGCACTATAATCAATAGTAACTTAACTTTGAAAAAAATAGTTTGAATTTGTCTTGAGTAACACAGGTATACATAGCCTGTCTGAAAGCTATAGCAATAATACTCACCTATTTTTCATCATGACAAAAGGTTTGGAGAATTCGTGGCTTCTTTGCATTCTTGATAATGACAGATGATGCAAGCTTCGTTGTTTTGTTTTTTGACAGATTGCAGCCGTTTCATTTGATTTTGCAATCTGAAACGTGGCAAAAGTACAAATCCACCGCAGTTCTGTTTGCATGGCATACTCACAGCTGACTGTGCTGGGCACAGCAATAGTTAGAGTTGTACGTTCAGCTCGTTTTTCCCAATGTCCCCGTGGCTAGACTGTGTGTATAAATCATCACAAGGATAGATTGAGAAAATGTGGTCTAAAGATACTACTAGTATAAAGCCTATTCATGACCCCATATACCAACTGATATAAATTGGTCGATAGGGTATGTGATTGGCGCACACTGCAACTGAACTACTCATTTGCTGAGAGAGTTTGAAAAAAGAAAAAAAAAGGTGAGACTGGCAAAGCAATAGAGGGTGTCATTTATCGTGTGGGTGGATATTGACTCTGATGGAGGCGTTGTGGCAATCTGCCCACGTGATTGGGGGAAGGGGAGAGGGGGGGGCATCACTTGAGATAAATCTGATAGGTCCCGAAGTGAGGACCAGAAGGGGGATGCATCATCACTGTCTGCACTTCCCGCCAGTCTGTTTCACTGCTTGTCCTTGTTTCTCATTGCCTGTCCTCAGACCCTGTAGCCCAATCTCCTTCATCTGATACTTTCTCTGCTGGAAGCTGAATTCCCTACCTCCCCCCCCCCCCCCCCCTCTTACCGAAACGTTTCATTGCTACTGTTACACATACTTTTATTCTCCCTCACGGTTATCTTCCTGCTGCCTTTTCCTTCCTTTTTTTCTCTCAAGACCTCAATCCTCCCTTTTGTGTATAAAATTATACAAACATTTTCTAAAACACAATGACCAAAAACACATTCTTGACTTATTTGTTCTGAGTCAATATTAAAAAGATATTCACCTCTTTTATTTTATTTTTGTTTTCTTCCTCTTTCTTCTCCTCCATTATGCAGGTATTTTAAAGGGGGGGTGTCCATCTCTTGTATTTCTTTACTTTTTCTACTCCTTCCTTAATATTCTTAACCCTCTGTCTATCAACATGTTTATCTGCATGGTTTAAGCACTTGTAAAATGTGTACTCCTGAATAGTCTCAGCGATTTTACCGTCATTTCTGTGTTTATTTTTTCCTTCCCTGTCCTTTCTATCTCTTTAAACCATCTTCTTCAGTCTTATCTAGCTCATTATCTCCTATCCAGGACAAAAATTACACTAAGCGTTTATTGGTAGTGTGTGATAAATCATGGACTGATTATGAACATGAGAAATGACGATGGCATGAACTAGAGAAGAAGAAACTGAAAGAGAAAAGCCGTGCTGCATTCCCACCTACCCTACCCTTCCCTACCCTACCCTGTCCTGCCTGCTAAGTTGACTCACTTCCTATGGCCCACAGAGTACACACAGCTACGTCATCGGGTTTCCCAGCTGCCTTCTATTGCACAAGCGTTTAACGTCACCATCGATCACGCCAGACACGCGTCACATGACACCTGTCTTTTACCATGTGCAGTTGGGTTTGTTTTGTTTGTTGTTTTTCGAAAACGGGGTTTCATTGACTAATCTGGAAAACAGACATGCAGTCCGGAAAATACTTAGATGTGCACAGGTAGGTACGCACGCATGCTGTGATGAAGGCACATGTGTGCTCATATGCAACACAGGCTTGCTTGAACACACACACACACACACACACACACACACACCACACACACACACACACACACATCTAATATCACTATGAGTAAAGATAAAGAGACGTTAAATTGAAGAAAGAACACACACACACACACACACACACACACACACACACACACACACACACACACACACACATACCAGAGTGCGCGGGTGCGTGTGTTGTGTGCCCGTAGGCACACACGCGCACACGTACACACACACACAATCTATCACGAAAAAGCGGTAAATATTAGGTCACAACTTCGTCAGTGTTTGCCTCAAACAGCATTCCACAAGCTTGTGGAGAACAAACAGTGCACACACATGCAGACACACAAGACATGCAGACAGACAGAGACAAACAGACAAAAAATATAGAGGCAGAGACAAATACAATGAGAGACATGGATAAAAAAAAAATTAAAAAGGAAAGAGGGAGCAAGAGGAAGGTGGCCATTTTTGTTGTTGGTTTTCTCAATGATGAGAAAAAGTGGGTATGGAAAAGCTGAGATGACCATATCAAGTGAACAAAGCGATGCAAACAAAAACCAAACCACACTGAATTAGCTATACTTTTCGTTTGACTGAAATTTAAAGCGCACATTACATTTTTCCAATTTTCACAAATCAGAACTGACAGTTGTCCTTAATCACTACAGGACCATGTTAAGAACGCAGGACAAAGAGCAAAGGGAGGCAGAAAAACGTGGGGGGAAAGTGAACTAATGATATGCTCTAGCTTTGTGAGAATAAATTGGTTGTCTTCCCCTTACATAACATGCAATTGCGTCCCTTTTAAATGAACGAAATTGAATATGATTATTCTAATTTATGTAAACGACACAAACCACAAGTTTCAGACAATACTTTGGGCTCTAGCTCTATCAATCAAATAAGACAAGTAGATAAATAATTCGAATAAATAAAACCTGCTACAGAGTTTAAACATCTTAAATTGTTCATAATAGTGAGTTACTGTTACCACCAGTACCAGTTACCACTGTTACCACTTAAATCTGATATTATTTTTGTTTGGCTACTTCGCATTTCTTTGGTCGTTTAGACCAAATGCTAAGTAGACAAAAAAAATTATGAAGTTAAAAGACGGCTCAAGCGAAGCACAAAAACTGTAAGGGAAAAACTACAAGTCTAGATCAGCAGAGAAATACCAAGGGAAAAATAACTCGCCAAATCAGCATACTCAAAATCCCTAAACTTAGTAGCTTTTCATAACATGAAATAACACCAAAAAATAGATTTGGGATAATTGCTAAATAGTTATTACCTTCTATCCATGGATATTGATGTCAGCAGCTATGACTGAGTTTGAAATAGGTATCAACAGCGAAAAGAATCTAAATATCTTCGGTCTCGTGGTTATTGGTTTTTGTAGTTTGCAGCCTTTATTTTTGTAAATCTTGCTATTCTTAGTGGGACATAAAAACACAAAGAAATGTGCACACATAAACAAACTGCCATGCAAGAATATGGCCGACTGTATGCCAAAATATGCATCAACTGGAAGCACTAAAGAAAAGTTTGTTCAAGAATAAGAAAAACCTGGCTGGCATTTGAGCCATCTTTTAGTTTCAAGTGGCCAAAAGTTACGCCTTTTGGTCAGAATCAAAATTTTTTTACACACCTTCAGCCATACAAACGACCACAACGATGAATAATAAATGAACATACATTTCCAAAGTGCAAGGCTGACGAAACGAATGACTTCTAGATTTCTTCGCAAACGTCTGGGTGTTTATGTGCTCAGAGGACGCCATTTCTAACAGCTCCAGCGACAGTGGTCCTCTGGCTCTCCTTTCCCACTTCATGACGTCAAAATTATTGCTGACGTTTTTTATGAGGGTGGAGAAAATGAAGAAGATGACAGTACTAAAAGAAAAGGATACTGTCCGAAATGATCTGACTTAAAGAGCGAGATAAACCTCACAGACGACCTGGATAGTTTGAGAGTTTATCTAGTGCGAATAAAAGAAGTTGCTTTCAATCTATTTGCTGCCTTATTACATAACGTTTTTTTCTCCCAGAACTTCATCTTAGCCTGTATTGCAAACTGTCATTAGCTGAGTTATGGCTAAGAGCTTCAAATATTTCAAAATTGATTGCTGAAAATAATATGTGTAGTAAAAAGGAAGTATCAATAGCAAGCATTAGTAAGTAAGAAAGATGCAGCAAACATCTCAATTTAGCTGCATTCAGTATTCTTAAAGACACTACCTGAAACTGGAAAAATTGCTCTTTCATAAAAAATCACTGCCCGCAGCACAGTTTTATCAAGAAAATTGCCACAGGATAAATTCAGCACACTGGAAACAAGAAAAAATGAATTGTTACACCTGAAGCAATGACACTATCCGAAAGGCAAGCAACACAAATTTCAGCAGTGGAAGACGACACTTTACCTGAAGAAAAGTAACACCATATTACCCCACAGTGATGAACGGGACCAATGAGGCAAGGCAGTGAGAACCAGTATTACTGAGTGCCTGCGATAAAAAGGAAGCCTAAAAAACTAGGGGTTTTGATTGTAATTGTTGTGGGTAATATTAGTTTATCAAACTCACTGTCGTCAGTTGGGACAGAATGACTCACACACCAGCCATGATATTCAGGTTTTTGTTCCATTGTCTAAATTTTATCATTCAACAACGACTAACCAAACTTTATTGCCTATGTTTTCTCATTCGTATAAAATGGGCTAGAACTCGATCAGAATATATGTTCTTTACCTCACCTTCACCTATCCCGTTGTCCTGTAGACCGTCTGGGCACCACTGAAGACTTTGCTACTACCACTGGGGTTTTGATACCCAAACAACACTGTGATAATGACAACACTAAAACGGGTGTTTTCCTGCTGTTAAAACACACACACACACACACACACACACACACACACACCACACACAAACACACAACACACACACACACACACACACACACACACATCACGACTACATCCACTCTTTTTTTATCCTTTTTTTTTTTTTTTACATATCTGTCCTCATGTTACTGGTAATGGGTCACCAAAAACAAGAGAAAGATGAAAAAGTGTGGGTTTTTTTTTTTGTTTGTTCTGAACAGAGTTTCTTTTGTGTGTTTATTTTTTAATGTGGCTGTTCTACTTTATAAGTCGTTTTTCCATATCTGTAATATTCTTTTGTCTGGTTTTACTTGTTTTCTTTTATGGGACTTTGGGTTTTTTTGTTGTTGTTGTTTGTTATTTTTTTGGGGGGGGTAGATTTGCAGAGGAGGTATCAGATCTGCAGTGTTGCTGTTATTATTGTTGTTATCACGTGTTTATCTGTTCTCGTTGTCGGTTGGTTGTTTGGGGGGGGGTAGAGGGGAGGAGTAGGGAGAGAAGGAAGGCTTTAACCGTGCAATGCCAAGTGTCTGTCCTGCACAGATAACTGAAGCAGTGCAGTGCACAGCTGCCATAGTGCCACAGGAGTGGTGTGCCACGTGTGATGTGGGTATCTTCTGATCAGCATGGACATTCATTCAGGAAGACGTCTGACAGACACACATTAGGAAATGAGGCCACACAAGAAAGTCACCACCACCCCTTTATTACTTCCGTGAAACATCAACATGCATTTTGCTTTTGTTTTGTTTTTGTGTTTGACCTGAATATGCTGGGTTTCCTTGAAGACATAAACCTTTTTTTTTCTCTACGTTTAATTTTCTCTGTCTGAAAGCATAGAGCAGTGACGTATATGAAATAGGTTGGTGGTTTGTCTGAATATATTTCAGTTCTGTTGGAACATTTTTTATTCTATTTCTCTTTTTGTTTGCTTGCTTGGTTCGTTGGGTGGGTTTGTTGTTGTTTAGTTCCTAGGCTAGAAATCCTAGATTTACCAGTGGGGAGATTTTTTTTTTTTTAACCCAATTAATGTAGCCACATTCCGACTTCGGGGATGTTTCTTTGGCGACCCTTTCAGTATTTGGGATCTATGTTCTTTTACCTGCTAGAACCCCCGTCTATTAACTCTTTGAGTTTGTCTTTATTCTTTGTCTGTGTCTCTTTTTGAATGTCTGCATGTTCGTCTGCCACGACAGGTGGAGCTACATATATGCATCTGTCTACGAAGACATATGAGAGAACACTTTTGTTT
>CM060318.1:57292909-57300409 GCA_030674155.1 Stramonita haemastoma | reverse complement strand
GAGGGATGGAATAGCCTGGTGGCTTTCGGAAGAGTAGGCAACTGGTGCTGATGGGAACGATTGACAAAATTTGTAAAATTGCATGCATACGGAGACTGGACTTTCAAAAAGATACCCGAGACCTTCATCCATTTTCCTCAAAATCAAAGGATAAATAAGGATGGATTATGAAAAATAATATGAAAATGAGAAACGTTTTGCAGATGTTTTCAGCTATAATGGGGGTTAAATACATCTTAAGACATACTAAAAATATATCTTCCCACAGACTTAACAAAACTGTTCATTGGATATAACCCTTTGGCGTTTTTGTTGCTGTTTTTTTCTTATTATACATCGACGAACAGTTCTTTGCTAGCATAAATATGAAGGATGTTCCTGATTTGCACTGTTTGCCTTACGATTATTCCCTTCTTGCCCAAGCAATCAGCCCCGAGGTCCGCATAATCCTGTTTAATCCACCCAGTCAATCAACCGACACCTGCAGCCACACATGAACAAAGTGTTTTGCGCCCAACTGACGAGTAAAGAAAAAAAAAAAGAAGAAACAGAGATGGGTGGCGGTTGGGTGGGGTGTGCTGAGGTGGCACTATCCCTGGAACTCAAAGCGGAAATGCCCCTAGGGGCTGATGGTATGAAGGAAGTCAGGTGACAGCAGACGACAAGGCCATAGTACACTGTTGTGTTACACGTCAGCAAGTGGCAGTGGCAGAGACCTATAAAAAGAAACTGTTTATTCAAAATACTTAGGAACCATTATATAAAAAACCAGCATACACACAGGTGTCGTGTTTAGACACCATCGATGAGGACAAAAAAATAATAGGTAGGCGCTGCACTTGTGGCGACGCGCTCTCCCTGGGAGAGCAGCCCGAATTTCACGCAGATAAATCTGCTGTGACCTAAAGGGGTATAATATAAAATAAAATAAAATAAAATAAAATAAAATAAAATAAGTATAAAACCAGAAAACCTGGACTTGCCGCTTGGCTTTCTCGCCTGAATGAGTGAGTGAGGAGGTAACTCATTGCTTTTTCTTTTTATATTCCACAGTTCCAAAATGGGATAATTACGCTAGGACTATAAGACAATCTACAACAACAACAAAGTACTTTATTTTTGTGAAAAAGTGTGTACTGTGGCTTTTAAACTTAGAGAATTAGATTCATTTCACACTGACGCAAGAAGAGTCAAATTGCATTCTTTTGGCTGCTTGTTTTCCTAGGCCGGTGATCGACTAAGCACATGAAAATTGGAATAAGACATTTTCCTGACGTTTGAGTAATATAGGGAGATACCTTTCGCGTGCACAAACTTAAAAACATACTTAAATCTACACAGAATATGTTTGTATTTTTAAAGGTCTAAAATTTTATTCTGGAGTTTGTTTCGTAAAAAAAATAATTCTGTTATTGGTAATCAGATACTTCGCCAATGCTGTAAGAGGCTTAAAGAATAAAAGAATGATATAGAATTTAGCTCTGATTGGCAGCTATATATCACAGCCAGGACAAGGCCACAAGGTGGGATGGTGGTGTGGTGTAGTCTCCCATTCGGCTTTCACCCCCGGTACGTCAGCTTTCTGCTCACGTTGCCCTGAAGCATTTATCCTTTGGCTGCCTGAGCCAGGGACCCCCTTTGAATAGGGTGTTTGCACCTGCAGACCTGTGTCTGGTCTTTTATAAACTGAATGTTAAAATTGTGACCAACTGCAGAAATGTGTCTTTAGTTGGGGGGGAGGGGGTAGAAGGTAAATGTGCGTGCGTGCGTGCGTGTGCGTGTGTGTGTGTGTGTGTGTGCATGTGTGTGTGTGTGAAAGTGTTTCGGAGTGAATGTGTGTAGCCTATGTATGAGTGTGCTAGTGGTCTCTGTGTGCTCACAAAGGCATGTACTTAAAATGTTTTAACCGTTTTCTTTTTTTAACTAGTATTTCTATAGTTGATACAAACGATTGTATGTGCATCTGTGTGGGTAGCGTGTGTGAACAGAGAGAGTGCAGAACAAAAAGAGACCAGCATGAAAGACAAAACATGAATGAAGAAAGATAGGATTATCAAGAGAGAGAGAGAGGCAGAGACAGAGACGGACAGACAGGCAGACAGACAGACAGAGAATTGTACACATTTCCACATTTCTTTCCACACATCCCCAGTCGGAAAAGAAAAAAGTCATTTCATTTTCTGTTTTGCTTCACTGCCAAATTATGCAAATCTCAAGTTAGAAGAAGTGAAAGGCATTTTACAACTAGCGGCATGAGGTGAACGCTGGAAAAAAATCCTTCCCCGCCCCGCCCTTCTCCGCCCTTCCCCGCCCCGCGCCGCCCGTCCTGCTCTGCCCTAAAGGTGGTGATTCACTTCCTATGGCCCACAGAGTGCACACAGCTACATCATCGGGTTTCCCAGCTGCCTTCTATTGCGTGAGTGTGTTGACGACACCATCTATCATGGGCTAGACGAGCCATGTTTGGTCGCTTACAGTCATGTATTATTTTCGCAAACAGTCGTTGACAAGTTTTGTCTGGAAAATCAATACACAAGCAGCAAGCATGTGTGAATGTCTATTTATGTTCGTGCACATGCGCGTGTGTGTGCGCGCGCGCGTGCGCGCGCACGCACGCACACACACACACACAACACACACAAAGTGTGCATGCACAAATACACTCATCCACACGCATACTCGGAGTACACACACACACACACACACACACACACACACACACACACACACACACACACACACACACACACACACACACACACACACACACCGAAAAGTAGGAGAGCATCACACAGAGAGAGACAGAGAGGCAGTCTGACAGACAGAAAGACAGACACATAGGCCTACAAAGACAGACATACAGAGAAACAGAGACAGAGTAAAGAGGCAGAAATAATAGAAATTGAATACGAGGTAATTTTTCTTTTTCTTCAATTGACTGGTCTGTCAGTATGTTATCTTATATAGCAATAAAGCCTAAGGCAGTCGGCAACGTGTAATTTGCCTCGTTTACATAAATCAAAATAAACATATTCAATTTCATAGCATAAAGGGGAAAGCAATCGCATGTAATATAAAAAGAAAAGACAAGCTATTCATTCACGGAAAGTTATAGCGGAATAGTAGGCACTTTCTCTCCCCTCCCCTCCCTTATAATAATAAGCAACACAATCCACTTCTGGAAATTCTGTGCTAGGAATTCCCTCTTTTCTATCCCTATCTTTGTTCCTGCCATATTTCTTTTCCTTCTGTTATCTCTTTCTTGTCTATTTTCTGCTTTCTTGGTCCATTCTCCCACCTTCTTTCCAGAAAAGACTTAAAAGATAACGATTCTCTCCCACGCCAAAGTAGGATGTGCTAAGCCTGACTTGTCAGGCGCTTAACAGCAGCGCTACGCATTTTCGATGACATGACAAAGAAGAATGGTTGCTGAATATTCAACAAAGAAGAAGAAGAAGAAGGAGAAGAAGAAGAAGAAGAAGAAGAAGAAGAAGAAGAAAGAAGAAGAAGAAGAAGAAGAAGAAGAAGAAGAAGAAGCGAACAATGTAAAGACAGAACTGAGTGAGCAAGCTACGCTTTTCCTCTGATTTCAGTTAAAAACACAGATCTCATATTTCCACATCAGAACTGACAGTTGTGCTCAATCACAATGGGACCATGCACAAAACGGGGGACAGGGTTGTGGGGGGTTGTATAAAAGGAAGGGGAGAAGAGAGGAGAGAAAATGCCTAATATTACGCTCTAGATTTCAGTGAATAAACTGATTGTTCCTCCTTTTTTTCATACATATAACATGCAATTGCCTCCCTTTTCATTGACTGAAATTGAATAATATAGCTATTTTGATTTATAAAAACGAGGCAAATCACATGTTGCAGGATGCTTTAAGCTGTATTAGTCAAATACAAAACAACAATAAGTGGATGAATGAAGCAATCAATCGATCGACAGATGAATAGACGAGAAAACAAACAAAATTAAATAGATAAAAGGAGATATTGTTTTACTACGTATTAGACATGTTTTCATTACTAAAATAACGTGTCCTCATTGAGGGATGCATTCCTTTGAGAGAGAGAGAGAGAGAGAGAGAGAGAGAGAGAGAGAGAGAGAGAGAGAGAGAGTTATTCAATTGATTTTTTCTTTTATATCGAGGATAATGGAATAAGCGCTCTTGTGCTTTTTTACATCCAGTCCCCGTGTGTATGCAGTTTTGTAAATGTCACCTGTTCCCACCGGCACACGATGGCCTACTCTTACGAAAAGCGGGACAGGATTTAACGTGTGTGCAAGATGTTGTGCATGCGTTCGCACACGGGGCCTCGGTTTGAAGTCTCATCCGAAGGACCTTTCTGTGTTCCTATCCCTGTATCTAACTCTCTCTCTCTCTCTCTCTCTCTCTCTCCTCTCTCTCTCTCTCTTCCTCTCTCTCTCCCCTCCTCTCTCTCTCTCTCTCTCTCTCTCTCCTCTCTCAAAGGAATGCATCCCTCAATGAAGACACGTTATTTTAGTAATGAAAACATGTCTAATACAGAGAGAGAGAGAGAGAGAGAGAGAGAGAGAGAGAGAGAGAGAGAGAGAGAGAGAGAGAGAGAGAGAGAGAGAGAGAGAGAGAAACACTGGTAGAAAGAAAAGACGCCGAGAGAGTGAGGGAGAAAGCTAGATATACAGATAGGAACACAGAAAGGGCCAAATAATTAGCGGAGATGATCGAGTCCAGGCCATTTTTTCTCAGAATAGTCAAAGAAAGGATGTAACAGCCATTTTAGTCAGCAACATTGTAAGACAGAAATAACAAAAGTATTAAAACACAACAGAAACAGGAGGGAAAAGGCATGAAAAGTGACAAATTTAGAAAACAGAGAACAAGAATAGACAAAGAAGCCAAAACTAAAAGAAAGAGCTAATGCCCAAACTCGAGACGGTAAAGTGTTGCTGAATTTTTGCTCCTCAGAAAAAACACAAGGCCAGATACATTTTTAAGACATGTATTTACGCTGTAAAGTCAAGCAATGTGTTTATAATAATGGATAACAAAATCTACAAAACCAGATGCACAAGGGGGCGGGATGTAAAAAACCAAAAACACACGAGTACTTTATTCCATCATCCTCGAGATATAAGAACAAAGAAAAAACGAAAGAATGAATGAATGATGGCTAAATCAGAATGAAAAACTGATGAATAAGTGAACTACTGAACAGTATCGACCCCTGTCCAGCACAGTTCTGTCAGCAGTGTATGATGGCCAAGTGATGCCTGGCGATGAGCGTAGTCCTCTTGGCACAGATTTCCATGTCATGTCATGTCATGTCTTGTGTGTGTCTCATCAAGCCAGGTGAGCTCTTATTCTGCCTGCCAGGCCATCCATGCCATCTGTACTGTACAATCTTCAATCTTCAATGCTGTTTAATCTTCACTGTACTGTCTTCAATGCTGTCTGCTACGTGGGCATTAGTCTTGAGTGTATCGGTCAGGATGTGTTTGGAGAAAAGGTTGAAAAATATATGGAAGAGAAGAGGGTTCGTTCCAGCCAAAGTATGAACCGTTCTCCTTAAAAAAATGTTTAATGTAATTTTGGAAGCTGTTTTGACTTCCATGCATCTGAGACATACAGAATGTTTCTACTTCCCAACAGATGCTCAAATCACTGTCTTTTTAAGATCAACATGCTTAACTTTCAATCTGTGCTTCTCCATAACTGGAAAAAATATCAGATTTGTACGGAAATATCTCTGCTGAAAAAGCCTTTTTTTTTCTTCCGATAAGCCTCATCGTAACATTTTCTTAAGAGTATTGAATAGAACTCCCTCCAGTGGCCATCAAAATAGAAAAGTTTTCAATCATCGTAACCGAACTCAAATCGATGAATTAATTCAAGTGTACACCAAGCTCACTTGTGAATTTGCTCTGCTGTGTAAAAGGTTTTTTAAAAAAAGTGCCATTACCTTTTTTTTTTTACTGCTCTTGCTGAAACATAAAATACAAATTAAAGCAAAACATACATGAACGAGCTAGTAGACAAAAACATAGTCAGTGGAAAGTTATAATATCCTTTAAGCAAAACAATAGAGCTCAGTGTGGTTAAAAGAAATTCCAGTTGACTTTCTTCAGTTGAAGCAGCCAACAGTCATACCACCCTGTCTGAATTCAATATTTTTACACACCTTCAGACGAAATAGTTGCAGCTATGAATAATAAACGTGGACACATTTCCAAGATAGCAAGCCTGGAAGAAAAGAATGACCCCCAGATTTCCCGAAAATGTTCCAGCGTTTAATGCTCAGTGAACGCCATTTCTAACTTCCAGCAGTTGGAGTGTTCCTCTGGCCCTCTCTTCCCCAGTGCATGACGTCAGAGTTATTGCTGACGTTTTTTATGACGGCATGGCATGACGTGTGTGGGAGCACTAAAAATGATAGGCGCGAAATCAGCCCAAATAAAACAGAAACAAAACACTCGTAGACATACCGGGACACTTGGGAGTTAAGAGTACGAATTTAATGAAACTCGTCTCATTTTATTGGCGACCGTATTTCACGCCATTTATTTAGGGTATAAACTTATTTGGGTTTAGTATGCTGAGAGAAGTTTTAGGTGATAAATAAAGTTGGAAGTCAACTGTTTAAGATTAACTGCAGAAAGTATCTCCTGTGTATCGGGAAACGGTCTAATCATGAAGATGCAGCAGACAACTCTTGGACAATTCAGTCCAACGATTCTCAGTAAACTACGTTGTAGTCTAAACTACAATGCGGGAGCGTCCTGGGTTGACCTCTGTAGTTGGCCAGAGCGTTGATACGAGGAACAACGCTAGGTTGGGTTTTAAACCCTGTTTTAGTCTGTGTATCATAGTTACACAGTTTTACCCTGAGATTTTTAAATCTTTCTAAATGACAGCGCCGATATGGCCTCCATGGTCGTCGCGGCTACAAACAAGAAGATTGGATTGAATTGGATTGGTTTGGATTGGAGTCTAAGCTAAACTTGAGAGAGACGAAAAAAAATTAAGCCAAAGTTAACTCTTGCGGCAAGAATGATTCATAACACTGGAAGGAAGATAGCAATGCACCATGGAATTCTGTCTAAAGAATTGTTGGACTAGACTATATCCAAAATAAGGGACACAAAATTATCAGCGCTGGAACATGGCATCCTACCTGCAATCTAAGTCTGTCTGTCCCGAGCCTAAGGCTCATCAGGCCGGTGCTTATTCCGGTTTCTGTGGCGTTAAACGACTGAGAATCATAGACTCCCCCCTGGATAGGACGCCAGTCTATCGCAGGGTTAACCCCCAACACAAGGTTGGTACCCCCTTTTACACCTGGGTGGGGTGAGAAAATAGCCGTAAAGTGCCTTTTCCAAGGGCACAACGCCATAGCCGAAAGCTGGGATCGAACCCGCAACCTTTAGATTACGAGTCCAACGCCCTAACCACTAGACTACAGCGGCGGCTGCAATGAAGTTTCCTTGTATTGATAATCTACAATATTCATTAAC
>CM060318.1:57282909-57287909 GCA_030674155.1 Stramonita haemastoma | reverse complement strand
CATCCAATCTGACGTGACAATTAGTAATGTTAACCGTAGTTGTTTTTTATATCCAGCAGAAATTACAATATGTTAATGTTCACACGGATAATCTAAATTTGCTCTTTGTACAACGTCTAATCATGTGTACCAAGCACACACGCGCGCGCACACACACTCTCGCACGCACGAACACATACACACGTACGCACGCATGCACGCACACACATAGGCACAGACACATAGGCAAACACACGCGCGCGCGCGCGTACGTGCGCGGGCTTAAATGTAGATGCACTCCCATGTCCGCAAATACATTCGTATGCATATACTGATATACCCACAGACTTAAACCTGTGCATAGATGGCACCATGTGCACACACAGAGACAGGCAGATAAATAGACGATACAAACTATCTGCTGTATCCTTAAATAAAAGATGATATACATACATTAGATATGTCTTTTTTTTAAGTTGAAAAATATATGAATTCTGTTAGACTTGTTTCATTAGTTAGCCTCAGGCAATACATTTTATCTGCAAAAAATGATACCGAATTTACATTAATCAGGACTTAATATGCTGCCTGTCTGGCAGATAAAATACTTGTGGTAAAACGGAAATGTTTCCTACATTGATTGTAATATATTTTCTCCTCCATTTTTTTCTTTTGGTTTTTTTTTGTTTAATTGTTTCATAAATGTTCTTGCTTTGTGTTTGTATATCTCCGAGCATTAAAATTATGATAAGTACACGGTCATCAGTGTTCTTGTGTAGCATGATTACATAAGTAAAGGTACAAATTTACCTATACATGATTTGCCTAGCACGGATATTACTGATGCTTAAATCTTAGGTATAAAAGTATAAAACCCTTTCCCTGAGCTTGTGATACTGATTTATACTATTTTATGTAATGGATGCTTAACTACATATGTTTATGTATGTTTGTGTCCAACATGAATGTTTCGAGTTTTGGATGTAACAACGCGTATTCGTATTCAATCAATAGAGAGGGAATGGAGGAAACTGGTTGTCAAGTCTTCAGGGGTGCCCCCACGGTTGCCTGACTAAGGGATAGATAGATAGAATAGATTGATAGATGTCTGATTAACTGGCTTACAAGACTGGCTAACTTACATACCAGCCTGCTGGATGACTGCCACTCCGGCAAATTTAATAATTAATTGACAAACAACTGTGAGAGAGGACTCTGGCAAATTTAATAATTAATTGATAAACAACTGTGAGAGAGGACTCTGGCAAATTTAATAATTAATTGATAAACAACTGTGAGAGAGGACTCTGGCAAATTTAATTATTAATTGATAAACAACTGTGAGAGAGGACTCTGGCAAATTTAATAATTAATTGATAAACAACTGTGAGAGAGGACTCTGGCAAATTTAATAATCAATTGATAAACAACTGTGAGAGAGGACTCTGGCAAATTTAATGATTAATTGATAAACAACTGTGAGAGAGGACTCTGGCAAATTTAATAATCAATTGATAAACAACTGTGAGAGAGGACTCTGGCAAATTTAATGATTAATTGATAAACAACTGTGAGAGTAGGAATAAAGAAAGCTTTAACGTCGGAAAGAGTGGGCTGAGGCCAGCAGACAGACCTCCTGCAGAGTTACAAGTTCAGAGGAAGACCCGGCACTTCGCACCCCGCCCGGTAAGGGAACACAGCGAAGAGTTAAGAAGATGAATGAATGGATGAACAGTCTCACTAACTTACCAATATACAAGCTAATTTACGAGCCAATTTACACAGAAATAAAATCACACACAAGATTAAAAAGACTGACTGATTACTCTGGGTACAGAAGTAACTAAACAATTTATACGAAGCACATGACATATGTGTACTTTATCACTCACCTAAATACCACAATGCAACTGATATTGTTAAACATCCGTACCTATAATCTGCCAAGCTGCTTTACTACTGTGCACCTGTGACTTGCCTATCTGCCTTTCGGAAATGTTTTACTAGCTGTTTAATTGACTGATTGACTAGCTGCTGGCTGACTAATTGACTGACCGACCCTTTCCCATCGTAGTATAGGGGTCAACGAAGAGGTGGATGCCTGTCCAAGGCAGGCAGCAACTTGAAGAAGCCAGCCCATCCAGTGGCAAACAGTGAGGCAAGGACAATCCTGAGAAACAGCTTCAGGAAAACATGGCGCCAGCGGCTGGGCGTCAGGCCAAAAGATAAAAAAGGATGGCATTCTTGAGCTAGATACAATTGCTTAAATTGCCAACTTTAGACTGTAAACAGGACACTGCCAGCTCCTATCCTATTTCCACCGCGGAAAAATATCCCCACACTAACAAGTGCCCCTGCAGTGGCAAAGGCCCACAAACGCCCTCCCCTATCCTGCAGCCCTGTTGTACCTTCAACACTCTAAGGGACTAGACGTGGCCTAGCCCGGTAGAGCTCCAGGAAAAACTCTGGGGACAGGCAGGGGCACTGCGACAGACTGCAGACTTTGAAAACAAAATCTAGCACAGCCAGGGAAAACAGAAGACGAAGACGAAGGAGGAGGAGGGAGGAGAAGGAGGAGGAGGAGAAGGAGGAGGAGAGGAGAAGGAGGAGGAGGAGGAGAAGAAGAATAAAAGAAGAAGAGAAGAAGAAGAAGAAGAAGAAGAAGAAGAAGAAGAAGAAAGAAAGAAGAAGAAGAAGAAAGAAAGAAGAAAGAAAGAAAGAAAGAAAGAAGAAGAAAGAAAGAAGACTGACCAGACCAACTAGCTGACTGAATGACCAAAGGATGCCAGACTGACGAGCAAGTCTCTGTCTGGGTCATTGACCAGCTTGACCAACATCCTGACCAACAGACTGGCTGACTAACTAACTAATTCACTAAGTGCAAGCCACAGAACTCGTTCCTATCCATGGAAGAGAGTCGTATCCTCTTCTGGAAAAAGGGGACACTACCCAATAGTAGTAGATGCAGACAATACGGTAAGGGTGCACCTCGAAAAAAAAAAAAAAAAAAAAAAAGAAAGAGATGGGTGTGGAAGGGGGGGGGGAGGGGTAGGAGGCAGGGGGGGGGGGCTAAAAGTGACAGAAAGGTAATAGTCCCCGGGTGGAGGCTACATCATGATGGCCGACAAAGCCCTCCAGCCCTTGTCTCCCTTCTTGTCCGTGTTCTCCGTCACACGGGCCGACATCGTTTAGTGTGATGTGATTGTGGAGTGGAGTGGAGTGAGCAGCCTCCTGCAGGCATACGCTGGCTACCTAGCTAGCAGGAAGAGAAGAGAGACAGACAGAGAGAAGACAGAGAGAGAGAGAGAGGAGAGCAGAGAAGAGAGAAGAGAGAGAAGAGAGCAGACAGACAGAAAAAGACAGAAGACAGACAGACAGAGAAGAAGAAGAGAAGAAGAGAAGAGAGGACGAAGAAGAGGGAGAAGAGAAGACAGGAAGAAGACAGAGAGAAGGAGCTCTTCCCTCTACTGTCCTTCTGTTAATAACTGACCCCTTCTCGTTGTTTCTGTGTCTGTCTCTATTTGTTTGTTTGTTGTTTGATCGTTTTTTGTGTGTGTTTGTGTGTGGGTCACACACACACACACACACACACACACACACACACACACACACACACACACACACACACACACACACACACACACACACACGACCAGCCTGGTGCAAAGCTATTTGTCCCAGTGTTTTCTAAAACGTCAAATGACTGATTTGTGGACTATTATATGGATATTCGGGTTGCGTTTTGAACAGTTTGATATACTGCTTGCGAAATAGCAATATGTCTATGTATTGTATGGAGCACCAAATGAAGGATTGCACAGGACATTCTGGGTTTCGGTTTGGCCTTTTTTTTCTTGCGAAGTGGTAGCCTACAGGGTCTGTCAAAATAGTTGATGATTAAGTTGAGTGTTTTATCTGGCATATTGTCCGTTATTATAAGCATGAAAATTCTTTTCAACCTACACTTTTCTTTTCGACCGACACCTTTTTTTAAACCAACATTATCTTTTTTTCCAATGGAAGAAAAAAGTCACCAATGGCAATCTCTGGGTTTTTTTTTTTTTTAAAAGGCGAAGTATATAATTATAAAGAAGATAAAACGTCTTCCAGAAATAAAGCAGTATAGAATATTTGTATTTATGAAAACCTTTGCAATTAGCATAAGTATGATAGCTGTTAAATTTACAGTTAGTTACATCAATGTTAGAATCTGCCACAAATATACAACTAATCATTCAGTACTCTAAAAAAAATTGGACAAAAAAACTTTAACAACACTTTTTTCAATCAGATGCTGCCTCATATGCCTAAGTGTAGGAAATGATTTTGGAAACCCTGAAGGACGATGATGAAGATTTCTGTGGTAGATATGATAATGAAGAACATTTTGTCATGGTTGATAATGACCGATAAAACTTTTAGCCTGGGCCAAAACAGTATCACGTGTTCAAAACCTTTTCCTCGGCTGTGACCTAAATCCCAGCTATTAGTCTACGAATACTTGATAGCAAATGCGAAGAAATCATATCAGACACGACCATAACTCGATACTGAGATCAAGTTGATAGTCCAGTCTACTTGATAGGACTATGAAGTTTGTAGAGGGGCTCGACGCTGATCCGTATGCTATTTACGCTACTCTCCATGTCCATAAGCTCAGTCAGAGTAAGCACAAATGCTTTCTGAAAAGGAGTCCCGTCATTCAAAGGGAGAAAAACAGAAATGACAAAAAAAAACCTCTCTAATCAAAGTTGACAGTCCGATAACCCCCCCCCCCCCCCCCCCCATATGGCCTCTGTGGTCGGTTGGGCTCTAAACAACAACAAAATTGGATTAGATGTCTTAACCATACGAAAACATTGCTGAATTTCCCTACAAAGGGACCTTTAAATGTTGTCCTCAGAGCTGAGTGTCTGATACACGTTTTGTTATGTATACAGCTTAACAAACACGTTCCTGATTTTGTCTAACTCTGTAATCAAGGCTAGTTGGTAGTTGTTGAGGGTTTTTTTTTCCTATCA
>CM060318.1:57242909-57277909 GCA_030674155.1 Stramonita haemastoma | reverse complement strand
AGTTGTGCCCCCACGGTCCACGGGACTACCGGACAGGTGAAGGTGAATGAGGAGCAGGTGCAGAGACAAGAATGGCTTTGGACATAGCACCGCGAGTAAGCCAACATCTGTTCGATGTTAACTGTTTGCTATGACTAACTTAACATTGTTGACAATTATCTTTTGATTGATTTTTTTTCATATGTGCGTATGGATGTAGTCCTTAACATTTTCGTTGGTTTATTTTTTTAAAGGCGCAGATCTCACAGAGAGAATGAACGGAGGATCCTGACAAGTGTGACGGGGCGGTAATTAGATTACCTCCCATGCGATCAGAGTCCTGTCGCAGCGTCATGTTTCTTTTAATCAGGACACATCTGCGAATTGTGCGACATCCTGTTTCGTTGGGTAGTAGTTTAAAGCTCTTTGCTATAATATACTTTGCCTACGTGGTGAAATGATTATATACTTATCCAACCTCCTTTTAAAGGCCACATCTTAAATGTATAGTTCTTGTGGTGTACGCGTCGTTTATGCAGAAATGAACTATTACAAATGCCCTCTTTCTCATAAAAGAAATGATTGCATATGATCTGTAATATAAATCAGATGTATGTGGCTGATATAACTATGTTATTGAATATATCTTTATGAAAAGATGGATCCTGAGAGAGCATGAGAGGTGGGAGATGGTTTGTTCGTATTACGAGGGGTATGAAAAGAAAATAAACTTAAGCACCTTTTACCATAGAGAGGGCGATAACCAAGGGATAGGCTGAACAATCAATAAGATGGCTGATTAGTTAACTATAACTGGCTACATGGATGACTGATGTTTGTCTTTTTGCCACCGCAAGAATGAGTACAAATAGAATCACTTCTTTAGTTTGTTCCTTCCAAATTATCTTTTAAACTAGTTTACAACGTAAACATCTATCTTATCATCCACCTTCCTAAAAAAAAACAAATTAGTATTTACCGCCCACTTACTCAGCCAAAAAAAATGTACTGTTAGACAGATCAGTCAGTCAACCAATTAGCTCAATACTACTATGACTTGGTGATTAACTGACCAGCTGATTGCCTGACTGACTCGAGCTAAAGCCAACGATTGTCTCACATAGTGAGAAACTGAATTGCAAAACAGTAGCCTCAACCTCGGCGTGTCGGTCTTATCATTCAGGGAGGTATGACCCAGAGGTGGGCCCTGCAACAATCTGCCCCCCAGGCATCACTGAGGAAAAACGGATAGGCCCCTAGGTGATCACTGTAAAGGGGATGCATCATCACTATCTACACCGCCCTCTGTCTTTGTTTTTCATCTCTGGCTGTTCTCCATCCTCTCTCCCTTGACATCGTGTGCCCCTCCCCCCCCCTCTCTCCTTCCCTCCCTCCCTCCCTCACCTGACACTCTCCATACTGGGTTATAGGACCTGTTCTTGTTGTCTCTCCCTCCCTCCTCCTTTCACCCCTTTTATCATTATAAAACATTCCATTAGCTCCTCTCTCTCTCTCTCTCTCTCTCTCTCTCTCTCTCTCTTCTCTCTCTCTCTCTCTCTCTCTCTCTCTCTCTTTTCTGTCTGTCTGTCTGTCTCTGTGTCTTCTGTGTGTCTGTGTGTCTTGTGTGTCTGTGTGTCTGTGTGTATTCAGGAGTTCAGTGCAAATCGTTTTGTCCTGGGATATCTGGTATGTCACCAGAATGATCTGGTGGATTAGTAGAATGATGTGGATCTCTGCTCCTGTTAAACGAATCACGAGTGCAACTGGTACTGAAGTTGCGAAATACGTAGCTACTGCAGGAAACGAACGTCACTAATGATAGGGAAATGATTAAATAAACTGGTGCATAATCTGGCTGGCCCATGGTGCTAGGTTGAGGAACGTCCAACACCGACAACGGCAGCAGCAGTAGCAGCAGCAGCAAGAATTAATGTGATGCTCTATTAAAATGTTATTCATGGGGTACAATGCATGCTATGCACTCCTGAAAATCAAAATACTGCATCACCATTTCTTTGACGCGAGTCTTTTAGTAAAGATTGAGTTTGAGATTTGAAACTATTATTATTCTTGTTTTTTTTCAGCATAAAAGAGACATCATTCAAAAACCGACCAATATCCAGTTCAAATATAGATTTAAAGATTTGAAGCATCTAGCACAAAACAAAGCTTTTGACAGTGCGTTAGTATTAGAAAATACTCCACAAGAAACTAGTCACCATCTTTCGAACAGCAAGAAAAGGTGTGTTTGTGCGTGCGCATGCGCACTATACCATGCGTTTCTTCACACACGCTATCAGTCACACACATCTGCACTCCAGATGTCAAGCTTACAAGCAGACCACACACACACACACAAACACACACACATACACACACGCACGCACGCGCGCGCACGCACGATGCACACACACACACACACACACACACACACACACACACACACACACACACCTCCAGACTGGCCAGCTAGGCCTACTGGAATCACGCTTCCACTGACATCCCACGAGCTTCATTCCACCGGAAGTCCACATGATGGCGCTGTCACTTTCCCGCCCTGGAGTTCAGTCACGTGGACAGTCGTCCATTCTGTCTCTGTGACGTCGTTTCCGGTGCCATCCAAGCAGCACTAGGCCTAGCCTATAGGCTAAGCAAGCAGAGTGAACTTTGAAGACACTTATCTCTGACGAGGTTGGTTACTGAGGCCTGGCGGACAAGAGTTCTGCTGGTATTATGGCTCTTTGCTTGGCACCCGTTTTTCAGGAGTTTGATTGATGGTGAAGGGATATTGACTGAAAGGAGGAGGAGTGTTTGGGGAAGAACAGAACAGGCCATTTTACAGATTCTTTTCCCTTGCCTATAATTAGCTTTGTGGGCTTGTCTGTTTCAATTAGGGGGAATTATCCCACGAAGGAGAATTTGTTAATGTCTGGTTTGTTTTTGTGCTTTATTTTCAGCCGGTTTTCAGGCTTGCCGTGTTTGTTTATTTAAATCTTAGTTTAAAAAGAATGGGATGGAAATGGGGGGTGGGTGGGCTGAAAAACGATATGAAGTTGTGGAGTTTATGATAAATCAAAGGAATGAAATGTTGATTTTCAGTCGTGTCAAAAGTTAACAGATTTGCCTGTTCCTGTCTTTTTTTCTGTTATTGCATAATTATGTTAGCCTGCTGTCATTTCTGTCTATGTATCCTTCTGTCTACCTTATTTCTCTCTTTCTTCATTTTCACTCTCCATCTACTCTGCCTCTTGTCGTCTGTCTTCCTGTCTGTCTATCTGTCTGTCTGTCTGTCTGTCTGTCTTCTCTCTCTCTCTCTCTCTCTCTCTCTCTCTCTCTCTCTCTCTCTCTGTTTTCTCTCTTCTCTCTCTCTCTCTCTCTCTTCTCTCTCTCTCTCTCTCTCTCTCTCTCTCTCTCTCCTCTCTCTCTCTCTCTCTCTCTTCTCTCTCTCTCTGAGTAGCAGACCTGTCTCGAAAGCATTCAGTTGAGAGTTCGATACCTCGCTGAAACTTTTTTTCCCGTTATTGGTTAGACCATGAGCGGTGGTCTGGGTGCAAGTCGTTTGGATGGGACAATAAACGGAGGGCACCTGTAGGTGCAACATACATTCAGTGCACAAAGAAGACACACGACAACTAGGGATGTCCTGCAAAGAAATTCTGTGGAAAATGCCACTCTCATAATGATGGAAGCAAAAACATTTACAGATAGGAAAAAATGTGGTTTTGCTCTAGAAGCGACGTATTTCCCCCCTGGAAAAGGAGTCCCAAATATGTACGCAGACGAATCTGTCGTGATCAAAGTAGCATATGATACAATACAATAAATACAATACATGCAATATAATACAATGCAGTGTAATATAATGCAATTCCATACAATGAAATACGACACAATATTACGCAATGCACTGCAACACAATACAACGCAAATCTATTTGTATGTCAGCCTTTGTCTTTCTGATTCGTTTTGTCCTCTCTCTGTTAATGTGTGTATTGGTGTGTGTGTGTTGTTGTTTTGTTGTTGTTGTTGTTGTTGTTAATGTGTGTGTGTGCGTGCGTACGTGTGGGTGTGTGTGTGTGTGTGCTTTGTGCATTCGCACATATATGAACCGTAACACAAACATCCAGAAGTTTAGATTGGTCAATAAGATTTGTACTGTAAATGCTCTGTGCTTGTCTTCAGATCATAAAAAACAAAGCCAATGATTCACAAGGTTCATTTTAATCAATATACGTAGATCGTTCATTGCTGTTTTGCTTTGGGCGGGGTTTTTTCTTTCGGTTTGGTTTAGTTTTGTGTGTGTGCGTGGTTTGTTTTCTGTTGTTTTGAATTGGGTTTTTGTTTCCCGGGGAGGGGGTTGTTTGCAATTATAGAGCAACATCTAAGGCTTGTGCCACAAATATCTTTTACAAAACTTCACATCTGAAGTTACTTTTGACGCAGAAATTATCTTTCTATTTCAGTAAATTGACTTAAATTAAAACATAAACACAGAAAGCAAAACAATACCCTATGCAATAGTGAATCGTTTTCGCGGTATTATCACTTGTTTTGTTTTTTACTAGATTGAGCACAACAAATGACCTACATTCATCATGAAGGAAATACCATCATTTTTTTGATTGATGACAATTCTCACTGGAGTTTCAAAACGAAAACCTATTATATT
Source organism: Stramonita haemastoma (assembly GCA_030674155.1). Taxonomy (NCBI): domain Eukaryota; kingdom Metazoa; phylum Mollusca; class Gastropoda; order Neogastropoda; family Muricidae; genus Stramonita; species Stramonita haemastoma. The sequence goes on along the minus strand of CM060318.1, from coordinate 57,273,261 downwards.
TTTTTCTAGTTTTGTTTGTTTGGAGACATTTTTGTCTGGTTGTTTTATTTTGCTTGGGTTTTTTTCCATTGAGAGCAGGTTTGTTTTCAGAATTTTACAGACTGGGGATTTTAAGATGTTTCAAATTGTGACTTTTGCATGATTGTGTGCATTTACTAATTCTACATTGTAAGTAGTTTTAGCGGTAATAGCATGGTAATAAGAAGCATCAGAAGATATTCAAAAGACAGATTTTGATGAATTTTGTCATAGACAGAATTGTCTGCCTCTTCAATCATTTGTTCATTTATCTATCAGTATGTCTTCTGTAATTTGCATCTTTTCTCCCTTAATCCCAGTGAGAACCATTAGGGCACCATACTTAAAGACTTTGGGCATGATGGGCTTTGTCTTTTTAGCCACATGCCCCCATTTATGTCCGATGGAGTGGGGGTGATATAGCCTAGAGGTAGAGCTTAACAGTGGCAATTTGACTGCCAGGAATTGAGCCTGGGATAGGTAACCACAGAAAATGCTGCCAGTTCATATGGGATTTTTCTCCCAGTCAGCATCGGTAACACTCCTCCCTTAGTTCTTCAGATAAGACTATAAACCCAGGCACGAATGTGAACGCATGCAAAACGTCTTGCCTACATGTTCAACCCCATTCTTCCTTTCGGAAGAGTAAGCCATTCCTGCTGGTAAAAAAGGATTGCCAAACAAAACCCCTATGCACACTGTGTCCTGTTCAAACATCATCCCCTTCAGCGAGAATGCCACTGTCTTACTGGTGTACAATGACAGTTCCACAGGCAAAAAATCTCACCACTGGTGAACCTTGTAGGTATAACTGAGGAACAAAAAATGTCACTTCTGTGGATCTGCCACAGAGTGGTGACCATCCTAAATGAACAAATAAATGAATGAATGAATGAAAACGTGCCCTTCAGAGCAAGCCATCCAGTACCAGGAAGTACTAGGCTATGACCACAACAACAGAATCAGCCTCCGCCTTTCCCTGCAAATGAGCTTCATTAGTTTTAGTGGGCTTCATCAAGTGTGCTCAAGCTGTCAACCCATTCAGTCATCCTTTACTACCATCCTTTACTACCGACTTCCCCTTGAGCTTCCGGTCTTGCGCATTGATAACATTATTTTGTCTGGCCTTTTGACCTTCCCTTTATGGCTTTAGTCACTTAACGTATACGTCAAATTTGGGGGGGGGGGGGGGGGGGGGGGGAAGTGACAGATTTATAATGGATTGTCAGAATGCTGGCTTGTGAGTTACTGAACTGATTGGAAGTAAGCCTTCTCTGTATATTTACACATGATGTATTTCCGAAATGGAATTCTGAGACTGCCGTAACTGAAGATATGAAGGTGTGTGTAGGCTATTCTGTGGATTATGTGGAGGCTTATATCTGTTTTCTTCTGCATTTTTTAAGAAGTAGAGGTCATGAAAATCATTTGAAATATTTTCAAGGTTTTCTTTTACATGACACATGCACATGCATGTGATGGAAACAGTTGATTTGTGTCTTTCTCTCTAAATTCATCTACTATCAGACTTTTACTATTTAAATTTGATTTTTAGCTTTCCAAATCTCATGTAGCTAATGAGAGAGAAAGAAATATACAGCACTGCACTTCCATTGGTAGGGATAGAATACAAATCTACGCTACTGCTGTCTGTGGGTTTTAGAAGGCAAAGGTCAGTTGTCTCTGATCATCCAGTTCATGTTCTTTTTTTCTGAATTTGGCATTCAAAATCGTGCACTCATGTTCATTTTTTTAACAAACATATGGATCTTTTCTTGCATCCTCATGTACACAAAATAATTGTTGCAAAAGGGTGTGTGGGTGGGTGGTGTGTGCGTGTGTGTGTGCATACGTGTGTGCATGTGCACGTGTGGAACAATTGAGTATTTGAGTGATCAAATGCGTTTTTAGCCATGTAAATCTGATCTAAAGGCAGTAATTCAATTCTTCCTAATAAACATCTGAATATGTTCAGGGTTCCTTTATCATTGACAGTGTTGTTATATTTCACCATATGAACCTGTGGTTGTTTCTTATTCAGCATTTATCTCCTTGCATAAGTCTTTTTTCCCTTTCCTACCTCTTGATGGCTGAAAACATATATCTGTTGACAGGAAGAGATGGAAATCACACACACACACACACACACACACACACACACACACACACACACACACACACACACACACACACACACACACACACACATGTTCGACATGTTCCCAGGTGCATGCATGCAATGTTTTTTCCTTCCTATAATTGATTGATTTTTTTTAAAGCAAACCACACAAACAAGCAAAATCAAATCTTCCACTTTATCAACAGCTTGAATAAACTGGGCAGACATCTGTTTAATGCTTGTGTGGATCACTGCATGTTCTTGTCAGCTTAATCCATCAGAAACCAATATTAATAGCAAGTTAGAACAATGAGTGTAATATTCTGGACAGAAAAAAGACAGGAGAGAAGAGAGAGAGAGAGAGAGAGAAGAGAGACAGAGAAGAGAGTGATGAGAGAGAATAAGAGGAGATGGAAAGAGCATGTGTAGAAGTGGAGAGAGAGAATGTCATACATACAGACAGGAACTAGACAGACAGACAGACAGACGACCGACCGACAGAAAGACAGACATAGAGTGGAAAGACAAGACAGAGAGAGCAGGAGACAAACAGAAAGACAGACAGATGGACAAACATAATTATACAGAAAAAGAGAGAGAAAGGTAAAACGTAAAAAAAAAGCAAGAGATGCAGACAGACAGCGAGTTATATTCATTGTCTTATCCTTTAGAGTTGTGTTTTCATATGTGAGAAAGAAGGGTACTTTTTTTTGGCTAAGTTGGTATATCTGTAAGCTAGGATATATTTCATTTCACACTCCCTTCCGTTTATCATCAAGTTTGGTGCTTCAGCAGCCCTGGACCCTGCCTCCCGGACCATCTGATTTGTTATGCCACTGTAGGCTTCACTGATTGGCTAATAGCCGCCCACTCAAGGGACGTGAGAGAGCATTGATTCCTTCCCTTTGCAGTGTCTGAGGAGGAAATGCTCCAGAAGTCATGAAGAAGCTGTTTGCTTTGCATTTTCGTTTTCTTTCCTCCCATGCCTTTTTGTTTTTGAAAAGCTGCATGATTTTTTTTTCTTAAGCGTTTCTCATTGAGAATGTCAGAAAAACAAACCAAAAAAGCAAATAGGAGAGAGAAAGTAGACTTTTTTATGGAGAAAACTTTGTTTTTACACACACACACACACACACACACACACACACACACACACACACACACACACACACACACACACACACACACAGAGAGAGAGAGAGAGAGAGAGAGAGAGAGAGAGAGAGAGGAGAGAGGAGAGAGAGAGAGAGAGAGAGAGAGAGAGAGAGAGAGAGATTATTTCCCAGTAATTCCATAATATTTCTTTCTGTCTTCTGATTGTGATTTTTTGCGTTTTCTTTGTTTTTTTATAGAAATTTCTGAGGAGACTTTACAGAAGAAGAAAAAAAAATATTAAAGAGAGCATTTTAGCAAACATAAGTCAGAGGAAAGGACTGGAAAATGAAGACTGAGTTAAATACACTGATCTTATTGTTTCACAGTGCACTTTTTGGTGCAGATTAGTTTTTTTTTCTTTTTTCTGTGTTTATTTTGCTTGTTCCTTGGCTAGAGCTCAAGGTTCAGCAATCGTGAATTTTTTGTGTATTCAACCGTTTTTGCCCACAAATGAGTTTCATTGGGTTGACTGGTCTTGAGGAACCCTGGTCATGTTATCTATGCTTCAGTCATTCTTTACTCCCCTGTCTTGGTTATTGTGCTTTTATACCACTTGTCTGGCCTTTTGACACTACGTCTGTTGCCTTAGTCAACTAACACTGTAAGCATTTTTGGACAGGGGGAAGTGTCAGATTTTACATGGATTGTCAATATGCTGGCTTGTGAGGTACTACTGACAGAAAGTATGCTCTCTGGAAGGTCCAATGAACCTGTTATAAATGAAATATGTGTCAGCAAAACACACAAACACAACAACACACACATCCACCACACACACACACATCACACACACATACACACACAACATTAAACATACACACACACACACACACACACACACACACACACACACACCACACACACACACACACGAGGCACAGTACACACACACACACCACACACACACACACACACACACATACACACACACATACATACATATACATACATACATACATACATACATACATACATACATACATACATACATAATCATACATACAAAATACATACATAACAGTAACTTTGTCAATTTTGTTAGATATCCAGTGAGTGTAATTAAAAACGTATTTTAAGTACTATAATTCTGCTTACATATATTAAAACAACATGAAAAAGATACATGATGATGAATTCCTTTTTAAAAATAACAAAAACAATACATTAATATTCATGAATACATAATAAACAGACGTAAAGTTTCAGGAAAATATACATTTAAGAACATGATATTTTATCTTTTTTCAATAATACTAATATGTTCTGTATAGTTGACCAGTTTATCTTTTGGCAATAGAGAGTCACACTAACCGAACTGGAGCTTTAATACAAGAACTTTATGTCAATAAATAACTGGTATTAGAGTTAAAAGGTCTCAATAAAAAAAAATATCGTAAATTTCTAACAAGACTTACATAAATCAACAAAACACTTTTTTTTTATTTACAGCACTCTGATCGAGAAAAGTCACCCTGCCCTTTATGTAGAGTTTTCTTTCTACTCAAATATCAACAGTGTTTTGATGTTTGTTTTCAAACCTTTTAGCCCATGGATTGCTACCTTCTCCTTTCAAATATCAACAGTGTATTTTGGAATTTGTTTTAGCAGAATATAAATGTGCTTGTGTTTATAAGTTATCATTTTTTAATCTTCATTTTGCAAAGCAGCTGTCCATCTTTTCAAAAGATATCTTAGTTTTATTTAGGCTTTACCTACCTGAAGGCTTATTTGAGTCTAAATTTACAGTACACCTATTCAAATCGGTCTAGATAAGAAACATGATGGGTAGTGTTTTCATAGTACTGACATGATGTAGATCATCGTCCCATTGAGCTATTGTGTGATAGCTTCGGTAAGAAAAGGTCAATCCATCTCTGAATTGTAGGACTTCTTTTTCCTTTAATGGTATTTAACAATCTGGCATTTTTGTTTTGTTTTTCTGTGTATAAACAATTAGACCTCTTATGTTTTCTGTCCATTTACAATTTGGTACCAGAGTGTGTGCGGTGAGTGAGAGAGAGATTATTGTTATTGATTTATTCTTTTATATCGAGGATAACAGAATAAGCAATCATGTGCTTTTTTTTCATCCGGTCCCGGAGAGAGAGAGAGAGAAGAGAAGCAAGTGTTGCTTAGTTGTCATTTTTATAATTTGGAATAGATCATTCAGGCTCACATAGGCAACATTTTTGTAGCAATAATCAGTTTCATTTTAAATCTAGTTAGGTACTCACTTATCTACTTACTTAATAATTAATTAATTACATATTTATTTACCTATTTATTTCCTTATTTGACTTCCTTTTTTTCTCTCTTGTATTTGTTTTACTGAGGCAAAGTAGTGAGGAAAGACAAGTGCAGGTACCAACTTCTAATATTTTGAAAACTGACTTATGCAAAGATTCATTTTTTTTTTAATGGAAATAAAATTAATATTCTAGGAAATAATGTCTTTAGTGGCAGCATTGTAGGCATTCCTGAGTAAGAACCATGCCTTTGACCTGACTGACTGAGTTTCGCTCCTGGATGAGCCTTATCAGAGGTCCCAGTGGTGATTGAAAACTCCACCTGCTGTGGTACCTTACAGCAAGACACTTTTCAGAATTAAAAGTGTCAATTGCATTCAAAGGAATATTTGATATTCCTGTGGCCTTTTGAAGCTGACCCTCAAAAGACAATGATAAAAAGAGAAAGAAAATATGCTTAGAATATATGTTGGGGAAAAAAATGAATAAGACAAAATAAGCACCTAGTGAACTTTGTGCATTAAGTTTGGGGATCCTATTAAAGGATGCAAGGGAGGTCATAAAAGTTTGTATCCAGCCAAGTGGTCAGTCTTAGCTGGATAATAACCAAACATTGCAATACACTTTAAGTGCATGCACAGGCAAGAAAAGTGGGGGAAAAATATAAATGGCCTACACTTGGATCTACTAGAGATGCAATTCCCACTTGACCACAAAGTATTATTGTGGAAAAAGTAGTGAGGAAAGACAAGTGCAGGTACCAATTTCTCAATCATTTTGTTTATGCATATATAGTTTTTATATGAGATACCAAGTATTAACTTTTCCAGCTGAGTGCTATAGGGATACCATCAAAGCAGCATTTTTCTATTGGTATTGATTGATCAATCTAGTTACTGGATTCTTCAGAGCAAACCATTTCAAATGAAAACAGAGACCATAACAACAGAATGAGCCTCCACCCTTTTGGTGCAAATGCAGCTTCATTAGTTTTAGTGGGCCTCATGAAGCATGCTGATGTTGTCAACACCTTTAGTCAGCTTTACTCCCCACTTCCCCTTGAGCTTCCGGTCTTGCGCATTGCTAACATTTGTCTGGCCTTTTGACCTTCTGTTTCTGACTTTAGTCCCTGAACAATATACGTCATATTTTGGGCTAGGGGGATAGTGACAGATTTACAAGGGATTGTCAGAACTGATGGCTTGCAAGTTACCAAACTGATTGGAAGTAAGCCCTGAGTGTATTCAGACATCCCCTTTTACTTGATAAAATTCTGGGATTGTTACATTGGATTTATAGGCTAAAAGAGCTGCACACACACACACACACACACACACACACACACACACACACACACAACACACACACACACACACACACACACACACAGAGGCGTGTGTTTGTGCACACACTTATAGCTTTATGCAGAATACAAACTATGGATGATTTAGTAACCAAAGTTTTTTAGATGTTGTGTTTTAAAAGACGATAATCTTAGTCATTTATTATTCTAGAAGAAACAAATAATAAGTTACAGCCAAGTACCATAAAGATACGTACACTATAACAATAACTTATTCTTAAATCGAGTAAACAGACATAGCAATCTTAAGATTTTTTTTAAACATACAATTTTCTGTCCTTGTCTCCAACTTGTCCATGCATATTGTTCTTTAGCACTTTACTTTTTAGTCACAAAAAGTCAAGGCAAAAAATCCCAACTTTTCACCAAAATAATTAATTTCCCTAACTAGTTCTTTGTTTGATTTTAAAAGGTCATGGGGAAATCTGAGGGTTGCAACAGTGTTTGCAATCTTTTAACAAAGCACTTTTAAAAATATTTCTTACAGCACTCTGATCATAGAGTCCATTTGCCCTTTTGGACCTGTGCTCTTCCCCCATGCAAAATACCAACAGGGCAACTTTTTGAGGGGGAAGAGTTGGAATCTGCAATTGTTTATAAGCTTCTGTTTGAATCACCTTTTTTTTTATAAATGCTTTTCTTTACTTTGAAAGCTGTCTTAGTTTCATTTCAGTTCATCTACTCTAAAGCCTTTTTTTCTAAATCTAATTTGAAACTTTTTCAAATTACGTTTAGAAGAAAAACAAACTCAGCCGTTTATTTTCATTAGTACTGACAGACTGCAAACTGGTTGCTCCGTTTTGCTATTGTATGTTTGTTTCATTAGGAAAAGGTCAGTTGTTTTTAATCAGTCAGTCCTGCTTTTTATGTCATCGAAATTCAAAAAAATCCTTTCTTGTTTTGCTTTTTTTGCTAACAAAGATGTGTGTGTGTGGGGGGGGGGGGTATTCCTGTCTTATCAATATTTAGAATGTCAGCTGTGTTTCTGTTGTGTGTGCACATGCGTGCATGTGTGCTGTGTGCGTGGGTGCATGTGTGTGTGTGTCTGTCTGTCTGTCTATCGGCCTCTGTCTGTGTGTATGTGTGTGTGTTCAATTCTTTTCTTTCGAGGACAACATGAGTGCTGTGGGGCGTGTTTATATTCAGTCCCCACATGCATACAGTTTTGTTATTTTTGTCATCCATCCCGGACCCACTAGCATAAGATGTGCAAGGTGTTCTGCAGGCGTTTGCACATGGGACACTGGTTTATATTCTCACATAAAAGTTGTTCACAAGAGTTGACACCTAGCGCACGCGCACGTAGTGTGTGTGTGTGTGTTTGTTTGTTTGTTTGTTTGTTTGTTTGTTTGTTGTTTGTTTGTTTGTTTGTTTGTTTGTTTGTGTGTTGTGTGTGTGTGTGTGTGTGTGTGTGTGTGGTGTGTGTGTGTGTGTGTGTGTGTGTGTGTGTTGTTGTTTGTGTGTGCGTGTGCGTGTGCGCGCGCGTGCGCGTGCGTGCGTGCGCGCCCGCAAAAAGAAATCTGCTGTGACTGAAAGTAGCATACAAATCAATACAATGCAATACAATACAATGCAATACATTACAATATAATACAATGCTTTCTGAAAAAAAATTCAACATCCAAAAGCTTTAATAACGTATTCGTAAAGAGACAACTGTAACGTTTCTTCACACAGTCTATGGCAATAATGTTGAGCTAACGGAACGGAAAGTAAAAAAAACAAAAACTATATAATAACAACAACATAATTAACGACAACGATAGTAAACGTGATTGTATGGAGAGAAACCAAGAATATAACATCTGACACAAAAAAATTGACTCTTTATTGATATAAACAAAATATCATAGACTACGTTACAATGCTTCTTACGCGTCAAAATATTTTGTGTGATTATCTTCATTCATGAAAGGCTTTTAGCATAACTAGATCTTTGTTCCATTCAAGAAAGTTAAGATGCTCTGAAGTCAGAGTACGGCTACCTATATGGCGAAGTATTTTGAAAACAGTCAGACAGGCAATCACCTCATCAAGTATGTCCTCTGACAATGATTCATAGTGATTCCTAGGTGTGATGAGTGAGGTAGAGAGCATATTCTGGGTGATCCCCCAGGATGTTTAAGCTGGGAAAAGCTCAAAGCAACAAAAACACCTAACAATAACTATTGCAATTCTGAATTAAATTAAAAGAGTCATTTTTTTTGCGCTCTTAAACTATTAGTTGTTGGAAGAATCAGAATTTCTTTCTTGTGGGTTAATAATCTGGAGAAAATCAAAGATAAAAACTTTTTTTGTGTTCGGAGTTGGCCTGTCTTTTTTCCTGAAGAAGGTTTTTAAATAGACCGAAAACTTGCTCTTCCAGACACTAAAGTGTTGTGTGTTTTTGTTCTTCTTTGCTCTCATAACTTTTCTATTATTGTTAGTAATAATTATTTGTCTGATTTAGATAGCCACTCGGTTCAATTCAGATCAATCCAACTGAAACCCTTTATTATCTAACAAACAGAGAAATTCAATCTATTGACCATATTGATCACAAGTACATATTATACGCTTGACTTTGCATTTAATATATAAATAAAAAAAACATCCACGCAGGGGGCGGGGGGGGGGGGAGAGAGAAACAACCCAAACTGAAGCAATCATAAACTTAGCTACCAACTGTGGAACTTTAATGTCAAATAGGGGAGACAGAAAACATCCATAATGTCATATCACCCTGTCCGTCATACCTAGATGCATGGGCTTCAATAATTGAACTGCCAAGAAGGAAGGAAGTGATGGGAATCTCCGTGACCTACACAGGATATGACGTAGGATGTTCTCAAGGGGTCATAGAGGTTATGGACTGGATGCAACGAGTTTATCCCCAATCGTGCTACGATTACTGGGCTGTGTGAATAAAGAGTGGAGGAGAATGCGAATAAACGCTGAGAGAGAAAAAAGTGTTTAAAAGCAGCCCAGTGTCTTAGATTTGAAGAAGAATTGCCACAAATTTTTATCATTTGTTGTGCAACTGTAGGTACTTTCAAACGCATTATAGTGTTCATACATAGACACACGCGCGCGCGCGCACGCTCTCTCTCTCTCTCTCTCTCTCTCTCTCTCTCTCTCTCTCTCTCTCTCTCTCTCTCTCTCTCTCTCTCTCTCTCTCTCTGCCTGTGTGCGTGCGTGCGCGTGCGTGTCGTGCGGGTGTGGGTGGTGTGTGTGTGTGTGTGGCGCGCGTACGTGTGTGTGTGTGTGTGTGTGTGTGTGAGAGAGAGAGAGACAGAGACAGAGACAGAGAGAGACAGAGAGAGAGACAGAGAAAAAGAAGGCAGTGCTGCTGCCATTTTTTTTATTCGACAATTAAAACGTCTTTGTTTTTTGTTTGTTTGGGGGGGTTTGGGGGGGGGGGGGGGGGGGGGGGGGGAACTATACCCAATCTTTCACATTTTCAGCAGCTTGAATAAACTGGATGAAAATCACTTTCGTGCATGTATGGATCATTGCAAATTCTTGTCAGCTTTATCCATCACAAATCAATATTGAAAACAAGTTGTATGCTTGAAGAACAACATGACATAAGAGAGAGAGAGAGAGAGAGAGAGAGAGAGAGAGAGAGACAGAGGACACAGAGAGAGAGACAGAGAGACACAGAGAGAGAGAGACAGAGAGAGACAGAGACACAGAGAGAGACACAAAGAGAGACAGAGACACAGAGAGAGACAGAGAGAGACAGAGGAGAGAGACACAGAGAGACAGAGACACAGAGAGACAGAGAGAGACAGAGAGAGCACACAGAGAGAGACACAGAGAGAGACACAGAGAGAGCCAAGACAAGAGACAGAAGACAAGAGAGTCAAACAGATCGAGACAAAGAAAAAAAAAAAGATGAACAGACAGACATTGGAGGACTCTGATTCTCTCAGTTGACTTGGTCTGCGTTTGGGAGTGTGAAAATATAGGCTAGGTTTTGCCTGGTTGGCTGTCTTTCAGCCATGATTTATTTCATTTCACACTTTCTTCCGGCTCACGGTCAAACTTTAGCGCTCCAGCAGCTGCCTGCTTTGCCTCCCTGACCCTCGGATTCATTGGTTATGCCGCTGTGGGCTTCGCTGATTGGTTAATGGCCGCCTCCCCAAGGGACGTAAGAGAGCATTGATTCCTTCCCTTTGCAGTGCCTGACGAGGAGATGCTCGAAAAGTCTTGAGGAAGCTGTCTGTTCGCATGGCGTTATTTGTTGTTGTTTTTTTTTTTTCTCTCCTGCTTCTTTCTTCTTCTTTTTTTCAATGTGTGTGATTTCTTGATCTTTTTTAGCCTGTTGGTTTTTTGTTCAGATTAAGAGAGAGAGAGAGAGGAGAGGAGAGAGGAGAAGAGAGAGAGAGAGAGAGAGAGAGAAGAAGAGAGAAGACAGACAGACACAGACAGACAGACAGACAGCAGAGCGATAGCAGACAGACAGACAGACAGACAGAAGACAGAGAAGAGAGAGAGAGATGTAAGGCATATTTTTTGTTGTTATTGTTGTTTTGTTCCCATTCTTCATATTTTTCTTCATTTCTCTTCTTGTTTTTTATTTCCTTCTTTTTTGTCCTCTTTTGTGTACTTTGTTTTTGATTGTTTCTCGCTTTCCTTCTCTGAATTAAGTGATTTTTTTTCTATTAGACATAGTGCAAGGTTTTCTTAACAAAGCAGCTTTATAGATAGACAAACAAATAGAAATATCGGCAGAGACGACAAACAATTGGAGGGGAGAAGAACAATCATTGGTAAAAAAAATAAAGAGGCCAACTCATAGCAACTGAGTACCTATAAAAACGTATCAAACTTTTTTGTCGTGCTTGGTGTCAAAATAGAATCTTTCAAGGCGCTCTTCTTGCATACAAGTAAAAACTTGGAGAGGACATTCTAAAACAAACAAAAATCGATGACTTCAGAGGTAGTGTGTTTATATATATCACACATTCCTTCAAAGTCACTGTCCATTTTCAATATGTAAATATAGGGATTCAAACAAAGAATGCAAGGGGGAAAAAGGACAATCAAAATACCAGATGGAGAGAGATGGTGAGGGGGGGGGGGGGGGTTGAGAGAAAGACCAAATAAATGAGAGAGAGACCGAAACAGAGATGGGGATTTCTTTTAGTTTAACACATATATCTATAACTGTTAACACATAGCATTCAAACATAATGCTGAGAAAGCCATCAGTGGTCATTGAAATCTCAGCATTTAAAGGAAGTTTATTGTTTTCTGCATTCATAATAAGATTTCCCTGTAAGATAGTACAGTCCTTTTAGCTAGGATTTAGGAAAGGGTATTTAGCAACAACAACAAAAACTGTGAAAAGACATTTACAAAGCTTACTGCCATCGTGTTTTGACAAGTATGACCATTTTCTCGAGTGGTTGGTATATATTCCCTTGACGAAGTGCACCGTGCTAAGATGATGACTGGTAAATAGAACGTCATCAGTGTCTCTATCCTGACGTCATCAGTGTCTCAATCTTGACGTCATCAATGTCTCCTTTTTTTTATCAGAGTGACACTTCCCTAAAGTGGAGGATGACGTGAGGTGATGTGACCCAGCTGTAAATGGATACCTGTCCTCTTCAGGGTCAGGGAAGGTAAAGCAGCGAGGGAGAGGAGATGGGCGCCGCCCTCAATATGCTGGCCCCTAGAGAAGTTGAGGTCTATGATGCCTTGCTCCCCTACGACCTCTTTACCCCCAAATCCTTGAATGATAGGAATCGGCGTCAACAGCCAGCAAACATCAATGTGTCAAGCTTTAATTAGTTTTAATTAATTAGTGATTATTCCCAGCATGACCAATGATCTCAGTCTCAGCATCCTGTCAGCTGCTTTACTGTAAACCTCCACTACTAGGTAGGGTTGATGCCCTTATTCCAGAACCCCCTATCCCCCGATCTTCTTCTCTCGTTCGCTTTGCACCATCAGATGTGTCTGGAAAAAAAACAATAGCATGTCCTTTCAAGCTCCTCTCGTGGGCCGTACAGCTTGATTTGTGGGGTTACATCCGCCTTCCACACTTTCTTCCTCAGGTTGCTGAATAGTGTGCACCTCTGAAGGATGTGCTCGCCTGTCTGGTTTTCTTTACCACAGGCACACAGGGGAGAAAGAACGAGTTTCAGCTGTGTGAACATACGGTGTATCCTGTTGTGCCAAGTGCGGAGTATTAGAATTATGTCTTGTTCTTCTCTTTTGGGGGACGGGATAGCTCAGTGGTCAGAGCGCTCGCTTTCCCCCAGCCAATGTTAAGCAGCGTCGAGCTGGATGGGTGACCGTTTGGATGGGTGACCGTTTGCACGCCTTGGTTTCAGTACAGTTCCCCCAGTTCACCCAGCTGTAAATGGGTACCTGCTCTCTTTAGGGTCAGGGAAGGTAAAGCAGCGAGGGAGAGGAGATGGGCGGTGCCCTCAACATGCTGGCCCCTAGAGAAGCTGAGGCCTCTGCCGCCTCGCTCCCCTACGACCACACAGGTTACGGGACATCTTTACTTTACCTTTACCTACCTTCTCTTTTAAGATGGTGGTAGTCGTCCTTTTCTACTCTGGGTGGGGCTATTGACTTGATGCCCACCCCCCATTGGGTCATCAGCTAAAGCTTGGTGTGGTGTCCATTAGATGGGGCCCTGGGGAAATGTGGGATTGTCTCTGTCAGAAGGGCAAAATGGATGGCGTTAGGTAATGTCAGCAATTTTCTTCTTCATCATCTTCTTTTTTTCTTTTCTTCTTGTTCTTGTTCTTGTTGTTCTTCTTCTTCGTCGTCGTCGTCGTCGTCGTCGTCTTCATCTTCTTCTTCTCTTCTTCTTCTTCTTCTTCTTCTTCTTCTTTCGTCGTCGTCGTCGTCGTCGTCGTCGTCGTCATCGTCGTCATCGTCTTCTTCTTCTTCTTCTTCTTCTTCTTCTTCTTCTTCTTCTTCTTCTTCTACATCATCATTATCTTCGTCGTCGTCGTCGTCGTCGTCGTCGTCGTCGTCTTCTTCTTCATCTTCATCTTCTTCTTCTTCTTCGTCGTCGTCGTCGTCGTCGTCGTTCGTCGTCTTCTTCTTCTTCTTCTTCTTCTTCTTCTTCTTCTTCTTCTTCTTCTTCTTCTTCTTCTTCTTCTTCTACATTATCATTATCTTTCTTCTTCTTCTTCTTCTTTTCTTCTTCTTCTTCTTCTTCTTCTTCTTCTTCTTCTTCTTCTTCTTTACATTATCATTATCTTTCTTCTTCTTCTTCTTCTTCTTCTTCTTCTTCTTCTTCTTCTTCTTCTTCTTTCTAGCTCTTCATCACAAGAGAAAGAGGTAGGGAGAGAAAGAAAGCCCGAGCGAGCGAGCGAGCGAGCAAGGCAAGGCAAGGCAAGGCAAGGCAAGGCAAGGCAAAAAATTCTTTTATTCGAGGATAATAGATAAGCACTCATGTGCTTTTTTACATCCAGTCCCCGCCCTTTTCAGGGAAAACATCAAGATAAAAGATACTAAACAGTAAAACTATATGCAGTACCAAACAACATAAAGGAATAAGGACATTATACATAATAAGATAATAAAAATGCACACTTTCAGAAGACGAAAATCAGAAGCCACAATAAAATGATTTTGATTATAAAAGAAAAGAGAAGCGTTAATAGATAAAGAACAACCAAAGAAACATAATGAAATAAACAACTTAGCAACCAAGAAAAGTCCACCCAAAAATACTTAGCTACAACATTGTTACAACTCATAACAACAAAATGAACTCAGAAGGAACTAAAGATAATATAATGATTATAATGATGACAATAAGAATAATATCAACAATAGTGATAATAGTATGATAATAATACACGTAAAACTCACTCCTACACGTAGGTTACACACACACACACACACACACACACACACACACCACACACACACACACACACACACACACACCACACACACACACACATACATACATACATACATACATACATACATACATACATACATACATACATACATACATACATACATACATATACGCAACTCACTCACGCATGCACGCTCGCAGGCAAACGCACATACAAATCACACACACACACACACACACACACACACACACACACACACACACACACACACACACACACACACACACACACACACACACACACACCACACTTACTCACACTTATATTTATAAGCACATATCCGCAGGCGCACATGTACTTGAGGTGGTAGGTTTTTTTGTTGTTTTTTTCTTTTTTTCTTTAAAAAAAAAAAATTTAGTCATAGAAAAAAGAAGAATGATACAAGTCAAACAATCATATCAGGTGACAATATTATCCTTTCTTTTACATTCATACTTCATATAAAAAAAGAAGAAACAAAAGCAAACAGTAAAGTTAAAACAGAAAAAAAACAAGGACAAAACATCAAAAACTTGAGGTAGGACCTATCAACAACAACAACAAAAGTCATGCAAATCATAATATTTTAATACAAGGGGAGACGAGCGAGCGAGCGAGCGAGCGAGCGAGCGAGAGAGAGAGAGAGAAGGAGAGAGGAGAGAGAGAGAGAGAGAGAGAGAGAGAGAGGAGAGAGAGAGAGAGAGAGAGAGAGAGAGAGAGAGAGAGCAAAAAAAAATTTGATACACGTGTCTTCATATTCCTTTTTAGAAGTATCAAGTTGAAAAGAAAGATGCGGAACTTACTTGTTTGCGTTTTTTTGTATGTTTACGTTAAATTTGGGGGAGTGTCTTTTTATTACTAATTAGTTTTTTTTTCCATCTTTATACCTGCCCTTTTAAGATCTGTCTTTTTTAGTCTATTTCTTTTCTCTCTCTCTCTCTCTCTCTCTCTCTCTCTCTCTCTCTCTCTCTCTCTTCTCTCTCTCTCTCTCTCTCTCTCTATCTATCTATCTATCTATCTATCTATCTATCTATCTATCTATCATTATCTTCTGTGCCTACATCTTGTCTTTTGTTTATTACTGTTCTTGTTGTCTTGTTTTTGTTATTTGGTTTGTTATTATCATTAGTCATGGGTGGTTTTTATGTAATTCCTGATTAGGGTGGGGATTGGATGTAAAAAAGCACATGAGTGCTTATTCATTATCCTGGAAATAAGATTTTGCCTTGCAAAGCATGTATACCCAGAAAAAACTGAAACGATATTTCTTTGAATCAGAAGCGCTCTCTCTCTCTCTCTCTCTCTCTCTCTCTCTCTCTCTCTCTCTCTCTCTCTCTCTCTCTCTCTCTCTCTCTTTTATGCCTACTTTGCTTGTTTTCCCGCTTACACACACACACACACACACACACACACACACACACACACACACACACACACACACACACACACACTCACTCACGCATTATAGATTTGTAATGCCTTCTGTTTCATGGTCCTGAATATTTGCTATTTTTTAAATATTTTTTGCCATGTTCTTTTTTGTTTAAATAATTATCAGTGTATCCAGTTGGGATGACGCGTTTTGTTGAATGTATTCTGTTTTCTTCTTTTAAAATATTGGTTGAACTGCTGCTGGTGGTGATGCTGGTATGTAGGGGTAGGGAGTGGGTTTCTTAGCTTTATTCCCTGATCATGGCAAGGGCCGGATGAAAAAAAGTATGTAATGCTTACTTACTCTGTTACCCTTGAAAATAAAGATTATTCATTCATTCATTCATTCATTCTCTCTCATTATTTTTTCTTTTCTTAAATGTACTGGCATGTGTTGGCAAGATTTATTGCACAGATACTAATGACTTTGTGCCAGTCACTGGGGTTTCAAGTGAGAAACTCTCATCCAACAAAAATACCATTTCAATAGCAGCTTTCGGCCCAGACAAGCTCCTACAAACTAACCCATTCACACGTACGGAGGTCTATGGTCGTGACGGCAGAATGAACACCCATCTTTTCGGTGCAAATGAGCTCCATTTGTTCGATTGGGCTTCATGAAGCGTGGCCATGTTGTCAACGCGTTCAGTCATTCTTCCGTCCCAACTTCCCTTTCAGCTTCCGGTCCTGCGCATTGATAACATTTTGTCTGGCCTCCTAACCTTCCGTCATTTCCTGGCCGTCTTTGTCAGATAACGTGTAACTCCTGGGTGTAGAGTAGAAAATGTTTTTGTTTGTTGTTGGTTGTTTATTTGCAATCTTCTGACGAATTGTTGGTTATTAGTCTAGTAATTATCCATATCTATTGATCGGTTGTTTATGCAAGAATCCATTGGGAAAAATTTCTGAAAATCAAAACTGAGAAGAAAAAAAAGGACAGTTGGATCTCAAGACACTACCTACCACCCCCTGTATGCTGTGGCCATGAATCAGCTAAGAGACCCAGACGGGCAAACGATCAGCAAGCTGACACAATTGTGATTGGGGAAAACGAAGTGGCAACTCCAGACACAAAAAGGGAGGGTGGTGGAGGGCATACATGCATGCATGCGAGAGGAGAGAGAGAGAGAGAGAGAGAGAGAGAGAGAGAGAGAGAGAGAGAGAGAGAGAGAGAGAGAGAGAGAGAATGAATCAATGAATCAATGAATCAATGAATCAATGGGTAAAGAGTTGAAGAAGAGGAAGATGTTATTTACATTGATCTCTTTTTTCAGTTTAGATATCTAGCTTTTTATCACAAGACAGCCTCATACCCACCTATTTCATTAAATATGACTTTCAGAATAAAATTTTGCGTCAACAATATATCATCATTCTGCTTTGCTCCCATACAAAACTGTTCCCGGAAGAAATGACGGAGAGAAGACTGCTAGGAAAGAATAGTGGAGAGTGACAAACACACCTGACATAAGATGTTAACATATTAAACATGGTTCCTCACTGAGTATCTAAATAGTCATCAGGAATTGCCGACAGATGCTTTACAAATGATTATGGTTGTTCTCGTATAATAGGGGACTGGATGCTTTGGCTGAAAAAGTATACATGGTTATGTGAAGCTTTTAGCCCAAAATGTCAAACTTTTAGCGCAAAAAAGTATCAATGGTTAACCATTGCTTTCTGATAACGGAGGTGTACTTTTAACACCCCAGGCCCCGACCGTTGTTCCTGCATTTATTGGAAACCTATGTTTGCAGTTAGGATGACAGAAGCTAAACTGTTGAAGCAATTTCTCCACACTTCCTCTGCCATCAAGCATCTCCTGCTTCCGAAAATCTTTATGCCTTCTCACATCACAGTTACCCGGGTGGCACCACTGGGAGGTAGGACTTTAATTCTACAAGGCAACGTCGGATATTTCTTTTTATCCAGTAACTGTGTCAACACCCGTTTACCGCACTAGAACTTTAGAGCTCAGCAGAAATATTTAATAATAATAATAATAATAATAATAATCATAATCATAATCATAATCATAATCATAATGATAATCATAATAATAATCTAATACTCAATAATAATAATAATAATAATCATAATAATAATCATAATAATAATAATAATAATGATGATGATGATGATGATGATGATGATGATAGATGATGATAACAACAACAACAACAATAATAATAATATTAATTAATAAAATTTTAAACCGAACTCGGGAGGCAATATATTGAACTCTTACACTTAACAACGGTGAGGGAGTCAGGAAAAAGAAAACCTGATTAAAGATCAAAAAACAGCTGGGTTTTTCTGTTTGCTAATCATGAGACTAGCAAGTACGGAATACATAAAAAGTCTTTTTATTTATTTGCCATGGGTTTTTGCTTTGTTTCGCCTTCTAAGCCTTTGTTCTACAAGGGTTAGGCCGATAATGTACAAGTCCTGGCTGAGAGGATTTATTTCCCTCCCCCTCCCCCCAACCGCAAAAAATATCTTTTTTCATCTGAAACTTCACCATGAGGTTTATTGTTCTCCGGCAACTTTATAGTTTGGTTGTAGATAGGGTCACTAATAATGTCCTGAATCCTTTCATGAACACAACAGTTAACTTTACGAGCATTTGCACTGTTTAGGATTTTTTGTTTGTTTGGGGTTTTTTTCTTTTGTTTTATGTCAACGCTGGTATGGTGTGTGTTTTTTTTATAGTTTGAGAACAGAAATTAAATTTCATTATCAAAATGACTGCTTCAGTTGTTTTAGGTTTGTTTTATTGTTGTTGTTGATGTTGTTGTTTTTATTTTCGAGGGGGGGGTTATTTTTTGGGAAAGAAAAGCTGCCATTTCTTGCCCTATTCCGTGTTGTAATTTTGTTGCTAAAAAAAAAACAAAGAAAGAAAATGTCTAATCTGAACTCGTATTAGTTTCCTTTGCAATTCTTTCTCACAAATTCAGCCTACGCTTTTTCTTTTCTGATATGAAATACAAAGGAAACCTTTCGCTGCAGCTGAAAGCGATCAACAATGAAAAAGGTTGGGTACTGACAAACTTCAGACACTGACCTTCAACAGAGCTAGTAAGACAAAAATATAGATGGATGAAAAGGAAAAAGAAGAGACTCAAAGAGAGAGAGATAGGGAATGGAGGGGGAGAAATGTGTACATTCGGGTGTGTATGTGTATGGGTGTGTGCGTATGCTAACGCATGTGAGCCAACGCAGGCATATCTAAAATGATAACAGCTACCAAAAGCAATATGCATAGCAATCAAACTGCCCTGTTCTCGATTCGGATTGGTTTATTGCCGATTGTTGACAAACCTGCAGTGAACTTTGGCACCATTTACTGTCATTTTTTAAATATTTATCTATGTATTTATTTATTCATTCGTCTTTTGTTTGATCATTTCTTCCTTTACCATTCACTGTCTTTTTTTTTATTTGTCCATGTATTTATTTTGATAAAGATCAAAAGGACTAGCAAAAACAAAACTGCAAGGCACTGTCCAAGGAGGAAGAAAGAGAGGCAGACCAAGGAAGAGATGGGAGGACAACATCAGCGAATGGATAGGCCTAGAATTTAACAAAACCCTGAGAAAGGCAAAACAGAGATAAGAATGGGGGAAATGGTTGTCAAGTCTTCATGGGTGCCCCCACGGTCGCCAGACTAAGGGATAAGATATGATAGATAGATAGATAGATAGATAGATAGATAGATAGATAGATAGATAGATAGATAGATAGATAGATAGGTAGATAGGTAGATAGATAGGTAGATTAGATAGGTAGGTAGGTAGGTAGATAGATAGATAGATAGATTGATTGATTGATTGATTGATTGATTGATTGATTAATTTGTCTATTTGTTTGATCATTTATTCCTTTATTCTTTTATTTCGAGAATAATGGAATACATACCCATGCCCCTCTTTAGTTTTACAGTAAGTCCCCATGTGCATGCAGTTTTGTAAACCGTGTCATCCGCTCCAACGGCGCACAATGGCCTACTCTTCCGTCAGGCGGAACAGGTTTTTAACGTGTGTGCAAGCGAAAATCTGGTTTGGCAGAAGCATTTTGAATGGTAATGTTCGTAGCTGTCTCCAAGCCCAGCCAAAGTTTATTCTCACCCCTGTTCTAAATGAAAATTTTGTTTCGTTCCTCGGCTAGAGCTTTTGGCGCATACGACCGTTTTTACCCACCATGAAGGTAGCCACATTCCGACTTCGGGGATGCATGTTGGATATGTTCATGTTTCTGTAATCATGTTTGTGTTCCCGTAACCCACCGAAAGCTGACATGAATTGCGGAATCTTTAAGGTGCATATTTGATCTTCTGCAGCTTCTGAGAGATCATTAAAAAAAAATCCCTATCCTTTATTCACCAGACACCGCCGAGATTTGAACCCATGACTTCATGGATCCATGGGATTGAAGTCAAATGGTCTTAACCACTCGGCTATGGCCCCTCGCAGGTAATCACCGGACACACACACACACACACACACACACACACACACACACACACACACACACCCTACCTTCTCCCCTCTCTTCTCTCTCTCTCTCTCTATCTCTCCTCTCTCTCTCTTCCCCTCCCTTCTCTCTCTCTCTCTCTCTCTCACACACACCACACACACACACACACACACACACACACACACACACACACACACACACACACACACACACACACACACACAACCACGCTTAGATCATTCCTGATCTTTTTCTTGTTTCTGAATTCCTTCACAACGATTCAGATCATCACAAAAACATTTGGTTCGTCTTAAATGTTGAGAGTATACGTTTCTTTATCTGTTAGTGGAAGTTCTTTTCTCCTCTTCTTCCTTCTTCTGTATACCAAACTGTGTTTTGTTTTATATTGCACGCAGAAAAATCAATCTGAAATACAACGAACGACTCGGAGACAAAGCCAAGCAGAGGCAAAATTTCAGAAACTTTGCTTTGGTGCGGAGACCCTGTGTGTGTGTGTGTGTGTGTGTGTGGTGGTGTGTGTGTGTGTGTGTGTGTTGTGTGTTTGTGAGTGTGTGTGGCGCGCGCGCGCGCGTGTGTGTGTGTGTGTTGTGTGGTGTGTGTGCTGTGCTCCGTCCCGTGTGTGTTTGTGTGTGTGTATTGTTGGTGCTTTTGGGGTTTGTGTTGTGTTGCTGGGTTGTGTGTGTGTGTGTGTGTGTTTCTTTGTGTTGGGTGTTGTGGTGTGTGGTGTGATTTTGCATATATCTATTGTATGTGTCTATACGACAGACAGACAGACAGCCAAATACATAGCATACATAATACAGACAGAAGACGACAGACATAGATAGATAGATAGTATAGATAGATAGAAATAGATAGATAGATAGATAGATAGATAGATAGATAGATAGATAGATAGATAGATAGATAGATAGATAGATAGATAGATAGATAGATAGATAGATAGATAGATAGATAGATAGATTGACAGGAGATTGACACAGAAAAAAAGACAGATGAAAACACTCCTTTCCTCTCATTGATTACAAAGACATTTTATTACTATTTTCTTTGCATTCGGGTCATTTCATGGGTATGGAAGTTAGAGTTTTAAACTGCCTTTTGGTGTGATGGTCAGGTCAGGAATGGAGTGAGTGCTTTACTGGCCTCTCTCCGAGCACTACAACTCTTGTGTGTTAAGGTGCTTTTGATAAACACCCGCTCCAATATTCATTAGCAAGCATACCTCACATAATACACATATACACAGGCACCTGCGTGAAAACATTCTCTCTCTCTCTCTCTCTCTCTCTCTCTCTCTCTCTCTCTCCTCTCTCTCTCTCTCTCTCTCTCTCTCTCAAACACACACACGCACCACGCACGCACGCACGCACGCACGCACGCACGCACACAATCGCACACAGGGAGAGCAAGAGACAGACGGAGAGAGAGAAAAAGAGAAAGAAATCCTTCTCCTGCTCATGTTCTATACACCCTGCCCGCTCTTCGATGTTAGGTTCTGATCCCCGCCAAGACATTTTCGTAGCAACAAAAAGGGGACTCCTAAGCTATCATGCTTAAGCTATTGTTCTCCGCCACATTAACAAAGGATCTCTCTATCCTTAACCCCAACCCCCAACCTCAATATACTCCTTTTTCAATGTTCTGTATGTCAAAACTTTCTCTGCAAAGTGAGATCAGTTTACACAGCCTAATAAGAGACACTGTCTCGTTGTGTGAAGAGCTTCGTCAAGTACTAACTACATAGCCAGCGGAGCACTGCTACATGAGGAAAATCTATACGTACTGAAAAGGCTACATTATAGGACACTCTTCCAACACCTACGATACTCTACAATACGTACAGCCACTCTGCAATGCCTACGGACACTCAACAAATACATGCAATACGCCTGGACACTCTAAAAGTGTGACACTCTACAATACGTTGGACACTCTACAATACGTGTGACACTCTACAATACGTACAGATACTACAATATTACAATATGTACATACATGTGGACACTCTACAATACGTACAGATACCTACTATACAATACATGCAATAAAAATGAACACTCTACAATACGTGTGGACACTCTACAATATACATGTGGACACTCTACAATAGTGTAGACACTCTACAATACGTACAGATACTCTACAATACATGCAATTACACGTGGACACTCTACAATATTGTGGACACTCTACAATACGTACAGACACTCTACAATACATGTGGACACTCTACAATACGTGTAGACACTCTACAATACGTACAGATACTCTACAAAACATGCAATAACACGTGGACACTCTACAATACGTGTAGACACTCTAGAATACGTACAGATACTCTACAATACATGCAATACACGTGGACACTCTAAAATATGTTGGACACTCTTCAATACTTAGGACACTCTACAATACCTGTGGACACTCTATAATACGTACAGACACTCTAAAATACTGTGCAATACGCGTGGACACTCTGAAATGTGTGGACACTCTACAATACGTGTGAACACTCTACAATACGTGTGGACACTCTACAATACGTAGACACTCTACAATAAGTAGGGACACTCTGCAATACGTATGGACAGTTTCTTTGTCCAAATATAGCCTGAAAAGGACAGAAACATACACCAGTTAAAAAAAAGAAAGGAAGAAGATCCCATATATTACTTTTTTCTGTAGTGCTGAAAAAAGAACTTGGGTTATTCAAGGTGTTTTTCTCCATTCCTTACGTTTGAAAACACTCCTCCAATTGTTAAGGAACTGCCATCACTTGCTGAATTCAGGAGAAGTTTCGAAACACAGAACTTACTGTCTCTATAAATGCTACACACTACTTGCCAATCCTTCGGGCTGCGTGGTCTCAGTACCGAGTTGTTCACCTCTACAGAGTATAAAAGCTAAAAGTTAAAATATGTGGTGAGAGTAAATGACGAAGTATTGGTGCTATGTTCAGTTTGGGTTGCATTTAAATCTCTTATGTTCAAAATAACATGATGTGTGGTTGTGTTGTGGTGTGTGTGTGTGTGTGTGTGTGTGTGTGTGTGTGTGTGTGTGTGTGTGTGTGTGTGTTGTGTGTACATGGAGGCGGAGTTACACACAAACAACATGTGTGTATGTGCACACACACAAAAAAGCTGAAAGACTGTGACAGAACGAGGTTGTGTCACCATACAGGCCTAGGAGAATGCGTGATGCAGTGTGTCCAGTTGGTGCCTCAGTCCACATCTGGGTGTGACAGATTTTACTTCACACCCAAGCTTCCAGCTTATCATCCACCACACCCCTTCCGCAGCCATGGACTCTGCCTTCCTTGTTATCTGATTGGTTTTGCTGCTGTAGGCTCCTCCGACAGGCTAATGGCTACCTGCCCAAGGGACATAAGACAGCATCATCAGTTCCTTCCCTTTGCACCGTCTTGATAAGGAAGTGTTTATGGTGATAAAGAGAAGTCATTGCCTTTCGTTTTCTTTCCTTTCCCTTTTGTTCTTTTTTTAGGATGTGTAGTGTGTGTGTGTGTGTGTGTGTGTGTGTGTGTGTGTGTGTGTGTGTGTGTGTGTGTGTGTGTGGTGTGTGTGTTTCTATATAAGTGCCTGTGGGTACCTATTTGAGGTTGAAAGAATTGTATGTAACGTTTTAATGGTTTTTTAAAATAAAAATAAAAATTTAAGTCCGAAATTGCCTCATGTTTGCTTTATTAGTTACCAAACCTATGGGATACAGCCTCTGAGAAGCCGTGTACTGCATACTGATCAGGTCACGTGCAATCATCGTCACTTCCTGGCTTCAGGGCTGACCAATCATTGAAGCCCATCAATCTAAAAATGGCAGGAAACTTGAGGGGTAATAATAAATATCTCTGGTGGCCATTCTTTTTAACAAGAAACTCTTCAGACAAGGAAATAGCTTCACAGTCTCTTGTGTCCGGTTTCAAGTCTGAGTTTTGCAGGGTGCTGAGTTGACGTTTTTGAATGATTAATGTTTCTTTCTTCCTTCTGCATCTGAATGGAGAGCATCAACGTGACTAAAATAACTCTGTTCCTTTCTCTTTTTTTGGTTCCAGTAACAAACAGTGTCCTGATTTTCTTCCCTTTTGCAGGGTTGTAGCATGTTGTCATATCCTTGTACACCAATGAATTGATAAATACATAAATGAATAATAAAAATGCATACATACATACATCCATACATCAACACATACATCAAATTTAAAATAAAATAAAAAGCACAACCACATGCCCAATAGAAAACTATAAGCATGAAAGCATACATGCATGCAGACCTGCACTTGCACACACTGGCTTACACGCATGCTTACATGCACACATACTGGCAGGCACAGGCACAGGCAGGCACGCACCCTCACTGATATGCTGGCATTCAAACTTGCACAAGTGCACACAGACTTACACAAGCCTGTGCCTCCCCCCCCCCCCCCCCCCCCCCCCCCCCCCCCCCAACACACACGCAGAGGATTTTCTTCAAATTCATAAGTCTGAAAAACTGAAGAAAAAACACACTATTGTTGAACCATATTAAGAAGATCCAGAACAAGCAGAGGTCTCACAGAAGAAGAAAAAAAAGGTGGAGCTAAAACTGTACACACAACAGTGTTGTTCACGCTTCCCTGCCGCTGTGAATATTGGCAGATGAAAAGCAGCCAGAAGGAAAATACACATCTTTGACACTTGGTTGCTGCAGAGGATACTTTGGAATTTATGGCACAAACGGTCACGACAGATTTCTTCCTGTGAAATTTGGGTTCCTGCTCTCCCTTGGGAAATCGTGTCTCCAAAACATATTGCTACTTTTTTTTCTCTTCTGCCAAAGTGATTTTTTTTTTACAGAAGGTACATTGAATAACCAATGTATTCGCTTTTTCTGGTATAGTCATTTATTTTTTAGCGTGTATGTGTCTTTTCGTGTGAGAGAGTGCCTTTTTTTCCGGCAGAATACTGCCAGTGACAACTCTCTGGTTACCATGGCTTTGTTTCCCCATCTCTAAATTGTATGGGTGATCTAGTCCTTTATCCTCCTGGGACAAAACTCTGACGTTCACCAATGGTGAGATTTTTGTGTATGAGACCGTTTTTATCCCCAACTCCACACACACACACACACACACACACACACACACACACACACACACACACACACACTAATATATAATATATATATATATATATATATAATATATATATATATTATATATATATATATATATATATATATATATATATATATATTGTAAAGTTGGATGGATGAATGGACAGAGTCAGAGGAAGACAGCTAGCTACATGGGTTTTCATAACTTCATGAGAGAAAAAACAGCCTCAAACTTTTCCCAGCAGGAGTCACTCTCAGCCACATCAACTTACCAACATCTGCAGTTAGAATTCAGCCATATGCCCATCACCGCTTATGTCAATACTGTCAGGGTGTATACGAATATAACAAAATGGACATTTTAGTTTCCTATCACTCCATTAACACCACGGGTAGCAGAAACAGTCAGAACAAACGAATTCGTTTTATCCTATTCAGAACTGATGGCATTTGCTGACCACAGGAAGAACGCCAAGTTCAAAAGGTGCCGGACTGAATCTCGTCAGTGCGCATGACCGGAAGTAGAAGGGGAAGTCTGCAGTAAAGGATGACTGACTCTGTTGACCACAAGAGCACGCCTTATAAACCCCAATGAGGCTAATGAGGCTCAATCGGACCAAGAGGGGGAGAATTGGTCATTTCTGCCAAGGCCACAACATGGAGTGGGTGTTGAACTGTGAATAGGGGTTCGTCCAGACAATTGGTTTGTCCCGGGATGGTGTATTATTATTTAACAGCTAGTCAATCATCGAGGCTGTTGCCCAGGTCTGTGGGGTCATGCTGTTTACGCTTTCATCTTGCATTACACTCGATTCAGAGGCTGGACACGTTTGACCATGCATTCAGATAATTCTGTGACCAATGAAAAACCACTCGTGGACTGGATAAAAGATGATTGAATGAGCAAAGACGCTTTGTATGGCATCTCTCTATATGTCAATTGTGGTTGAATGTACTGCTAAGTAGGAAAACTACGTCTGCATTCAATTATGTCAATATCATCAATAGAATCTCTCTCTCTCTTCTCTCTCTCTCTCTCTCTCTCTCTCTCTCTCTCTCTCTCTCTCTCTCTCTCTCTCTCTCTCTCTCTCTCTCACACACACACACACACACACACACACACACACACACACACACACACACACACACACACACACACACAACTCCATTGTGTGTATATTTTCATGTGAAGAGCACATTATACAGTGCCTGCAAGCAAACATGGTTGTAAATGTGTATGCACGTGTGCATGCACGATGTGAGTATGTGTGGGTGCGTTATTTTTTTTCGTTTTAAAGAGAACATTATCCAAGTATAGATTTCGTATAGATTTTTGTGCTTGTTATTGATTGGTATTGTCTGGTGATGACACATTTCCTCTTCCTCAGATTTAAAGATACAGATTCCCACCACCATCAAAGATGCGTCCTTGTGGTAGTTTTTTTTTTTTTTGCCCTCCTTTTTTCTGCTCCGTTTGTAAATGATGTTATAGTTGCCCAATAAAGCAGGGATTCTCTCCCGACAACTAGTTCTGAAAGCTGCTGCTGCTAGCGCCGGAGACAATGTTAGCATTGCCTTCAAAAATGCAAACTACAGGTAGGGTGATGACGCCTTCCTGTGTGAACAGTGTCGTTTATTTCTCGTCTGAGCCAGCTCGTGGCTCAATGGGGAAACTGGCAGAAGAAGATGAGATGAGTTTGAGGTGGAGGTAATGGTTGTCAGGGGATACAGCTGAAAGGGGGAAGGATGGAGGAAAGGTGAGAAACTGAGACGGGAGGATATGATTATGAAATAGCGGGGTTGTGCAAAAGGGGTATACATTCAGTTCATGTAAAAGAAAATACGAAAATAGACATTTAAAAAATCTCTAAAGGAAAATTCTGAACAAAAATATCCCTCTCAAGGGAGAAGAAATATTCAACAAAAAGGGGAATGCCTACTGTCTGCTGCATTCCTCGTGGTGGCATTTTCTTTTCTGTTTGCTTTCAAGTCTGGTTTGATCAATGGCGACATACCATAGATAGATAGATAGATAGATAGATAGATAGATAGATAGATAGATAGATAGATAGATAGATAGATAGATAGATAGATAGATAGATAGATAGATAGATAGATAGATAGATAGACCACTGTTGGGATGTCGTCAGCCATACTGTGACTCACACAATACACTTCCATCAGTAGTTGAGTGCGTGGCTGTTGGGAAAGCACTTTTCTGTGAATCACAGGTTGCCACATGGCTTGTCTGTTGTGCTCACGTCATCACATGGAATTCCATGAAAGGAAATACAACAGGAAGTGTGAGGAAATAGTGACTTCCGTCTCTTGGAGGAATGGCTCCAGATTCAAATAGAGAATTTTTTTGTGTCTAGGCTTTCAGTGTAGTACAATAGATGTCATACAGCATAACAGAATAAAACACACTCACACACACACACACACACACACAACACACACACACACACACACACACACACACACACACACACACACACACACACACACACACACACACACACAATGAAATCCGGTATAAGCTGTAGCAGTTCTTGGATATCCCCATAAAAGCTTATTTACACTTTTTTCACAGACTGATTAAATAAAAAAAACATTTGTTTGCACACTCATTTATGGCAACTTTTGAAGTCTATTATTTTTTGTCATAAATATGTTGCTTTCTTTTGACCAAAGAAAAGTGAGGAAAAGGAACATAAGGAGATGGGGGGGCTAACTAGTGTTTGATTGGTATAACAGATAAATACAAAGAACGTGGTGAAATGTGTGTGTTGTGTGTGTGTGTGTGTGTGTGTGTGTGTGTGTGTGTGTGTGTGTGTGTGTGTGTGTGCGTATGGTGTTGTTGTTGTCGGGGGGGGGGGGGGCGCCTGTGTATAAATGTTTGTGTATGTATGCACGCATGCACTTGTGCATATCACGTATGAATATAGGTTTTAGTCTTAGCTGGTCTTGGTTTTCTCATATTCTTGGCTTACCACAGTTAGCAGAGACTCGAACTCGAGTACTTGTGCATACCACGTATGTATATAGGTTTAAGTCTTAGCTGGCCATGGTCTTCTCATATTCTCAGCTTAGCAGAGACTGGAACTCTCACATTTAAAAGAAAACAACCTCAAAATCACAAATCTGACACTTTAACCACCAAACTAAGTGTGTCCCACCAACTCTTCTCACCCACGCGTTCAAGTAGAAGGAAACGGAGGTGAGGTGTTACAGAATCACTTCCTCATTTTATCATAATAACAACAAAACCACCAAAGAAAAGAAAGGAAAAAAAGACAAGACAGCTTCGATAGAAAAGTGGCAAACAGTAGCCTACTTCCTCTTCCGCTGCCATTTTCACCTCTGGCACAGACACCTGGGGTCGGAAGTGTGAGGGCCAACAGTCGGGGTGTCTGCAGTCAACACTCTCTTGCTTTCGTCACTGGCGGCCTCGGGTCCGGACCCTCCCGGGGGCTGACACACAGCCGGTAATGAACGCCGAGGGAGGGCCGCAGGATCACATCACATCATCTTCAACTCGACCTCCCCCCCCCACACACACACACGGGCGCGCGGGCGCGCACACACACACACGCACACGCACGCATGCACGCACGCACACGTACGCACACGCACGCACGCACGCACGCACACACACGTACGCGCGCACGCACACACGCGCGCGCGCACACACATACACGTACGCACGCACAAACACACACACAAACACACACACGCGCACACACACGCGCGCACGCACGCACACGCACGTGCATGCACACACACACACGCACACACACACACACACACACACACACACACACACACACACACACACACACACACACACACGGGAAATGTCCCGACACGGACAAAAAATGTTGATGACGCACGTCCTGTTGTTAGTCTGCAGTCATTCTGAGCAAGGTGTATAACGTCATGGGCAATGTATGGACTAAAAGAGACAGGTTTTGATATTTAGTATTGTTGTTTCTTGGCGTTGTGTTGTATTTCTTACCACGCTTTCAGTCATGGAGGATTTCTCTGCGTGAAAATTCGGGGGCCCCGGGGATCGGTGGCCTATAGGAAACGCACTTGCCTAGAAAGGGTAAAGTCTGGGCTTGAAGTGTGTGGTGGTTTGATCCCCGTCTGGGCCAAAATTCTTCCCCCATCCGCCAGACCGTGAGTGGTGGTCTGGGTTCTAGTCTTTTGGGTGAGACGATAAACCGAGGTCACGTGTGTTACACATAATTATTAAGCGCATATAAAAGAACCTACGGTAACAAGGAATTTGTCCCTGACAAAATTCTGTGGAAAAAAGCCACTCTGGTAGGGGGAAAAAATGCAGCTGCAAACAAAAAGAAAATGCATGGCGCTGCATTTGTGAAGACGCGCTCTCCCCGGGGAGAGCAGCCCGAATTTCACGCAGAGAAATCTGCCATTACTTAAAACGGTATACAATACAATACTCTCCATGGGGAGAGCGCGTCGCCACAACATAAGCGTAACTCTCTCGTTTTCTTTTCTTTTCTTAATTATAATTTTA
>CM060318.1:57227909-57237909 GCA_030674155.1 Stramonita haemastoma | reverse complement strand
TGGCGACGCTTCCCCCACTGATCTTTCTCTCACTCAATGGGTCAGATTTCCCTAAAGTTGGAATGTGGTTACCTTCATGGTGGGAAGAAACAGATGCATGCGCAAAATCTCACCATTGGGTGAACCTCAGAGCTCTAGCTGAGGAACGAAAAGAAACAAGTCAGATAAGTGAAAAAAAAAACAGTGACATGACACAGGAAGACACGTGTACGCAATCAGTGACACTGCAGCAAGACTTTAGACTGAAGAGTAACTGTTGATTAAAATGACATCTCAAATGATGATGAAAAAAATATAGATAATCTTAACTGAAAACTTTCTTTTTTTTCTCTGTCAACACAAAGCTGGAGTCATCAATCCACTGATGGCTGCTGTCTAACGAAAAATTTTAAAGTGACAGATGATGGATGCAGTTTCAGAATCTTGTTCAAATTACATGACCTTCAAGCTTTATTACACGTTGAACGCCCCAGGCCTGGCTTTTGCTGATGTATTTTACATACAGAAAACGCAGTGTACAGCCTTGAACGCGAACAGTACAAATCTTCAAACTAAAATATTACTGTCTTCGATATTATGCAAAAATGAACGAAAATTAATCGTAACATGTCTGAGACATATCTCACAGTGGCCCTTTGTGCCTAGGTCTCACATGCATGATAGCGCCCACTGTTTTTTTCTTTTTCTTCTTTTTTTTTAACCTTGCATTTACATCTGTGGCGAGATAAAACTAAGATAAAGATTAAGATTTCTTCTGGTGCATTATTTTCAGACTATGAGCATACTACAGCCCAAGCCTCAGGTGACTGTAGTCGTAAGATTGGAATAAGCAATTGGAATAAGCAATGTTGAGATACCAGCACGTGCTTGTCAAAGAAGACAAAAAATGAACACCCCAAAAAACAGAACGGGCAATATATCCAGGGCTTCTTCTGACTGGTGACCTCATGGCAGCCTGATTCTGGGACTGATGATAAGCACTCATACCTCCACAGTCATTCACTAGGGTTTCCACTCTTTATTCAAACATCAACTGACACATCAATTAAGACAACTCTTAGCATTTACTTCTCTCACAGTTATTCTCTTATTTATTTGGGATTCGATGAACTGACTTCGTGGCGAGCGGTCGCATTTTTTGGCTCTCTCTGCAAGCAATGAATTGAAATCAGCCTTTGAATTTTTGGACTTAGAAAAAAAAAAATCTACTTGCGGAGCCAGGGAGGATTTCCCCTTTCTTACCCGAAGTATTTACATATAAGTTGTAATACATCACCATTATGTCGACAGCTGGACCTGAGGCACAGTATAATACTGTATTTCAAGTCATGGACTGGCGTCTAGGACAGATGCTACATTGCTTGCAGTCTCACACAGCCTCTATCAACGCTACTCTGAACAACAAGTTTGACAATCTAGACAGCACACTTCGCCAGATGGTCTATGATGTCAACAAGCTGAAACAGTTTGCAAGTCAAGGGGCTGAAGACATCAGAAATTTGCAAGAAGACTGCAGTTCAATACTACAAAGACTGGATACGCTGGAGCAGGTAGCTGAACAGACAGAAACAGAAACGAAAACTTACCTGAAATTCTTTGGAATCTATGAACCATCAGGAAGATACGGAACAACAAGCGATGATCAAATTCTAGATATTCTGTCAGTACATTCCAGACGTACGTGGACTCACTGGGATATACGGAGGGCATTTCGTGTTGGAGGAAGAAGACAAAGTGATGAAGAAGCCCGCCCACTAATTGTTCAGTTTCAGAGGTGGGGGGACAAAATGGAAATACTGAGGGACAGAGAACTGCGAGACTCACTTAGAAGTGAGAACATCAGAGTGACTTCTGATTTAACAACAAGGCAGAGGCAACTATTGGACTTCTACAAGCAGCAGGGAAAAACTGCGTTTTACAGACATGGAAAATTACAGGTCATAGACAAGGACAGATATCAGCCCAGATCACGATTTCCAGATCGGCGAGATTCAGAAGACAGCTATGATGAAGACTGGCCTGAACCTTCAAGGAAGAAGAACAATTATTACAGGACGTCACAGAGAGGGGCATACGGAAATCGTAACCATGGCAGAAATTACGGCAGTCACAAAAGTCAGAGGGAAGAGGTGGACAACTACGTTTCAAGGTACCATTTCAGGAGAGAACAAACAGCTGATCGCCATGAAGACCACTTTGAGACTGCACAACCCTGGAAAATCCGAAACTACCAGCATGATGAAAATGGCTCATCCCATGTTACTCAACTTCCATATGGCAGAATATCAGGAGAATGGACAGAGAGAAAACAACAAGGAAGTACAGGGAGATCGACGTCACGGTTTTCGGGACTGGAAACTGGATTCGAGATGGTCAAATGGCAATCCTATCTGTCAGCAAGTGCCCAGTGGTGACCCCGTCCAAAGAAGACAAACGAGCAGAAGAAGCTTCACAACTGGATACCAGCATGCTGCTAACAGACTGCCAGTGGCTCCAGGACACCAGACTTACAGTCAGGCAGTCCGCTCGATGCCCAAACCACACAGACGGCAGGCCTCCAGACAGGGGGAGTACAGCAACAACCAGCAGGACAGGGGGACAGGAGGCAGGAGGACACAGTCAGCAGGTTCTGCACACTCTACAGAGACACAGTCCAGTGAACTGCTGCTGCTGCCAGTAGTCACACATTCTGCTGAGCATGCGACAAATAATGACGAAGACAATGATACTGACACAGACACAAGGGATACAGAAAACAGTAGAGTTGGGCAGACTGAGGACAAACAAACAGACATAAGGGAAATAAAATCATGTCAACAAAATGGCAAACACTACTGCAAAGTAACTACTGATGGAGAACTATATGCTGAACAAGATAAAGGTAGTATGAACATGACTTCACAACAATACAACGTTAACAGCATGCAAGCTGACTTGGTTCTAATAGCTGACAAGGACATGGACACACAACGGACTGAAAAAGGGATGGGGGAACCAGCATCAAAAGACTCCTCAACAGAAGAACAACAGGAGGCGGAAGGCGAATGTTCCGGGCCAGCCAAAGGGGGAAGTCGCTGGGAGTCCAAAATTCCTCAGCCTGCCAGGTCACGTTCTACGTGCAAGACAGGAAGGAAAGTGCAGGCAAGAAGTGAATCACGACTAACAACAAGGGCACTTCGCTCTGGCGGCAAGCAGAAAAGAACACTTAGCCAAAGCAGCATCGCTGATGCTTTTAGGCGGGGCCAAGACAAGGTAGTAGCTGACAGTGTAGTCAGTGAGAAACAGGGAAATGACTCTGGGACCCCTTCACCTGGGAGGGAGAATGAATAGGGGTGTGGCCGGGCATCATACAATAGTAAGGCACAGCATGATGTAAACAAGCTTCTAAACCATGATGAACTAGAATATGCCTCAGATAAAAATAAAAGTAAATATAGTGAAGTAACATTTTTATGCTACAATGTGTGTGGGTTAATTACTAAGTTAGAAGACCCAGATTTTGTTAATTTTGTCACACAGTATGATTTTGTTTCCTTAACAGAAACGTTTCTTTCTGGTAATCTAGAGACAGCATCATTTTCAAAGTTTAACATTTATATTTCTAAAGCTACAAAGCTTACTAAACACGGCAGATGCTCTGGAGGTGTAGTGGTTCTTGTGAGGAAATGTTACTCTGAGTATGTAAAAAGAATTCATACCGAAATTGAAAATGTTGTTATATTGAAAGTTAGTAAAGAGCTGTTGAACACAAAGAAAGACGTTATTTACATATCTGTATACATACCACCATACGACTCACCATTTTGGAGCAAAACAGACAATGGTTATGGATTGGAATTAATAGATAAATGTGTTATTGACCTTTATGAAACACTTGATCATTTCTATCTGATGGTGTGTGGGGTGACTTTAATGCGCGAACTGCTTCCAAAAATTATGAAGACATGGATTCTGATGACATTCAGCCTTTTGATGTACATAACACAAATTATAATTTTCTCTCTAGAGAATCGCATGACAAAGATGTTAATTTATTTGGTAAACAACTTTTGGAGTTTTGTAATGTGACTGATTGTGCAATTTTGAATGGTATGTCTGATTATGGTTATGATGGCAGTTGCACCTATATTGGTAGCTCAGGCGCTAGTGTTGTTGATTATTTTATTGTCTCTTGTGATTTGTTTTCCTGTGTAGAGATAGAACAGTTGAAAGTGCTAGATGCGATAGACTCGGACCACTTGCCTGTAGAACTAGTTGTTAAACTCTGTATAAAACAGAACAGTGAAGACAATGTTGGTACTGCTGACAAGGAAGAAAGAAAATCGTATGTGAGGGAGAAAATCATTTGGGAGAAAGAAAAGGAGGGGGATTTCAAAAAGGCAATTAATGATAATGCTATCAGAATTAAGATAGAAGAGGCTATTTCATACACTAACAATAATGTAGACAAGGCCCTCGAGTTATTCGTTGATTGCTTACTAACGGCAAGTAAGTGCATGGTTAAACAGTGCAATCTTGGTAAGAAGCACAGGCGATCACCTTGGTTTGATGCCGAGTGCCGCAGAGCAAAACAACTGACAAAGAAACAATTAAGAACATTTAGAAGAACGGGGAAGGATTTTGACAGGAAAATGTATTTAGAAGGGAAAAAGCAGTATAAACTGTTGCTAAAACAAAAGAAGAAATGGTTCAGGAGAGATCTTGCTGAGTTGTTGACAAAGAAAAGCAATGATTCAGCATCATTTTGGAAAGAACTAAGAAAGATTGGAGGGAGCGAAAGTATTGGCATCAGTGATAGAATAAAACTTGAAGAGTGGCATGAACACTTCAAGAACGTGCACAATACTGGAAAAATACAGCCCATAGATAACACTGATTTAGATAGTAGTTTGGATGAAGACAAAGATCATGTACTGAATATTCCCATACTAAAAGAAGAAATTGAACGTGCATTAAAAAAACTGAAATGTGGCAAAGCCCCAGGAATAGATGGTGTTACAGCAGAGATGTTAAAGGCTGGTAATGGAATTGTGATAGAATTTTTGGAAAAATTCTTTAATCATATATTCAGTCACGGTATTTATCCTAAAGAATGGGCAAAAGCAATTGTAGTTCCTATCTTCAAGAAGGGCAATGCAGACAACCCAGACAATTATAGAGGTGTTTCATTAATTAGCATTTTATGTAAATGTTATACATCAATTCTCAACACACGACTGTACTTGTGGTTGGAAGACACACATAGCATTGTGGAAAACCAGGCTGGTTTTAGGAGAAGCCGTTCCACGGTTGACCATATCTTTACATTGTATTCTGTTATACAGAAATGTCTTAATAGCGGGAAAAGAAAACTGTATGTGACATTTGTTGATATTAAAAAAGCTTTTGACTCTGTACATCACCAAAAATTACTTGAAGCTCTT
Source organism: Stramonita haemastoma (assembly GCA_030674155.1). Lineage (NCBI taxonomy): Eukaryota > Metazoa > Mollusca > Gastropoda > Neogastropoda > Muricidae > Stramonita > Stramonita haemastoma. The sequence goes on along the minus strand of CM060318.1, from coordinate 57,232,486 downwards.
ATTAATGAAGGAGTCAGAGGGAAGTTCTTTTGCTCCCTCAAAGCTATGTATAGCTCACTTCTATCCTGTGTCAGAATTAATAACGAATATACCGACTTTTTCCATTGTCCTACAGGAGTTCGCCAAGGCTGTGTTCTTAGTCCTACCCTTTTTTCACTGTTTATAAATAATTTAGCTCAGCATATCAATGAAGTTGGTGTTCATGGTATTCAGCTTCTCCCAACTGTGACAGAATTGTTTATTCTCTTATTTGCCGATGACGTTGTTTTGTTATCAACCACTCCAAGAGGACTGCAGACTCAATTAAACCATTTAAAGACTTGTTGTGATAAACTAAAGCTTAGAGTTAACAAAGAGAAGACTAAGGTTATGGTTTTTAGAAAAGGTGGACACCTATCAAAAAATGAAAAATGGTTTTATGATGGTGATCTTGTGGAAGTTGTAAATAGTTACACGTACCTCGGATTCACATTTACTACAAGACAAAGCTGTAAACTTGGAACTGCTGTTTTTGTCACTAAAGGAAAAAGAGCAGTACATATCTTAAGTAGAGCCTATTCAAAATGCAAAGAAATGACACAAAAAACTTTTTTCAAGATATTTGACGCAAAAGTGCAGTCCATATTGATGTATTCCTCGGAAGTCTGGGGAGTTAATAGACTAGATAACCTTGAAAAAGTACACCTCTTAGCTTGCAAGCGATATCTGGGGGTACCTTTGAAAACACCGAATAAACTAGTGTATGGTGAGCTAGGAAGATATCCTCTTTTTATTAACACAACAGTCAGATCTGTTAAGTACTGGCTTCGTATACTGCAGATGGAAGCAGACAGACTTCCAAAACAATGTTATCAAATGTTATTGTCTTTAGATGATCGGGGGGGAAAATGCTGGGCGACAGATGTTAAAGACATTCTATGTAAAACAGGTTTTCAGTTTGTATGGACAAATCAAGGTACCAGTAACGTACGTAGTTTTATCAATGCTTTCAAACAAAGATTAGTTGATATATACATGCAGGAATGGTCATCGACCATATGTGAAGGGAGTAGATATGAAATGTACAGAACTTTTAAAGATTCCTTTGGCAAAGAAAGATATCTCGCATGCATTGACATAGTGTGTTTTAGGGTCGTTTTCTCACAAATAAGGCTAGGCGTGTTACCAATAAACTGCAACATGTATAGGTACAGTGAACATTCGATGGATAAGCAATGTGCATGTGGTTATCAGGAAGAAAATGAAAAACATTTCTTACTTGCTTGTCCCTTATATAATGATATGAGAGAAAAGTTCCTTAAAGATTTTTTTCATTTACCGCTGTCAAGACTGCTAGCTGGAAAGAGTGAAGATCTCTGTCGCCATGTTGGTAAATATGTATTTCATGCCATTAAAAGAAGACAAGCGATTTGTGAAAGTTAGTTCATCTTCAGTTTCGATAATCCCACCCCACCCCCAGCCTTTTCGGAAGTTAACATGAGGTTTGCCCAGCGATTTTCTTTTTTATTAGTTGTTGTTGTTTTTGTTGCTGTTGTTTAACAGAAATAGTTGTGAATTTGGAGTCCAAATGCTTTTTTGTGCAACTATAAATGTGTGGAACCTTTGTATTTTTGATTGGGAATATGTTACATTTCAGTGTTCTGTATTAATGGACGACCCAACCCCTACCCTCCCACAATGTGTATGTATGCCTATGGCCAAAACACATTAAACATTTGAATCATTGAATCAATCTCTTATTTATTTATTTATTTATTTATTCTTTTATATCGAGGATAACAGAATAAGCAACATGTGCTTTTTTCATCCGGTCCCCGTGTGTATGCAGTTTTTGTAAATATTGTCATCTGTTCCCACCGGCACACGATGGCCTACTCTTACGAAAAGCGGAACAGGATTTAACGTGTGCGCAAGATGTTCTGCGTGCGTTCGCACACGGGGCCTCGGTTTAAAGTCTCATCCAAAGGACTTTTGGGGAGAGTGGAGTCAGCACTGATGTTAACTCCAGGAAGAAAATTTCCTCGACCGGATTCGAACCCGGGTCTTCAAATTGCCAGCGCAATGTTCTGACCACTAGGCTATCCGCCCTCTTAATCCATGTAGCCTATTACTGAAGTTATGTGACAAGATAAAAATCATCATTGACTATGACCAAGCAATACAGGGGGGGAAAAAACGCTACTCTGACACACAAGAGTCAGTGGTAAAGAAATGGGTATTCATTTGAGGAGGGATAATTAATGTTAAAAAGTGGACAAATGACCCAGCATTTATTCTTTTTTACTCTGTGTGTGTGTGTGTGTGTGTGTGTGTGTGTGTGTGTGTGTGTGTGTGAGAGAGAGAGAGAGAGAGAGAGAGAGAGAGAGAGAGAGAGAGGAGAGAGAGAGAGAGAGAGAGAGAGAGAGAGGAGAGGTCAAAAGTGTGCATGTATACGTGCATATATGTGTGTGTGTGTAAGTAGAACAAGTTGGTGCCAGAGTGAAGACATCCATATGCACGCAAGCACATTCAGTCATGCATGCAATGAAGAAAAACAATATAGAATAAAAAGTGAACATGTTCTTGCTCTACTTCAAGACACACTCAGGTCAGAAATCTTACATTCTGTGGAAAAACATCCAAAAATGTTATCAATCAAACAAGAAATGGTTCACTGCAGTCATGCTCGAGAGACATCAGTTGACTCATTACATGGACAACATCAAAAGGACATGAACTTTTTTCGTTCCCTTACAGTTGTATCTGCTTTTATACAACATACACACGACACTTAAACTATGTGCATTAACACAACAAAAATAAAAAATATCACCACTGCTGATGCAGTTCTGTTATGTAAATGAAAACTCTGAAACAAAAGTGGCACAACAAGAGCATCATTTCCCTACTAAATATAAACATTAAACAAATGACTACCAAAAAAAAAAAAAACCTTCTAACAATCTTTTTTTTTGTTTGGTTAAATATTCTATCAAACTTATCTTGGGTTTACATTAGCCTTGGGCATTTGTGTCATTTTCAGATTTTTACTTTTTTGTGTTTGTTTAAACTTTTGTTCATAAGTTCTTAAGAGGATTTTTACAACCCATGCAATGGCATATCTTATGTGGTGAGCAAAATAGACAACACTTGTGTCTTCACAGCCTCTGGTAAACCATTTACGCTTAAGACTGAAGTAAAAAAAGAATATATATAAATAAATAAATAATAATAATAAAATAAACCCCACTCTCACCATAGACAAACATTGTCAGACAACTCTCTCACTTTTGATCTTTTATGTGTATTTTAAATGAGTGTGATGTAGTGTTGTAGTGTACTGTAGTGTGGTGAGGTTGTGGCAGTGTGTGTGTGTGTGTGTGTGTGTGTGTGTGTGTGTGTGTGTGTGTGTGTCTGTGTCTGTGTGTCTGTGTGTGCTTATCTACATGTGTCTATTAGCATTTACTGTATTTAAAAAATCTCCATTTCAAAAAATGATTAAAATAGCATTCTTACTCTTACTTCTCGTTCCTCATAACAACAAAAATACTACTAACAAAATCTTTACAGTCAACTGTTTTCCATCCTTTTTCCCATTCATGAAGCATATGATTGCTTTTATATGCCAACAATTTAGCTACATTCACTCCCTCCAATCCCTTCTACATATGTTTCAATATCCATACATGTGTATCAATATCCACACAAATAAAATTCTTCCATAATAAACAAAGACGAAACATGTACACAACATAACTCTAAAAGCAGATAACACAGAAACATCCATGAACATTTCACTTTAAAGACCTATCTAGCATCATAATCTGAAATATAATCATATTGGCCGTCTGTGAAAAGTTAAAATCTACAACAACAGAAAATTATGTTTACTGAACTAGATTGTTAGAAGTATCAATGATAGAATGATAGTTATTGAACTAGACTGTTAGAAATGAATAAATGATTACATTCTCATCGCACAACAGCTGTACTGTATACAACAAGCAACATTAGCCCATCAAAATCCAAAGATGAGACAAGAACACAAGTCTTTAGGAAGAAAAAAAAAACCAACAAATAAACCCTACACTATTGTGACTACTTTTTCCATCAAAACCAAACCAAGCCAACCAGCCAGATACCTCACACTCACACACACCACACACACACACACACACACACACACACACACACACAGAGTGACACACACACTTTTTCCACCAAAACCAAACCAAGCCAACCAGCCAGATACCTCACACACACACACACACACACACACACACACACACACACACACACACACACACACACACACACCCCTATCCTGAGCATTAATCAACCTCAAGCTCACAAACACACAGACCAAGTAAAGACGCAAAACCTCCAGATTCAACATCACAGACATGCACGTCGCTAACAAAAGCCAAGACTGATGCAGGCTACTTACAACAGATTCCTATCCATATGATATACAAACTAATGTACTGACTATTGAACATATCACACAGTATACCATTAATGTTAGAAAAATGTCAAGATGAACACAACAATTCTCTCTTACCCATGATGACTATATTGTTTTCTTGGGGGGTGGGGGT
>CM060318.1:57187909-57222909 GCA_030674155.1 Stramonita haemastoma | reverse complement strand
CATCCTTTTCAGCTTAGCTAAAAACTTGACAATGAACAAGTACAAATTTACACAGTGGAAGGGTACAATTATACTGACCTTATGTCCATCTAGATGCAGTATATTCATTTCAAATCCAGTCAAAGCATCTTGTAAAGACACGGTGACGTTGGTATACAAATCATCTCCTTTTCTCTCAAACCGGGAATGTCTGCAAACCAAATCACTTGCTTTAACCAACAATCATCACACAATGTTTCCAATAACAACAAATGTACTTTGCAACCACAATAGTAAATGAAACTAGAAGAGAAAAAAATGACAGGAAAAAAATGCTGCAAGAATATGTCAAAATTTGTCATGAGGAGGCACTAATTTCCTCAGTTCTCCTTCCCTTAGTTTCAGTGTAATCTTAAAAGGCTACAATTTTAAACTGTGATCTTTGTTAGATCTTTGTTTCTCAAGAAGAGATTGTTCACTATTTCCTCAACATCTCCGTACTCTACAATGAGACTATAGCATTTCACTAGTCTTCCTGTAGTTTGGGGCAAAAAACTATCAATCCCACTTTTTTAATGTCCCAAAAAGCAAGAACATTTCCGAAGGAAAAATAAACAAACCACACATTCAGTTTATATGAAAATAACTCATTTCATAATATCAATGGAAAGTGACAACAGTTTACCATAAGAATCCCTACATTTTGACTAATTTGTTAATATAAACACTGTCAATAATGTTTCACACTAATAAAAGACAACTTTGCAGGAAAACTATGGTAGGTTGATTTATTTCCAACTGTTCCAGTTACTGTACTTGGTTTTTCTGCTGTATCTTTAACAAAACAGTATCCATAATTGGTAGAAAGAGCGCCAAAGTTGCTACTGTACTACACATCATGCCAAATGCATTCTTTGCAGGTTGCAGTAAAGACAGAAGCACAAATGGTAGTAATTTTTCACATGCACATGGTTGTAGTTTTTTTGTGTGACTTACATCATACAGTCATAGGGCTAGATCTGACATTCTTTTCACTGGCTGTTATTAACAGTCCTGCTTATGAAGAGACAGAACACAGGCTAGGAAGCTATTGCAGTAAAATAGATTTATCATTTTTAATCATCAACACTGATTGGGTTTTAGATCAAGGAAAATTGGATGATTTTCACATCAATTTACCCTGCATTATGCATGCATGCATGCATAAAAAAAATCAAATAAAAAAACCAACAGGTGACAATATGTACACAAGATAAATGATGAAGAAAAAGTTGTAGGAGACTCACTTGACTTGTCTGACGATAAATCGAAGATCTCCTGGTTCCCCATCCATGTGGGGCTCTCCTGCAACAGATCCAAACAGAAATCAAATTTATTTTTTAAAAAATTACCACAAAAATGCTCAAAAAAAGCAAAATGGGAAACAAAAAGAAAGAGGTTAAACAAAATTCGTCAAAAGAGAGCTGTCATGCACCATTCACAACAACAACAAAAACAGATCAATGGTCCTTACATTTTGCATGTAACAGAGGAAAAGCAAAAAAAAGAAAAGAAAACCTCAATATGTTGAGAAGTTCCACTTTACTACTACACTGGTACCCCACTCTGCTGTCAAAATATGTCCCTATCTAATTTTTACTACATGCATTTTCTGCACCAACATTTTTCAAAATAACAATGTCTGTCTGTCTTACATTTTCTAAATCTGCACACATCCAAACAAACATACACACACACAAGCACGTACACACACACGCACGCACACACGCACGCACGCACACACGCACGCAAACACACACATACTGTCATCTTTCTCTCACCTTCAGCAACAAAAGGATATTCCTGTCCATCCCTCATGCCAGGCTCAATTTCCACCTCTAATACTTTCTCTTCTGGTACAAATCTGAAAAAAATGCATAAGATTAGTCATCAATGGTACAGCAATGCATTAGGTATAATAAATAACAAGTTTTCCTAGTATACAAAACATTCCAGAATTTTTTTTCCTCTTTGCTTTTTTTGTTTACAATAAATTAATTCATTCATTTTTCTGCCTGTCATGATAAACTAAACTGTTCTCATTCTGATAACAAATAACTTCAGTAATGCACAATACCCAATACTCAAAGCAAACAAAATGCACATACACACACACATTACAAACTGATCACACAAATGGATATGGAGAATTTCATGCACTCCATAAATCATACACTCATTCTCTTGTTCATATAAAAACATTGTATACAATACGCATGAACAAACAAATGGATTCTTCTCTAGGCTGACAGATTAGGCTGATATTGTAGTTTTCACCAAGCATAAAAATCAAAAGAGTCAAGGAAAAAACTCTGTGGGAGGCAAATCATTACATCAACAAAAACCTAACCACCATTTCCCTTGGGAGAAAAAAAAAAGATTTAAATAAAAAGATTAAGTTCTGCAATTTGGCCAAAACTGCAAAGGTTAAAAAAAAAAAAAAAAAACTTTGTAATATCCTGTCAGCTCTTACAGAAGAAAAATAAAGTCAGTTTCTTTCAGTCTCCAAAACTTACTTGACATTTGGGCATTCATCACACACTTGCTGCTGCGACATCTGGAATCGGCCAGGGCCCAGCTGCTGTGTGACTGTCTCCATACGGCAGTTGCATTTCCTCTTCCCTTTGGCTGGTTTGGTCACCGGTTTGTATCGCAATATCTATCCAAATCAAAGTGCCAGTTTGTCAAGGCAGTCAAACAAACAGGTATTCTTTTTTACTTTTCTGTTACAGTTAGGCAGACTGTTTTATTTCCAAATGAGAGTAAGGCAGACTGTTTGATTTTTCTTTTGGGGTACACACTATATTGTATTGGGGCAGGGAGAGACAGAGAAAGAAGATGAACTCAAAATTTTTAATGAGGGTAAGTGGGTAAGCCAGAGACTTCTTTACACCAGGCCCTTGTGAAAGGAAAGAGAAAATAAACAGAGAGAACGGGGAAGAAAGAATCAGACAGACAGACAGACAGACAAACAGACAGAGTGTGTGCATGCATGCCTGTGCATGTATGTGGAAGTGTTCAAGAGTATATGATTTATTTTTTATGTTATAAGTGAAATTAAATAGAAAATTTTTAATGTATCACACACCACACACACACACACACACACACACACACACACACACACACACACACACACACACAAGAAGAGGAAAGGAACTCACAACAACTTGACAAAGGTGAGCACAGCTTGGAGGGAAAAAAAACCTACAAAAACACTTTCCTTTTCTATGATCACCTTAAGTGAGCTGAAAAGCCCACTTGTGACACTTGAGTACATTATGGCTTAGCTATATGGAGAAAGGTATTGTGCCGTATAAGTTTATACTCGAGTCAGCCTGAATAGAGAGGCTGTAAAGAGCCTGCTAAAGTGTGTATTACACTATTTTTTTATGATGTGACTGCAACTGTTGCAAGCTGTTGCCATCCATAATCTATGAATCTTCCCAGCTGTTTCAGGTGAAGGCAGCCAAATAACAATGTTATTTGCCATATGTGACTCTCCACCATAAAATGAGTTGCTTGGTTATCACATTGCCTTCATGTCTTCATTTTAGACAGTTTCATCACAGTGTCAGAAAGAAGTGTCATCTACTCAAGATCTAAGCCGCATTGATGGCTATTACTGTATTAGACAAACGGTAAGTTTCTGGGTTGACAAGTATTATGCTTGGGTAGATTCAGACCACTGCCTCAAAATCTTATTGCAAGGTGTTCATTAGATATCTGCCTGGTGTCCTTATGAATTCCACTGAAAGTTTATCTAATAGTGATGTTTCAAATGTAAGTGCGATTCTTTCCCATGTATCTGTTATTTGCCATATGTGACTGAACACTAATCTTACTGACAACTTCAGACCTGATACAATGTGGAGACAGTTACTAAGGAAATACTTCCAACAGATTCCCAGATCACATATAACAGGAAGGACAACACATAATATACATACTTTAACTTTAAGCTCAATTTTCTACCTTCTAGTTCTATTTCAGATTTCCTTTCTTTTTATTTATTTTACCGTTATAAATACAGTTCTTGCTTTTTTTCAAATTCTAATTTCTCACTCTGAATCTTCATTCATCCCCAACCTCCCACCTCTTCCACCTTCTCCCCTATCCACTTCCAAAATTTGGTAACGGTGATGCTCGTGTAGGCATGTAAAACAATCTACTGGTGTCAAGTTCAACTCTTAAATGGATGGTTATAGTGTATTTGGAAGCTCATGTGTATTTTTTGCCTTCTTTGTTTTTCTTAACCATGCAAAATTAAATCTGCACAGGCAGTGACCCTGGACCAAGAAGTCTGGACCAAAAGCTGGCACATAGGTTATATCATTTAAATTCATTTTACACGCCTTCCTCTAAAATCATTTTTGTTTGAAACTCTGTGAAATTGTATAGAAAACACTGCTCGAGAGAAATACACAATGTATTTAAAATTAACTGTAATAAAAAGTTTTATGAATATTTGTAAAAAAAAAAAAAAAAAAATTTACAGTAAATGTACACACATAACTTTTCATAACACTGAATATATTTCCTGATCTTCATCATGAGCAGAACCATTTGACACATCACCTTCCCGGTTGTTGAATGCATTTTTGTCAGCCACAAAATCAAAATTGCTATTGACACTCCAATCTTCATCCTTCTGACAGCTTTGTCGATGAAGAATTCATCAAACGCCTGCTGAGAAGAGTAAAAATGTCTCTAGTCTAAGCCATCATTTCAAAACAAGCACAGGTGTCAGTTTTGCAGGACGTGTAGAAAATAATTTGCCACTAAAAACCTCATTTACCACAATCTACTCTACTTGGTTACCACCCCCCTGCAACATCCAAATTAGACAGTGGTAGTCATGACCAGCAATGTGTCAGTCGTTCACAGGCAAAAATTTGTACAACCAACAAATGGCCATTTGCAAGCAGAAATATCCTAGGTATCAAGATTTATAGCTTTTTGGGCCTGTGCATGTCTGAATGGTGTGTAGTTCCACTGCTTCCTCCAACATTTGTTCAAGGTTGAGAGACAAACGTACTAAATCATCTGCAAAACACAAACTTTTGAACTGCTTTTCACAGAAAATCCTTGCGTCTCATTTCTTTTGCTCTCAAATCATTTTTGTCATGATCCATTCAGAAACCAGTCGAAAGTGGAATGGTGAAAGTGTGTGGCCTTTTATTACATACTGATTTCTTTTCCTTGCAAGAGGAATTACTACACAGGGAATATTCCATGTGCATAAAAACTCAGCTAATAAGTCGTAGGCAGAGCATTAATAAAAGTTTTAGATATGTCATAATTGTGCATTAAATGCTGTCTCAGACAATAAAGGCATTTTTTGCAAATCCTTCAGTACAACAGTAGGATTTATTAAAAAAAAAAAAATTACTGAATAATGTACCCTTCCACACCAAGTTTTGGATTCTCACTTGGTTTTCATTACCCTTTTGCTAGCATATCAAAAAGATTTTTCCCCTTTATTTTTCATGAAACTGACATCTTTCTGCACATAAATTTCCACAGACTGGAATCCCACTCATCCAATCCGTAATTCGTAATTCCTAACCCTGAAGCCATCACTGTAACCAAGGAGACAAAACAACTCATTTCCAGTTGAACAGTCAGTAACCTGTCAGCCCATCATTGATCTGTTTTGTGTATGTTTAATCTCTTGACTGCAATGTTGACATACAGCGTAGTCACGATTTATGTCCCACTAATGTTGTGTTGACGTACATTGTATGTCGATAATATACAATGTTCACTTTTTAGATGCCCGCATTGCTACTGAAAAATTATCTGCCACAGTGCTAAACTGTAGACATCAAATTAGCTTTTAACCTCAAGAAGTTTCTCTCAATTCACAAATAGTAAAAAAGAAAAATGACTAAAGATACAAAAAGGAAACACTGTCAGACCAAAGGAAACAATAGGACAAAAACAAAAAAAACCAAACAAAATCACTACTGTACAACTACACAACAAAACCACAGAAAAATTAAAATCTTCAAATAACGATATGTGATGTATACATACAATAATTTAGATGTAGACATTCGTTCAGTTCAGTAACCAATCAATCTTACACCGTCCTAAAAGAAGAGAATGCTCTCAGCTAAAGAACCGGAAGTTGTGAGTTTCATCCCTGTTTGAATCCCAACTTTTCCCCTATCCACTAGACCTTGATTGTGCTCTGGATGCCTGTCTTTTGAATGAGATGATTAAGAAAGGACAGTGTGCAACACATATTTCATATTTAGCACACATAAAAGAACCCATGGCCAAGGAAAAAGCCACTCTGATAGGGAAAAAACTACACGTACAGACAGGAATTTTTCTAAATATTGAGTGACACTGCTCTTAGCGGACACACTCTTCCCAACAAGAGCCTAAATTTCAAGCAGAGAAATCTCACATGACAGACTGAAAGAGCCATGCAAGGAAGAAAAATGAAACAAGAACAGATGATGACAGAAAAGGTCCTCAACTAGTAGATACAGTAAAAGGTAAAGGTAAAGGTGTCCCATAACCTATGTGGTCATAGGGGAGCGAGGCATAAGAAATTCTCTATGGGCCAGCATATTGAGGGTGGCACCCATTTCCTCTCCCTCACTGCTTTATCTTCCCTGACCCTACATTTACAGCTGGGTAAACTGTACTGAAGCCAAGGTGCGCAAATGGTCACTCATCCAACTGGTAACCACACTTGATGCTGCTTAACTCTGACTTAAGGAAGCAAGTGCTCTGACAACTTAGCAATCCTGCCCCTGCCCCCTAAAGACAGTGAAACTTCATAAAAGAGTAATAATTTTTTTATGGAATCCGTAATCTACCCTAATCCCATTATAGCCAGAGTAGTGATCAAAGTGTTAACATTTCAAATGAGACTATAAATCAAGGCCCTGTGTCCACATACAGTAAGTCCTTGTAAAAATAAAAACTGCAACAAGTAGGATAACACATTTTTACAATGAACACTATACTCTACAAGACAATTTACAATGGCCTTACTTCCACAAAATCTCCGGTGTACAGCTCTTCTAGTGTGACATCCAGGTCCATGACAACATCACCACCTCGAGGCACCTCACGATCGCGATGATTATCACCTCCAAAGCCAAAGTTGAACCCAAAATCACCAAAGAAACTGCAAACAAGATAAACATTTTTTCTAAGAGAAAAAGTCATCTTTTTTGCTGTTGTTTATCAAGCTCACTGTACCTCTCTCATTATTTTCACACATACTTTTAACAATACCTCTTAAGCTTCTATGCAATTATTCAAATATTTGCATATATATGCAAATGTGCACACACACACACACATGCACACACGCGCGCCACACACACAAACACACACACACACATACACACACACACACACACACACACACACACACACACACACATGCACGCACAAACACACACAAGAGAGGAGGAAAAAAATCAACACAGCTTGACACAAATAATTTTTTTTTTAAAACAGCTTGATGAAAGACACTCTTCTTTTCTAAAATGACTCTCTGTGAGCTAAGTATCTAGTTCTATGGTATTCCACATAGCAAGTAATATGGCCATTTTCATGAACCCATTTAAGTTCTTCTCTCGTTCACTTTCACTTAGGCGGATAGCCTAGTGGTCAGAACATTGCGCTGGCAATTTGAAGACCCGGGTTCGAGTCCGGTCGAGGAAATTTTCTTCCTGGAGTTAACATCAGTGCTGACTCCACTCTCCCCAAAAGTCCTTCGGATGAGATTTTAAACCGAGGCCCTGTGTGCGAACGCACGCAGAACATCTTGCGCGAACGTTAAATCCTGTTCCGCTTTTCGTAAGAGTAGGCCATCGTGTGCCGGTGGGAACAGATGACAATATTACAAAAACTGCATACACACGGGGACCGGATGAAAAAAAGCACATGATTGCTTATTCTGTTATCCTCGATATAAAAGAATAAATAAATAAATAAATAAATAAATAAATAAATACACCGTCAGATGTGTCGAGGAAAAATAATGGCATGTCCTTTCCAGCTCCTCTCGTGGGCCGTACAGCTTGGTCTGTAAGGTTATCTCCGTCGGCCACGCTTTATATTTAAGTTTATAACAGGAATACCTTATGACATATAAAAATACAGTTGTGATCTAGGTGCAATTCTCAAAACCAGCCAAAAAATCTGCTATCCTTTCAATTCTATCACTAGCCTTCCTCAAAAAGCTGATGAATACATGTTTAATTTCCCTTTCAAGGTGGATGAGTTTGAGAGAGACTGCAGTGATCAAACCAAGCTTTGCACTTCTTAAAAAAAAAATCAACGCCAGTTTAGGATCATCAATAGGAAGAACATGAGCAATGAACAAAAACAAACAAAACGCTTATATCATGCTTGATTACAACCTCAACATTTATATAGCTTTGTAATGTTTACACTAATTAAAATGAACCCACCTGGAGAAAGGATCTCCACTCATATCTCCTTGCTTCAGACCTTCCTCTCCATGTCTGTCATACACTTTACGTTTCTCCTGATCAGATAATACCTGACATGGACAAAAAATTTAAAACCATGTAGAATCATATGTACAGTGACTAGCGTGCATCTTTAGAACTTGTGCACACAGTTTATTCAAAACTAAAAGACATATAATGATTTGATGGAATACATACTCCTGAACTTCACACAGATCACACATTTCAAAAATATTTTGCCATAGAGGCTGATTTACGAGGTTCTCCTCTAACTACTCACTAGCTGTTTTGATGGCTACCAGCTGATAAACATCTGTCAATCTGCCCACGTGCAGCAGTGTGGATTATCATACGCTAGTCAAAGGCAACTTTTCAATTTTTGATTCACTGGGTGTTACAGAAAAATATGGAATTACTGTTAACCTACCCAAAGCATCAAACCAACTTGTTTAGAAATAGAACTACTATTCTAGTCAAAGGAAAACAAGTTTAAAACCATCAATGAACGAGAATGTAATCTGAGATTCAGAGAATGATCAACCATCATCCATGGCATCAGTGACAGTGTTCAAAGACCAAAACTGGCTGAAATTAAGAATCAGTATAAGCTACTGACATAGATTTAAAAAATCAAAAGATCAATAATTTTAAATGCTTCTATGGACTTCCTTGAGACTGCTAACTTGCATCTCTTTTACTAATCTTAACACTATCCCTACATTAAGGGAGATAACCCCTCTTTCCCAGTACATGTGCACTGTGCTACCATAACCCAGTAGTGGGTTATATGGAGGGAAGAGTTAGAAGATGGTTGGTCACCCTATAGCGGGTTAACCATAGGGAAAAGGTAAAAATTGCACACACACACACACACACACACACACACACACACACACACACACACACACACACACACACACACACACAATCACAATCACTCCCATGCACTTGCACAAAACTTAAAAAAAACTAAAAGCAAAACAGAATTGTGCGCACCTCATATGCTGCCCCCAAATCCTTAAATCTTTCATCGGCTTCTGGATCACCTTGGTTTTTGTCAGGATGTAGCTGTTTGGCAAGCTTCCTGTAAGCTCTCTTGATCTGTTTTGTGTCCGCACTTTTGGATACTCCTAATATTTTGTAGAAATCTCGTCTGAAACATACAGCTTACACTTGACATTACACTGATAATGTTATGTTCAATAAATAGTCACAAACTGCAACGAATAATCATAATAATGTTACATGGATTTTTTTTACAAAGCTGAATCTTGTAAAGCAAACAGATGAAAACACTTTGAATCATTCACACGCATGCGACTATTCACAAAAGATTAAGTACAGACTTTGAATTTAGATACTTGCATGCATGCATGCACACACACACACACACACACACACACACACACACACACACACACACACACACACACAATGTGCTAAGGCCTGGTGGTCAGAGTGGTGCACTCGTGATCTGTTGACCTGGGTTCAAATCTTGTTCAAGAGGATTTTTCCTCTGGAGTCACATCAGTGCCGACTCCACTCCCCAAAGGAAGTCCTTTGGATGAGACTATCATTGTATCAACCGAGGCCCCCTGTGGGAACACATGCCAAGCATCTTGCGCACACATTAAAACCGTTCCGCTCTTTGGAAGAGTAGGCTATTGTGTGCCGGTGGGAACAGACAACAAAATTTACAATACTGCAACAATGATACATACAAGGACTGGATGTAAAAAAGCACATAACTGCTTATTCCATTATCCTTGAAATAAAAGAATAATAATTATAAATTAATATAAGGCATGGTGGTTGAGATGGGAATGTCTGTTGAAAGGGGAACTGATAAGAGGTTGGGGAAGGTTTTAGATGGAAAATAAGACACTACAGCTGAGTGGTTAAGGGCCCCACTGGATAATGATGAAGCTGCAGCCCAACATTGATGAGTTTCCTGTGGACTTCTAACTGTGGATGGTAATTGGTATCAACTGATATGATGAAGAGACTGAAATGAGTGGAGTCTAAACAGTAAGACAGGACATCACTGAAGATAAGACAACAGTGAACACACAAGAAACACACAACACACACACACACACACACACACACACACACACACCACACACACACACACACACACACACACAATGTATTGCCTTTGTTGTTGCAGTAATTTCTCATATCTTTAACAATAAAACTTTCTATTTTTCATGCAAGTTAATCGTTTTCAAATGTTCTCAGAAAAAAATTAATTCTCAAAAGAAATTTAAAAAAAAAAAAATTATCTATGGTATGTTGGAAAGGCAAAAAGTCAACAAGAACTGAATAAGCAATCAAGCAGACATTTTTCACACATACACACACACCACACCACACACACACACACACACACACACACACACACACACACACACACACACACACACTGTTTTACAGTTGGAATATATACTTTATTTTTCAACCTACATGGCATACACACATGCGCGCACGCACACACGCGCACACACAAACACACACACTTTACAGTTCACTTTCCTCATGCTCAAGTCAGTCACACACACACACACACACACACACACACACACACACACACACACACACACACACACACACACTCTTCACAGTTCACATTCCCACACTGGGCATCATGCCCAGCCAATAACTCTTAACATAAAATGATAAATTATACAAAACTCAAAAAGTGTTACAACTACTGACTAGATCTGTGTTTCTGCATGTTTGTATAAATTTATAGACTCAATGGAAATTAACTATTTCACTAATTAAGGCTCTATGTCTAACCCCAAGAAAACCTCAAACATGTCACCACAGAGGAGTAACATTTTGTTTTTCTTTTCTTAGTTTTTAGACTAAAATAAAGTTATATAGTGCTTGCCTTGATCAAGCCAAAAGGTATACCATATAGCCATAGAGTATAGACAGCAGGATGGTGGGTGTTGTGCTAAAGAGAAAGAGAATTGAGATCATACTGAACTGATACATTAGATTTCTAAAATATAATACACTTATACAGTATATAATATTTATGAATAAATAATAAAGATAATAAAAAGATGAATAAACAAAATTGGTGACAACAACACTTTGAAGTTTTACACCACCACTGTACACTGTGCTAAGTGATCAAGCCAACCACCCACAGGCACCTCTGTGGCAGTTATCTGCTTAAATACATGTATGTCAATATGACTCAGAGAGCTTTACTGAAAGTACTGTCGAATGTTGCTTATGACAAGTGTCTCTCTTGCTGCTGTGGCCAAACTGCCACCTTCATTCAGGATTCGAAACATGGACCTCTAGCTCTTGACCACGGAGGTGTTCTCTGGTTCACTTGTCTCTAATGACCCGAACCATGCATCGATTCTAACCACTTGGCTAACCTACCCCTACTGCCTATAGCCGACACAATTTTCAACAGACACACCCCCAACATTTTATATTATGAAAAGTGGATGTAAGACATCTGATCAAAGTATTAACAGTGAACATAAAATAACATCTAAAAAAATGGGTTAAAAAAATTCAGCACTCAAACTAGAAAGTTAACCAATGACATCCAACCACGACTCCTCCTACAGTCCCGGCTGTCTGCTATAGTGGGCGACCTCACACAATCCGAAAGTAATGAATCCCCGATAAAATTGTATATCTGCTATAGAAAAACAATATCATGATATTATTGAAGATGATATATAGTAATATAAATACATACCCGCCCAAAACTTGGACAAAAAGCAACAAAAGATTCACAGCGAGGAACCACTTCGCTAACGTTGACGCCATCTTCAAACTTCCTGCCACGGCTGCCGAACAGCTTTCTGGGTAGGCTTGTCAAGTTGTAGAAACCGGTTCTATTTGTCGCTCATTCATTGGGTGAAATGAGCCCATGGTTACCCTCCCCCTTGACTCGTCTTTCATTATTCTTGTCGGCCCTCTGAATGTATACGTGGGACACAGTAAAGCGCTCAATGATTTATCTATGTAGTAGAAGCATATGATAATACTGCAAAAGTATGTTTAACGGATTGACACCTAAGAAGTCGAGTTTCTGACAGGGAGACGTGTATTACCCACTTTTGGTTTGGTTCAGTTATATTGAAGTCCCAGCGGAACCATCCAATTTAGGAACTGCTCACACACTATTGGTCGTCTACTCGTTTGCCAGACTTTCTGTATCAGTGGCTTCAGTAATGGGCCAATGGTGGTAGTAGCTTCTTTCTGTCTTGGGTCATTTAATTCGTACTTATTTTCGTTTCTGAATGGTACATTTTTCTTCTTCTTCTTCTTTTTTTTTTTTTTCACCTGGTCTCTTGCTGTTGGTATTTGAATCATTGTTATTATAGTTGTAAGAGGTTTTTGATCTTGATCTTATCCCTGATTAGGGCGGGGACTGGATGTAAAAAAAGAAGCACACGATTGATTATTCATTATCCTCGAAATAAAAGAATTTGCCTTGCCCTTGCCTTGCCTTGTCTTGGGTGACAATGGCTGTGCCTTCATTGGGCACATCAGTCTGGTTTCGAACAACGTCTGGAGAGACTCAGCAGAACCGCCCACTGGCACCTAATGTGGCAGTTATCTGCGTACAGCACATGTCAGTATGACTCGGGTTTCGAGCAACACCTGAAGATGCTCCGCCGTGTATGGCAGTTCCTACCACAGTTGGTGAAAGTAATTTCTGAATTCTAATATCTGAACATCCGATTGATGGATGGCCTGGTTTTGGTGTCAACTCTTCTGAGGTTTCTTCTGACTTTCAAATTTTGGAGTCTTTTCACACACACACACACACACACACACACACAGAGTAGGCTAACTGATCGGTTTTGTATAGAAAAACAAGCGCATGAAACAATTTACAAGTTCATTCTCATTATCAAATTGGTTTTTGTCAAAGATTCGAAGAAAAAACAAACTTTACATGAAGTAATTTGGGTTTCCACCCTGGTTGAATGAATGATCTTTATTTTTCAAGGCTACAGAGTAAGCATTCCATACTTTTTTTCATCCGGCCCTTGCCCTGATCAGGAATAAGGCTAAGAAACCCCTCTCTACCCCTACATACCAGCATCACCAACAACAACAGTTCAACCAATATTTTAAAGAACAAAACGGGATACATTCAACAAAACGCATTATCCTAACTGGATACACTGATAATTATAATAATGGTTGAGCACGCTGCAGAGATCCCGGCGGTGATTGAAACCTCACCCTCTGTTGTGCCTTACACTTACAGCAAGACACTTTACATGACTCAGAAGTGTCTGTTGAAGTCCTGAGAATTTTTATTTATTCATTTATTCTTTATTCATTTTATTTATTCTTTAATGTCGAGGATAATGGAATAGGCACTCACGTGCTTTTTTACATCCAGTCCCCGTGTGTATGCAGGTTTGTAAATCTTGTCATGCTCCCACCGGCACACAATGGCCTAATCTTATGAAAAGCAGAACAGGATTTAACGTGTGCGCAAGATGTTCTGCATGTGTTCACACACGGGCATCGCTTTATAGTCTCATCCAAAGGACAACTCCAGGGGGAAAATCCCCTCGAGTTCGAACCCTGGTCGTCAAATTGCAAGGCAATGTTCTGACCTCTAGGCTATCCTGTCCCGTCCCAATATTCTTGTGGCCTGCCATAGCTGACTTCAAAAGATGGACATAAACAAAGAAGAAAACTATGCTTAAAATAATTGTCTCTTTAGTGCTGTCCCCCAGTTTATGATGCTGGCCCTAGTAGAGAGGTTGAAGCCTCCGGCGCTTGGCTCCCCAACGTCCACATAGGTTATGGGGCACTTTTATTTTCATCAACTCTACAGAATCATGACCTGAACATTTATTACCAACATGATGACCCGAGGAGTCTGTGTTCCGGTACAGGCTACAGAGAGGTGACCTGAGAAGCATCTGTGGGAAACAGTCTATAATAGAAGCTTAACCTACGGTGTCATCTGTTTTTAAATAAAAACTCTGTTATCAGATGTATTTTGTTGGCACGATCTGACTACCATTTATGTGGAATAGTTTATGGTCTCTCTGTAAAGGTATTATCTGGAGCACCACGCTCTTTACGGTATAGAGGCAGTGGGTGATCACGTAATTATACCATTTTCTCTGAAAGTCTCATTGTAATCAACGATGAGGGAAAAAACGTAGGCTATATGTACACAGATGTTTAGCTTGGATTACTGAAGATGTGCAAAGCTGCTGAGGGCACCTATCAATATTTTTTAAAGAAGATAAACACAATTATTAGGCTATTGGTAGCAGAGACAAAACGACCATTAGCGAAACCATGAAATGAAAAGTGCTTAAGTGCTTCTGTGTTGTAGTTAGAAAATACTTGTGACCTTATGTTCATGAATATACAGATCCAATTACATGTGTACAGTGTTACATATAGCTCAATCTTCGCTAATTTACTTAAAGTGTGCAGTGGCATTATGTCTAGAAATTTAGACAAACAGGTTGCATCCCTAGCCTGCAATGACATTAATTTGTTTTTCAGCATGCATTGAACCAAGAAGACAATATTGTTTTAGTTTTCCTATTAGGGGACAGGATAGCTCAGTGGCCAGAGCACTTCCCCAAGCTAAGGTTAAGCAGCATTGAGCGTGCTTACCAAATGGATGGGCGATTGTTTGCGCGCCTTGGCGTCAGAACAGCACCCTAGTTCATCAAGTATGTACATGGGTAGCCTACATGCCCTCGTTAGCGTCAGGGAAGGTAAAACAGCGAGGAAGAGGAGATGGCGCTGCCCTCAATATTCTGGCCCCTGGAAAAGCTGAGGTCTCCGGCATCTCGCTCCCTGACTACCGAATAGGTTATGGATGCACTTTTACCTACAAGGCATATTTTCGTTTTACAATCATTATAGCAAAGTTTGCCAGCTAAATATAAAAAGGTCATTTTGATGCTATTTCCATTGGTGGTCTTTATGCTTGCATACTGCGTATTTTGTCTGAAAAACAACTGACATGTCGGCTGTGGCCATAATGCTCTGACAATATATTGATAATTACTGCTCAGCAGCCACTTCATACAGGAGACCCCAGGCGCGGTGTAAAATACACATTAATTTTCAG
This sequence comes from Stramonita haemastoma, assembly GCA_030674155.1. Lineage (NCBI taxonomy): Eukaryota > Metazoa > Mollusca > Gastropoda > Neogastropoda > Muricidae > Stramonita > Stramonita haemastoma. The sequence goes on along the minus strand of CM060318.1, from coordinate 57,207,315 downwards.
AGGTGTGATGGATTACCCAGTTTTCAATCTTGTTGCACATCCTTGTATGGCTCATCACCCCTCTGGGTGAATTGGTGTACCAGTCACGTGCACTCCTGCTGCCTCTGCTCAGAAAGATTGTAAACCAGCCGGTTAAAGCCTACATCCATGTTTGTGTGTGTGTGTGTGTGTGTGTGTGTGGTAGATCACGTGGTTTGAAGGGAAATTATAACACTGTTTTTCTTGTGTTGCTGTTAGATTAACGTTATTTGGCTAAAAATGGCAATTTTCTGGACTGTCTGCATGACTGTGAAAAAGACCCTAATCCTCTTACAAATGGACAATACTGTCTCAACTTGGAAAATAGTGGGAGGCAAAGACAAGCACCTCATTTTGTTCTGTGACTCAAACCAGTCAGCAGATCTGTTCTTTCATCTAACATTGCAGATCCCATTTTCTGCATGCAAACATTAGTCAGTATTGGTTCAATAAGAAACCTCCCGGCCAAATATGTCATGATAATAAAGATTCTCTTACCAATAACAAATAACAACACAGAAAAATTAATGGTTTTGATGCTGGTGATCTGTAGCAATATCTGGCCACAGTAACTGCATACAGATGTCAGTTGTCAGAATTTCGAGTTTAGAATGGTTGCGCTACATCCATCAGAAAATGTGTCACTGTCTGAGTCAGTTGATGTTGCATTTAAGTATGATTACTCTTACACAGAAAAGGGAATGCACATTTTTGGTTTATCAAACAAGATGACACACACTTGATGAAGAACATGTAAAGCTGGATGACGTGAAAAAGATGTGTAAGCAGTACAGAGCATACAAAGATCAAAGCAAGTGCATCGTACAACCTCCACACTCTACATGGGCTGATGCAGTGCTACCTGAACTTAAAGTGTTGCCTATGGGCAGCAATCTTTTTTTTTCTTAAAGGACACACATTTTTCAGGGACACTTGACTTCTACTGCTCTGGCCATGTCTGTTTAAAAAAAAAAAAAAAGAAACAAAAACAAAAACAAAACACCACCAAAAACCAAGCAAAGAAGTATCCACTGCTGTAGTAACTGTATCTATGTCACCTCCACCACTGTTGCCATACAAAGTGTCACCCTGTTCGATGAGCTGTAAAAGTTTGATAGCAAGAAATTCATCCATTCAAATTCTCTCACCGGGGTTTTGGTGTTATTGTTTTGGTTTTTTTGATTGAGTTTTTTTGTTTTGATTTTTTTTTTTTTTGGGGGGGGGAGGTTGTTGTTGGTTGTTGTTTTTGTTTTGTTTTTTGTTTTTGTTTTTTTTTTTGGGGGGGTTAGGGTGCATGATCTTTTTATGACATGTTATTATCATTACTCACAACTCATCTAAATCTCTCCACACATGGTCAAGTTGAGGCTTATTCTGTCTCATCATTAGGACCTGTAGTTAACAGCTGCCTAGGAATCAGGAGCTATCAACGTTAGGCTACTATGGAGCAATACCAAAAGGATGACGTTATGACCACTGATGTTATTTTGGTGATACAGTGTTCTGTCAGATTTATACTCAGGACAGCACCTACTATAAGTGACTGCCCATACCAATCAGGTAGAAGAAGTAGGATGCAGTCAAGAGTTGTTACCCTAACAATGTCCCTCCAATCACAATTTGCAAAGAATGTGCAGCCTCCATGAATCACATAAACTGCCAATGGCACAGAAGCTGAGGAAAAGCTGAAGACGAAGTTATCATGGGCATGAAAGCCAAATTGTTGGTTTTGATCATGATTTTGTTTATAGCTTTGAGTCGTTTTTGTTTGTTTGTTTTTGCTCACTCATGTTTGTGAGCATACCTGCCGTGCTGTTCCCTTGCTGCAAGTTCCAGTATCACCATCCCAGCTGCATTACAGAGTCATCATTTCATACCCTCGGGTAGTTCACAGGGAGCATAATAATATCAGGCTGCCATGAGGCCCCATCCAGATGGGTTAAGCCTGTGTACTACTGCTGGTCACTTCAAAGGTGTTCAGTGAAAGGAATACCTAGAACAAAATCGAGTTAAGCCCGACATTGACAACAATAATTCGCATAGTCACTAAGGAATATTGAGTCAGACTGAGACACCTACAAGGGAGGCAATCACCAGGATGTCACTCCAACGGCCACATACCATGAAGCTCCAGCTCCCCAAAGACTTTGATGCAAACTCACCACATGTACTGTTCAGAAGTGCATGGGAAATAAAAACTGAGGTCATCTTCAGACCAGAGGACATCTCCATACAGGCAGCCATACTCCAACTGCAGTGGATTTTTTCCTTTTGACTGCAGGTAGTTATGTTAAGTGTTTGTCATGGCTGTAGGCAATCTCAACATAACATTTTACAACACATTTCAATGTAGGCGACTGTTGCTCTTAATTTCTAGTTGTTTTTTTTTCCTTTTTGATTCTGCTTTCAACTAATGACTATGATCACACACACACACACACACACACACACACACACACACACACACACACACACTGGTCACTTGTGATATTCAGACATCCAGTGTAAAAAGAGACAGGATTACTTAATTACACACCAAATGACACACCAAATTAATAAGAAATATTTTATTTGTGATAAACTTTCACATAATATGAAAACTAGATGCTATGATAGATTTGAATGAGTTGCGTCTTGTTTGTTCAGAATGATAAAGCAATATATATATATATATATATATATATATATATATATATATATATATATATATATATATATATATATATACACCAAGTACCTCCAAAAAATGTTTTCTGAAAATGTCTGTATGAAAAAAAACAAAAACCAAAAAAGAAGTACAGTATGTTTCACTACAATCTATTGATTGCATGTTTTTTTTTTAAGTAAGGCACACTTTCCCCACATCATCACTGACAATTACATAACTACTATGTAAATTGTGCTTACAAATTACAATCTTATCAATCAGTAAAACTGAACATGTTAATTAAAAATTATATTAAAAGCCACCCTGCTTTAGCAGAGCACAAAAAAATACCATGTGCAAACTGTTTTTCTTTCTCCCCCCCCCCCTCCCCCAATGCAATGCAAAGTTATTTATAGTTTAATGTGTAACTGATCCTTTGGCTTGATCCTTCATTGAAAAGAAATAAAGCTTTTGCTCATTTCTGATGAGCAGACCTATCACTGGTTTGATTAAGTGTTACCAAAATGTTATGGAAAAGCTGTATGGTCGGAGTTTGTCACAAAACACCCTTCTTTTTGCTGCTTGACACGTCTGAAAGAGCATCAGTTAATTCAGTAACAGTCTTACAACCCTTTCCCTATTCACACACACAATTCTACCTCCACTCTGTTGAAAAGGTAAGAAAGATAAAAATATAGGATCCACAGTAAAATTGTATGTTTACAAGCACACAAAATTGTAGACAATATTTCTGAAGCTGCTGTATCACCATCCACAGCACAAAAAACCAAACTAAAATGGCATGCCAGCATGAATGAAATCAATACTAGTTCTTAAAACTAATCTATTTGTAAAATTGATCCACCATCTATCAACTGCATCCCCCTCCCCCCTTTAACTTCCTGAACTGCAACAAAAATTCAGTAGTAAATACTGTGCTCAATTGTAACTACACGAGTTCCATCATATGCAAAATAGGAAATGAGAAGTATGAAAGGATTTCAATTACAAAGCAGATCTGAATGAATATTTCACATATTATAACATTTGTACATTCACAATATGGCAAACTTTCACACACAGATATCCACACGCACAGCATCCATATATCCAGCAAACTGCCCATTCAGATTTATTCAACTTCTGATTTCCAGAGTTCCACTCAGTCTTCTATGAATTCACAGGTTGCAGTGAACATAAAATAGGCAAGGATTCATCATTTACAGAACATTTAAATACAACTTCCATATGCTTCAAATAGTCGCACAAAATTTTAGCTGCACTTGTGTCCTTCAAAATACAACAACAATCATTCAGATGTTCACCATGCTTTACATATTTCTATCATAACCAGCACAGTCATTTCTCTCCATGATGAACACTTTCTTTCATCACAAGCACCAATATTTGTCACTCCCTTATTACATTTTATTTTCAACAAGAAATAACAATGAAAACAGCAGAGAAATTTCCTACTTCATCTTGCAGTCATTCCTAATCAACATCAAACACTATCTTTGCAGCCAACATTTTTACGGAAATAAAACTACACTGTGACACATCAATCCAATTGGCAGTTTTGTTTGTCAATTTTGTTTCTTCAGAAAAAAAATGTTGTCAATATGATGATCATTCAGACAGGCAAGACTTCTTTGAAAGTTCTCAGTAAGGGAATAACAAACAGTGAATGACAATCCTGTTTTTCCCAAGGGGATTTGGTCTTGTTTATGGCTGCAACATTGCAAGAGATACAAGCAGAGAATGACGAGAGAGGAAACTACACGAGAAATGCATGTTTATGCCCCTTTTTTAGTCCTTCAGATGAGACTATAAACTGAGGCCCCGTGTGCAAACACATGCAGAACATCTTGTGCACACGTTAAATCCTGTTCTGCTTTTCGTAAGAGTAAGCCAGTGGGAACAGATGACATTTACAAAACTGCGCATACACATGGGGACTGGATGTAAAAAAGCACATGAGTGCTTATTCCATTATCCTCGATAAACTTAAACAACAATAACTTCATCTTTTGCATATTCAAGGATGCTGAAGTCTTGATTCGCTTTCCTGATTTTTGAAGATCCATTTGCTTTACAGGGTTTTTTTCCAGCTTCAATCCTACTTTAAAGGCCTCCCCACCCCCTTCAAAACACACATTTGTATTATTAGGAAATGGCGCTAATGAAATAGGTGGAAGTCTATTTACAACTGTTCTGTCTTTTTTCTTACTACTTATGCATTGTTGAGAAATATTAAAACAGCATGATTTGATTGCCACTAAGTGCTGCTTTGGCATAGGCACATAGTTTGTTCGTTTGAGGAGCAGTACTGTCAGGCATGGGCCGCAAAGTATAAAATTTGCACAATGAAGACATTCACAATCTAATGATATAAACAGCTAACAAGAAAAAAAAAAAAGGAAAGTGCACCAAACAATATTATGAAACAGGACATGAAATTTTCCTTTTCTTTTTTCCAAAATTTTCAGGATGAATGATGAAAACAATGAAGATTAAAGCAAAAGAAATGCATCTAAATTTTCATCTGATGATGAAAAATGACATTTTCATTTTTTTCATTTCATTCTTATCATCATGCTTTCTGCTTGATACATATAGGTGTCCTGGCTTAACATGAAACACTATCACTTGTAAAAGGGTAGACAACTTGAATTGTTTTCACTTGAATCTTCTCTTTTTCCCTTACAGAAAATAATGATTTTGCACTTCCTAAACTCCCATGATTTTAAACATTTATCCGAGATTTAATGTCTGTTAATTTACATAAAACTTAAGCATATTGTTGGGATAATTCCTACAAAAGAGTAAGGTTGTTATGGTCTAAGGTGTAATAATTGCCATTTTGTTACTGAAAATTTTGAATGAAACTACAGAAGCTTTTTCTACACTTCCCATAATATTCTGATTGCGGACTTCTTTGAAGAATCTAAACCTCAACATTTTAATGATATAACTTCCTTACATTTACTATTGTTTTTCTCTACTTGTGAGCAGAACTACAAACTCTCGTGAAATGAACTAGGTGGATAAATGTTCATTAAGAAACAAAATATATCTTATTTTCATTTCTAAGATAATGGAATAAGCACTTGTGTGCAGAACAGGTTTGAACATGTGCAAAAGATGTTCTGCATGCAATCACACATGAAACATCAGTTAATAGTCTCATCTGAAGGACTTTAAAAGCAAGAGGCAGAAAGAAAATGTGATATTAACAGAATGCAAGTATTTATTTTTTATAGGAATAAATGATTAAATGTGAGACTATAAAAAAGCAAGCAAAAAAACCAAAACCAAAACAAAAAAAAGACAAGGAACATTTTAATGAAAAATTACAAAACACAAAAATGTTTAACAGAGTCACTTCTTGCACCAAGTACAAATACCACTACATTCATGTGAGAATGAAAAAACATCTAAAACTACTATCAAAACATATAAAAAATAAAAAAAAACACAAAAATACAAACTCACACAAAAAAATTTAAAAAGTAGCTCTCTTGTATCAAAATTAATATTTCCTCATGATTTACTGCAAGCTGTGGCTTACAGGGGACATGAAACTAAAGCACTGCACCTCAAAACACTGAAAACAGACAGCATAACCGCGGATTGTACATTAATCATGTGTCCACATAAGAATATTGAAATCTTTTCATGGTATTTGAATCAAGTGTCATCAGGACTGCAGTACTTGAATACTCTCTTGGATGCTGCTCAGAGGAAGGCCAGGAATTCCTGATGTATGATACCACCAGCACAAGTGACAACAGAGCACACCACAGTGCAAAACTTCCTGCAGTTACAAAAAACACTACCATATCCAATAGCTTTTCCAAGAATTGCTGTATATCCAGGAGATAACTTATCTGGAAAACAAATATTCCCGAAGGCTGACAACTATCCAAGAAAAATAACTGACTTATCTGGAAGTAGTGTATTTCCCACAAAAGCAAACAACCATCCAAGGAATAAATGACTTTCTGGAAACAGCATATTTCCCGAAAATGCCAGCTATCCAAGAAGTAATGGATTTATTGGATAACAATTTCTAAAAAAACTAACAACTACCTACAGAAACAGGCCTATCTTGTGAATAGTAAAAACCATCTCAACTTTGGCAACTAGTTCTGAACCACTACCATACGATGCGCATTTATTTGTGAACTCAAAACCACATTTGTGAAACTCTTTACTAAAGCTCATTACTTCTCATTGAAAGCACAACCCAAGCAAATGCAGAAAAAAAAACCAAATAATTTTTTTTTTAAGTTTTTTAAATGCCTATTGTGATGCCCCTGGCCTCTAAAACTGTGATTTTCAAACACTTTTCTTGGCAGAACTACTATGGTTTACCACAATAGTGACTACTGCCATTTTATAATTTTATGACTTTCATTTTCAATTAAAAACAATATTGCCTACATTATTTGCAAAAACCTCTTAACCAATTATGTCCCTTGAATTTGAAATGTATCTTTTTTTGCGCAACAGCTGAACACAAACTTGCATATGAAAGAAAGCATGAGGAATATCAGATACGAGCTCTACGCAGTAGATACACTTCAACACATAAAAGTATCAAAAAAAATTATAACACTGGTAGTAGGGCACCCATCAGTCTTGGAAGACTATGGTGATGCGCTCTAGTCTTTAGAGCCCAAAGCATGGGTAAGTAAGTATGGAGGGGAAACTGTTACCCATGCAGCAGACCCCCCCCCCCCCTCTCTCCATGCCACTGGAATGATCCATTGGAATGGCAAATGACCGATACGAATGGTTCCAGTACCATCGCAGGAGCCACCAGAACGTTGCCATATATAGCCCCGAGCTGCCCTGATTATTCCTCAGGGATGGTGTCTAAACACGACACCTGTGTGCATGCTGGTTTTTTATAATTTTGTCATCCGCTCCTACCGGCACCCGATGGCCTGCTCTTCCAAAAGGCGGAACAGGGTTTTAACATGTGCGCAAGATGTTCTGCTTGCGTTTGCACACAGGGCCTCGGTTTATAGTATCATCTGAATGACTTATTCAGTTCGATTTTTCGTCAAACTGGAAAGAAAGGGCTATGCTGAGTACGAACCCAGAACTTCATGGTTTACTTGTTGGCAGGCGAACGTCTTAACCATCCTGCCACCTTCCTTCTAACTAACAATACAGTAAATCCAATTTAACTGAAACTTATTGCATAAAGAAACAGAAGGAATATCTGACATGATCTCTATGCAGGGACAATTTGAAAAGACAATTTTGAAAACGCAATTTAACACAAAAGTATAAAAAACTATAACAATGATGCAAATCTGATTCAACTGAAACCTGATTTACTACATTTCAAGTAAGTACTCTGAATTCTTAGACTTGGGATCTAATCATAAGTTCCCATCTCCAAACACATCATCATAAGAAGCAAAAAAGTCTTCTGTGTAAAGATATGTTCATGAAGGGGTTAATTATGATTATTTGTTCCCTACAAAAAATTTTAAAAACCCACATAACTCAACCCATTAACAACCAAAAAAACATAGAATAGCAAAAGTAGAACTAGCAAATTACACACTTGTAGCAAATGAGATTGCTGAATCTTAATGTGTTTTTTTTTACCCTGTTTGACAAACGTTTTCTTACTAAAACAAAATAAACACAAGTATTTATTTACCCACCTATCGGACCATTGGATGTTTTGAGAAGAAAAATTCACATCTGCACACTCAAAGAAAAGTGATTGAAATAGTAAAACACCAAAAGTTAAAGTTTGCTACTGCATAAAGCCGAGTTCCTGCTAAAAAAACCCCACAAAACCCCCACAAAAACAAAAAAACCACCAAAGTCAACACTTTATAAAAAGTCTGCAACGTCTAATTCACTAACAAATTGCTAGTTAATAATTTACATCATAAAATGGACTCAAAAAGATAAAAGATATTAAAAAAAAATGCCCCCCCCGCCCCAATCTAAATATAAGCTAAAAATGACAATAATACGATCTAAAGCATTTTTGTGGGTTAAAAATTGTCATCAAAATACAGCTAGAAGACATATAAAAGACTGCAAGACTAATTCTGAAATAATTAATACAATAAAAAAAAATTCACAAACCAATGGTTTTTATTAAACCAATTTTTGTTGTTTTCTCTCAAGCAATTATATAGAAAAGTAAATAATGTACAGTTCAAAAACAAAATAAATCTCAGAAGACAAAAGTACTTAAAACCGTAAATCCTATAAGGCCCTTCAGCATTGAAGAGAGTTCACCAATTTGCCATTTTCAGTTTGGTGATTTATGGCTATTCACCTTTAAAACCCTTTTCTGAGAAGAGAAACCGGCTTAAAGACAGACAAGCAGTAACACAGCTACAGTAACCTTAAAAAGATGATACCCTACCTGATTTGAGAAACCCTGATTGAAGCACTTGGCATTTTCTCTCATAACTGCAGGGGAAAAGGTCATAAAAAAAAAACCACCACCAAAAACCTCAACACCCTGCTCTGATGTTTTTTCTTTTGAGAATAGTGCCACTATACATACAAATCCTTATAAATGAACCAATGCAAATCTACCACAACAAAAAAAACTAAATGCATGCATGTATACATCTGGTTCCTGGTTTCCTTGATTGCTCGGTTTATCTTTTTGAGGGGTGGGGGGGATATCTTACCTTTTTTTTTTTTTAACCTTAGTAGTACGCTTCCTGGAACAGTCCAGGATGACCTTGCTGGGCTGCATGGCCAATCCCGGAATAATTCGGGGTGACATAGGTTATCCTAACCGACAGCTAATTTTTACTTTCAAAAGTCTTCTTATGAGTAATAAGGCTATTGCAAGGCTGCAGAAAGGGTTGAAGGTCATTCAGCACACATGAGCTGTTTGAACTTTTATTGGTTTACGGGGGTCATGGGGGGGAGAGGGGTGGGGGGGAGGAGAACTAGTCACAATACCCCATTTCTCATGCTCAAGAAAAATGGCAGCCAACTTTATACCCCAATTTCTGGAATCATTTCGCTAACTTTTCAACAAAATTGACCATGAGGAAGGGTTTGAGAGATACAATTTGGTTGAATTAAACAATGACAGAGATGATGAGGTAAGGATTGTGCAATATCTTTTTTTCAAACTTGGTAAAAGTTGATCATGGTCGACTAAACTAAACAACACTAGTGTTCCTAAATGCACTTTCTCACTACTTGATAACTGTGACATCACTGACTGTTTTACTTCATTTTTGATGCAACAGCACTATGAAATCATCGTTGTTGCGACAAATCAATATGCTGCTGACTACTTGGCTTCATATGTCTCTTGCAGCAAGTTCTTTTAAAACACCAAACGCATGCTGTGTATGTGACCCTAATTTACTGTCTCTTAAAACAAGCACCTCAGATCACAGCCAAAGACCCTACATTAGAAAAATCTGGCCATGGAATGCAAAGCAGGGACCTCAAAGGTGCATTTTATTCAGAAATACCAAACTATTTGAATGATACACAACATGTCACACTCCAACCGACTGAGAAAAAAGAAGATTACATTAAAAACACTGCCAACACCACACCTCAAGAAGATTTTTTTTTGATTGCATGAGAATGGCAAAATGGCACATAAGACACACACCTCTAACAGTTACCAGGAACAAAGCCAATGCTGAAGGGTAAGAAGAGAAAATAGCTGTCACATTTTATGGTGATATGGTGTTCCGAACTATAAAATACAAATTCCAATTTTTTCCTCAAAAACACATAAGGCAGAGCATATCACAAGATGTACATCATGATAGCTACAGGCCCCATCGATTATCTTTTTGTTCTTTAAAAGTGAAGTCATCTTTTTGAATTAGCTGCAATAAAACAACATGGTAGTGGACAACAGCCAAGCAAGATCCCTCACATTTCATTCCATGGGCAACATAAATTCATTTGGCAAAGAGGAAGATGCTGCAAATAAGACAATTATTTACAGTGTCTTCCTCTTTGCCAAATGAATTTATGATTCTTCCCTTCTCTTTCCAGTTTAAAGTCTGTGTTTTCCAGAGTACAACTTTCACTAAAATCTTTGAAAAAAGATGGTGCACTGACTGAACTAAAATTGAAAACAAATACTCTCTTAGAACTCTTGAATAACCATATGAAAAAATTAGCTTTTATTTCCAAGACAATCAATCAGGGTTCTCTTTCCTCCCTTGGTCTTACTTCAACTTAGGTTACTTAAAACTCATTTTCAGTTCTTCAACGTTTTAAAAATTTACAGATAATGCACTGCTCGACTTTAGCAATGTTTCTGTTAACATCACACAGCAGACTTCTTGATCCTCAAAATACCTTTACTCCATTCAAATTGTAGTGGTTGGCAGGTCTGCAAGATGAGCTTTTTACAAGTGAAAAATAAGACATTATCAACGGACTGCCATCCCCCAAAACAAAGAAAACAGTAGAATGAAGTCAGAAGTCCTAGGATGGCTATCTTGACCTCTTATCCCCAGATCTGAACATCTCCACAACAGTCTCACACACAATTATTCATCCCATTGAAATCTGATCTTGATTGCAGTCATGTAGCAACCCACATCATCTCATGAGATCTCTCAACATATCATTCAAGAAAAAAAATTCACTCCACGACTTGTGATCCTTCTGAACATGACACAGGCTGCAGTATAAACTGTTTTCTTTCTCTCTTAATCAGTTTTTTTTTCCTTTTTAAAGAATTTACACCAGTAGTTATGAGCCGTAAAAGGCATCTGTGTTTTTCTGACAATGTGATGAACAAGACTCAGATCTCCACACAAACAGGAGTCAGTGTGGGAAAAAGTACATACACATGCACAACAGGGATGTGTAGAGTTATCACAGTCATCAGCATATAGATTCCAAACATTCTCAAGATGGCAACCCATCTTCAGGCTGAGCTGCCGACAGGGCCACTGGCACACCAATACCCCCGCCTTCCTGCATCCCTTCCTCTTCCTCTTCTTCATCGTCTTCCTCTTCTTCCATTTCTCCCTCTTCCATTTCTGGAAAAATAAAACCAAATACACATTACTTTGTTTACTGGTATTTTCAAAAACTCAAAGAAATACTATGTTTATAGGTATTTTCAAATATTCACATATTACTTTGTTCACAGGCATTTTCAAAAACTACCCTATTCAACCCTTATCTACCATATTTTGCCATTACATGTATTTAAAAAAAAAAAAAGTAACTAAAAAATGCAACAAAACTATCAACAAAAAAAGAACATACACGTGTAACAGTACTCCTCAATTTTTGGGGCCAAAATGTGTATTATTGGGTGAAGGCAGATACAACTTATTTTCTTAGATGCTGGAAGAGAAAGCAAAGCTTGGAAAGAGATTTGTTTTTTTAAACACAAGTATTGCTAAAAAAAAAAATAATAAATAAAAAAAAAGAAGTAGCATTTGATTACAACACTTTCCCATCATCATGACAAGAAGCCTACTTTTCCCCTGAATCAAAACAAACCTTTTCCCCTGCACTACAACAAACTTCACTTCATTTAGCCCCCTGTCAGAAACTCATACTAAACAATGAAAAAAAAAAGAACCCCAAAACATTACATTATAGCTATGGTTCACATCTTTTTCATTTTGGACACTTACTGACTGCTTCTGCTCCAGTCACCCTCTTGTTTAGATGTGTGCGCAAGTGCTTTGACAGATGATCACTTCTCATGAACCGTTTGTTACATTCATCACACTGGAATTTCTTTTCACCTGCACACAGAAAGGAAAAGTTATAAATGCAATTCATCGAAACCAAAAAGCAAAAGAGAATCGTAGACATTAACTTTTCTGTCTGATTCTCCCATTGCTAATGCCTCCAGAATATGTACTGTCTGACCGATGTATCAAATCCTTTTTCATGCAATTCTTTTAATTATTTACAAAGTATGTTGTCATCTATTGAAGTTATCTGTGTCTCAAGTAATTTGATCAACACAGCAGAAGTCTGTGCCTCCTGGGCCTGATTGATACCAAGATATATAATGATACAAAGCACAGAGCACAAGTTTGTCAAGTCTTCTCAAGACTCATTCACCTCCACAGCACCCAGTATTACATCAACCACTTCCCTGTCAATCATCATGCAATAAGAAAAAAAAAGTCTGATACAGTGGTACTCCTGCTCAAGTCACATGGTGATTTGACACAAATCTTGCAATTTGACGACCCTGGTTTGATTCCCGTTCGAGGAAATTTTTCTCCTGGAGTTAACATCAGTGCTGACTCCACTTTCCCCAAAAGTCCTTCAGATGAGATTCTAAACCAAGGCCCCGTGTGCAAATGCATGCAGAACATCCGCACACATTAAATCCTGTTCCACTTTTCATAAGAGTAGGCCATTGCATGCCGGTGGGAATAGATGACAAGATTTACAAAACTGCATACAAACGGGGACTGAATGTAAAAAAAGAAAAGCACATGAGTGCTTATTCCATTATCCTCGATATAAAAGAATAAATAAATAAAAAATAAAAATAAAAAAAAAATGGTGACCTTGATTTTAGTTATGCATACATTTCCACACCTGTGGAAAGTTGCGTCAAAGTCCTCAAGGTCAGGAGATGTATGGGGGTCATATGAGAGATGTTGTGATAGTCACTATTACAGGTAGCCATCTCTCAGTGGGTCTCAGCAAGTAAGTGAAAGTTGTTGTCAATAAAAGCTAAATAGGTGGCGTCCTGAATATGCTGAATCAGAAAAGGCACCATTGAACATTATCAAATGACCCAGCTCCAGTGCTGGTCTGCTGTGGCTATTCATGACAGCTTAACTTTGATGAGCTCCTGAAGGTCTTCTGACAGTAAGAATACGAATGACAAGCCTAGGTATGGCTAGGGCAGAGAGACTGGAATGAGCAGCATGGAAACAGCAGAACACGAATGTCACAAAAGATGAGGCAACAAAAATATATTTGTTAAAATATGCAGTTGCCTTCTTGAATTACTGAAGACTGTACTGACCTGTATGTGTACGTTTGTGTCGTTGCAGTTCATCAGACCGTGTGAATCGCTTTCCACAAAATATCCAGTTGCAAACAAAGGGCCGCTCTCCTGTGTGCCACCTGTAAATAAAATCAACAAACTTCATGACTGCAGCTTTGGAGTAACGGACAATATCTAAAAGACTTAAAGGAAGACTGTCCAATGTATATTTGTTTAAGGAGACATTAGTTCATGAAGAAAACTGAACACATAAGAGGAAATGCCGAGGGGTGGCTTTCCACTGGCTCAAATGTGACAATGGACTGATTTCATGTAAAACCAAGTTAGTCAGCAGCAGATCAATTTATCTAAACAACAATTGTTTCATAGTCTTGTTTTGTCAAAAATAAAGTAAAACAGTCAGAGGCGCCACAATCATCAAGTAGCAAAGCAGTGCATCCAGGAACACATATAATGTTTGGTTTTGATCAGATTGCCATCACTTTCTATCCAGTCTTTCATTTTTTAAAAATGGCACAGTCCTTAGCTCATGTCAAATTGAACCTCTCAGAGTACTCCCTGTCAATATCATCAAAAAGCTAGCGAAGTGCATCAGGAAATTCAGATGAAAAGCTGGGCACTAATTTTTTTTAGCATGAGAGATGGATGTTTGCAACTGGTTGGGAAAAATCCCAAAAAGGAACAGAGTACCCTAAACCAATCAAAATTCCTTCAGCTCATGTGTGCAGAATAACCACTAACCCTTTCTGCTGTCCTATAACGTCCTTAGCATTTATTGTGTGACCTTTGAAAGCGAAAGTAAGCCGTCAATTACACCACCTAGGTCATCCCAGATTTTTCTGATATTCACCATGCAATGTCATCTGTGAACATTCTGGAAATCATGCTGTTAGGGTTAAGAATGTCTACAACTTGACTCAAAGTATTTTGAAAAATATATTGAACAAAAGTTATGCGACCCTGACCCTCTATAAGATGTTCAGGTGAAACAGACTGCCTTCCTTGCAAACACACAAATCTGTTATAAACTTCAACACTTAACAAGGCTAACTGTAGAAAAAACAAAATCGAAGTCTGACAACTGATGTCCTGCCTTCATCATTTCCTTCAAAGTTTCTTCTAAAATTAAAATCTATTACCTTTCATACCCTTTCAGTTCTAATCCAATGTTGTCAGCTTCAACAGCTCATATTTAAAACAGACATCAAAGCAGTTTAACCTCAGAGCCAGCATTTACTAATTTAATAATAAATATACAACTGCACAAGTTGAGGACAACCTCACCTTAGATGGGCACGTAGATGTGAAGTCTTGCCATACACCTTCCCACAATTGGGCATGTGACAGATATGTTGCTTCTTTTTGTTGTCTCCACTTGTGTTCCTGCAAAACAAAAAAACAATTGAAAGTAAATTTACTGGGAAGAGAGTATCTTTACTCAAGCAAGCACTGCTTATGCAACACAGTCACAGGATTATTTTTCTCATATAGTCATAGGAGCATGCAAAGCATTTACTATGGACAATAGAAACCATTTCCCCTTTTCTGCGGGGCTCTACAGTTTAAAAAGATGTCAATCATTAAAAACTTTAACTCTGTCTACCCCATTTATGAGTATACTTGTAAACTTTGTCCAACCATATCATCCTATTCACGAATATGCCTGTAACAGAGCACTAGGCTAGAATGAAGCATTCTTATTCAGTCATTTCCAAGAAATAGTCTGATAGCTTAAACTTATTCTCAAATGGTTGTAGTTTACATGCCACAATGGCACTTACTGTTCTGTGCAGATTTTTTTTTTTCATCTATTGCCTATTAATCAATATGAATAAATGCTCAAATTGTCTTTTAGCTAAAGAACTCACTCAGTAGGTTCCTGAGTGAATTAACAACTAAAATAGCAATAAATATGAGGATTCAGCTGAATACAATGCTAATATTAGCAACTAAAATGACACTGGAGGTGATGCAGACTGGTAGATCCAACATGAACTCTCTATCGCACGATTGATTTAGGAATTAAGTACAGTCATACCCACTGACAACCTCTGGTACTCAGTGGAAAGTTGACGACTTTATCCTCAAATCTTGGAAATTTGAATGTAAATTCCAACAGTTATGCAATGAAAAGATAAATAACTAGGCTAAGTGGTGAAGGCAGAGATGGTAATTACATTGCTAAATCAGTATTTTCATAATGAAAGCTGCAAACATATGAAGGTAAGTGAACTTGAAAACGGCATGAATGGCAGAGTCTTCGTTTTTGTGGGTTTTTTTTTTTTTGTTTCAGCAGTTGTAATATCAAGTTTTATCTATATTTAAAACTGTACAGAGAATGTTCTTATTGCTTTTTCTTTGCATTCGTTTCTCAAAGTTTTGTTTTATATTTGCAAAATGTTGCATTTCACCGATTGTTTACCAACTTTGTTATTCACTTCAAATACTTGTATTTGAATCAATAGCTATAAAAATTGGAAAATTAGTATTTATTTACATCACAACTCTGAAATTTGAAAGCCATCCAGTTCATAGTTCAGAAGTTAGCACTTATTTTCTCAGGTTGCCTGTGTTTTCATGCACACCTGGCTGTAAAGCTGGGCATTGGGAGAAATGTCAGGCCAACCCTATCAGGTAGAAAAAGTTAAAATATAAAAACTTAGGGAACACTCTGTACACAAAAAATCTCCAAACAATTAACTACTTTACACTACAAATTTGGTGGGTAAAAAATGGTCACATACACAAATCTCAATTGATGAACCAGAGCTCTAGCCAAAGAATCGGGTGAGGGGAATTAAAATTTATTTCTCGCAAACATTCTGAGCTTTCGGACTACAGCCTCTACTACACACATACACAAATATTATGTGACATGAAATATTGCAAATAATACTTGATAATGCAAACTATTTGAAAATGATATCTTAAAGGAAAATTTAATCCAATAAAGCTTCAACAAAATTATAAAGAGCATTTTTAATAACAAAATCTGTTCCTTCCTATAGACAACTCCTATCCATGGTGACAATAGACATTCCTAAAATGTCACCACTCTTAGCCCCAAAAAAGTGAAGCATAAAACAAGACACCACAAAATTGATCTTCAATACTTGTTAAGATCTTAAGAGTAATGAGAAAGCAATGTTGAACAAATTATCAGGTAAAACATTAATACATAAAGATAGGAGGCACCCATCAGTCTCGGAAGACTATATAGTTGCCCTCTAGTCTTTACAGCGCAAAGCATGGGTAAGTATGGAGGGTAAGCTGTTACCCATGCAGCAGACCCCCCTTTCCATGCCACTGGAATGGTCCACTGGAAAGGCAGTCGCCGATACGAATAGTTCCAGTACCATTGCAGGAGCCGCCAGAATGTTGCCATATACAACCCCAAACCGCCCTGGGGACTCCAACTCCCTGATTTTTTCTCAGGGATGGTGTCTGAACACGACACCTGTGTGCATTCTGGTTTTTTATAATTTTGTCATCCGCTCCTACCAGCACACAATAGCCTGCTCTTCCGAAAGGCGAAACGGGGTTTTTATGTGTGCGCAAGATGTTCTGCGAGCCTCCACACATGGGGCCTCCATTTATAGTCTCATCCAAATGACTTTGACATTCAGTTCAATTTTTTCATCAAACTGGGAAGAAAGGGCGAGGCTGGGAATCGAACCCAGAACATCACAGTTCACTTGTTGGCAGGTGAACATTTTAACAATCCTGCCACCTTCCTTCCTAAATAAAGATGCTTATTCCCAAATAAGCATTTCTAAAACTTAACACAAATATATAATTGTACCCAATGTGAACTGAATGAATATATCAACATACCTTCCAGAGTCTTGACAGTTGGGGCATGTGCAAGCTACACGCCTCAACCTTCGACTACCAGAGTTTGAAGGCGCTGAAGGGGATGGTGTATTGTTCTCAGTGGCAGGAGCCTCTGGACTAGCAGGCATTGTTGGTACAGGCTGTGGCTGTGATGTAGCTATGATCTGCCATTTATTGGGATCATTAGGATCTTGCTGCAGCTGTGTTGTTGCTATAGACAAAGAACAGATTGGTTTATTGTCATGTTATCATATTCTTTAATTTTTCTGTTGGTTTTTGTTTTTGTTTTTTGTGGGTGTTTTTTTTGCAAAATAGAAAAAAAACATTCAACAACAAAAAAGACACCCCCCCTCAAACACACTATGATAAAAAATACCTCTGAGCACTCTTTTGCTTCAATCTAAAAAATAAAAATCTATTCTAACATTAGGTGCTTGTGCGTGCCTGCACGTGTGTGTGTGCATCATGTGTGTATGTGTGTGTGTTATCGGTGTGTATACAGCATGTTCTGAGCCTATTGCACTATATTACAGTGATTTATTCTCATTATTCTACCCACAAAACACTGCTTTAAAAAAAAATATATGTATCACTTTGCGCTGAAAGAGTGCAGCTGCACTGCAGTCTCTGTGGACCAGACCTACAGCAGCTGAGTGCAGTGTGCACTGGGTCATCACAGTAAAATCATCAGATCTTTTTTTGTTGAAAGCCCATTTCTTATGAAACTATGGCATTGTGTGGGTGAATGATTGTCTTTTATGTGTGTGCATTAGAGCTTATACTGCATAAAAATAAATAATTCAATTACAGTATGGCATCACATAATTGCTCAAAAGGGTAGAAAGTGTTAAATTAAACAACAGCAACAATTAAAAGTCATCATGCTATAAATATGTCAGATGTGTCATTCACAAAATACATCTTTTGTAACGCTTTAAAAAGAATATCACACACACACACACACACACACACACACACACACACACACACCTCTCTCTCTCTCTCTCTCTCTCCCCCTTTCACAGAGCCCCTACATTCCAAATCTGTCCTGTAGCATACTGCTTCAGGCCACATTACTAACAAACCAGAAAAAAAGAGACCATTCACGTTTCACATGTCAAATGAAAAGAAGCAACGTACAGATGATCTGTGCTCCTGCAGGCAGGGCCTGGGTGGCCTGATTCTGAGCAGCTGGTGCCATGGCCACTGCCTGACCTGGTGTCACTGGGGTACTGGTGCCACTTCCTGTCACCCCGGCCACCTGAAATTCAAACAGAATTGCCATAACATATCTTATGTGTCTACGGTTCATTTCATTTTTTACTCTTTTCCCCAAATTACAATCTACAATCTAGTGTTTGTGGCTATCAAAATAGTGACCTGCTGAGCCTATACCTACCAAAACTCCAGTGACTAGATCCCTTACTGGCTTTGTACACTGTATACAGAGTGATTTCTCAGAAACTTTAGAATTCATTTCAAAATCATCAGTGCAGTCACAATCTACTCCCTTGGTAACCAGATCCCTTAGCAACAACACTTACTGGCTTTGCACACATACTGAGTGATTTCTCAGAAACTTTAGAATTCATTTCAAAATCATCAGTGCAGTCACAATCTACTCCCTTGGTGACCAGATCCCTTAGCAACAACACTTACTGGCTTTGCACACATACTGAGTGATTTCTCAGAAACTTTAGAATTCATTTCAAAATCATCAGTGCAGCCACAATCTACTCCCTTGGTAACCAGATCCCTTAGCAACAACACTTACTGGCTTTGCACACATACTGAGTGATTTCTCAGAAACTTTAGAATTCATTTCAAAATCATCAGTGCAGTCACAATCTACTCCCTTGGTGACCAGATCCCTTAGCAACAACACTTACTGGCTTTGCACACATACTGAGTGACTTCTCA
>CM060318.1:57145409-57185409 GCA_030674155.1 Stramonita haemastoma | reverse complement strand
ATGTGCACTGTGGCAGGATTCTGATTTTTTATTTTCAATCAATAAAAGAAACTCTTTCCTGATATGTACTCACTGTCTGTGTTTGATTATCTTGTGATTGTGTCAGTTAATGAGTGATTAAGTTCATCCTTCGATTATATACTGTTTGGTGTGCTTATATTGCTTTTTACTAAACTTTTTTTTAATTACCTTTTTATAGAGCTGTTTTGTTTCAGAATTTGTTTTTGAAGAATTGAAAGATTGAGCTGCATCCTATGGCTATATCTAGTCTTGAGACCAAAAAATACTTCTGGTTGGCTTTTTTTTTTTTTCTTTGGTTCCACAGTTAGAGATGTTGCCTTGAGGTTCACCAATTGTCAGATTTTGCAAGTGATAATCCACCATAAAGGTAGTAGAAAAACAAAGATAATAATGAAAAAAAAAACCTCCAGAGTTGATAAAGTTCATCAGTGTGGGCATTATTTTTTTGTTAAGTGATATGTGTACGTGCGTGCGTGTTGCTTTAAATGGTAAACACAAACTGTTAAAACATTGATTATATTTAATCATAATCCCAAATTAAAAGAAAAATAATGAATACAAGTAGTATATTAATGTATAAAATATATTTATTAACTGGATTGATGGCCTAGAGGTAACATACCTGGAGAGAAAGTAAGTCCATGTTGGAAGTGTGCAGTGATTCGATTCCCGTTCTGGCATTTGGGCCAGAAACTTCCCCCCAATCCATCAGACCATGAGTGGTGGTCTGGGCGCTAGTCTGTTGGATGAGACAATAGATCGAGGTCCTGTGTGTTACTGTTACACATAATTATATAGCACACACAAAAGAACCCATGGCCGTAATAGAGTTGTTCCTGGCAAAATTCTGCAGAAAAAGCCACTCTGATAGGGAAACAAATACAGTTGCAGACAGGATCAGAAAAAAAAAAGGTAGTGATATAAAATATGAAAAAATATATGTGGTAAATAACGAGACTCTACCCTATCTTAGCAAAAGAACTTGCAAAAATAAAAGAATAAGAGACAGATGCTATAGCTGAGTGGTTATGACCATCTGACTTCAATTCCTTCGGTTAATTAAGTTATGGGTTTGAATCTCAATGGCTTTTGGTGAATTAATTTAGGGTGGGGATTCTTACAATCTGCCATGTTCACTTCAAGAGCAGACCTGCCACTGCCTTAATTCCTTTTAATGAGTTTCAAACATATATGTAGACATGCAGAAGATCAATATGTATTATTTAAAGTTCACACAATTAACATCAGTGTTTGGTGGGTTATAGTTCAAACACAAACATACCCAGAATGCAACTTGTACAATAAAATGAGCCGCCCTCAAGTCGGAATATGTCAGCTGAGTCCAACTGGCAGACCTCCTACAAAACTACTTAAGCACAGAAGACCAGGCACTATGCACCCCACATGGTAAAGGAATGCACAGAGAAACTTCAGAAAGAGAGAAACCACAAACATCTTAATCAGGCAACAAACTATCCTTTCCAACTTTACTGTTAAGACAAACACTAAACACTTCAAACGTCCAATCTATCCACGTGAAAAGAGAACTGCTACATCACTACATGAAACATTTGAAATGTTTGAAAGGTGTAAAAAGTAGAAAGGTTGCTGTTTACTGCAAGGCTTCAATCACATTCACAAGGTACCCACACACTTCAAGCAAGGTTACCTGTAGCTTCAAACTGGCTTGAAGATCTATGCAAGCTGTCTGTTTGCAGACCATACAATGTTATAGAACAGGATCTATCTCAAATGGTCAGACTGAACCCAATGCCAAAGAAGGTTGAGACGTGTACATTAACACTACAGTACTTAACAAATCAATTTGGGATCTACCTCGGTCTGTCGGTCCCGGCCTCATGGTTCTGAAAGCTAGTCTGTTGTCTGCGTTACAGAACTCTACACTTAACCTTTCAAAGTACTCAATTGGTAAACTTGACAGCACAAGTACTATGAACAACAGCACAAAAAAGACTCACCTGCAGGAAGTTCTGTGGCAGCAACTGTCCCTGTAGATTCTGGCCTGCCAGCAATTGTTGGCCGCCACCTGGGAGCACTGTAGAGATCACCGAATTTTGCTGTTGCTGCTGTTGCTGGGTGGAGGCTGTGGTGGCTGCAGAGGCTGTGGTGGAGGTGGCTGATGTCATGGCTGGTTGGGGATAAGAGGTAATGGCCATCCCTTGGGAGGTCAGAATCATTTGACCACCGCCTGCATTTAGTACATTGGCTGCATTCACTGGGATCAATGTTGCCATGCCTGCCTGGTTCTGAGTCAAAGCCAGGTTGGCAATAGCATTTGGGTTGATCGCTTGATTAAAAAGCAGGTTTTGAGCTTGTTGGGCACTTAGTAAGTTGTTAGCCTGTGCTGTGGCCACTGCATTTGCTACCGCCTGGTTGCCGTTTTTGTCCGTCTTGTCAGGTGTTTTGCTGTTTCCACCACATACATCATCACCATTTGTTGTAATTGTTGGAATGTTTAGAGTTGTTCCATTGGGCTGAGCTTGGGTAACATTTGCTTGTGTTGGTGTCAGGGACACAATGTTTCCATTTCCCAAGGTGGCAGTTGGCTGAAGACCAGCAAACCCTTGCATGGGAAGCTGCACAGTCTGCAAGACAGTCTGGCCATTGAGTGACACGGGGATCTGAACCACATTTGGAACTTGCTGAACTTGTACACCACCCAATGTCTGGACACCCTGCATCATCCCACCTGCCCCTGCTGGTCTCACTGCCTGTTGCAATCCAGCTATATTCACCAAGTTACCACCAATATTCACAACATTGGCAGCACCTAAATTTGGTGCAGCAGCAGCAGCTGTTAACCCCATGTTAGGGATCATTCCAGTGTTACCACCTAGACCTTGAGCTCTAATGATCTGGCCAGACGGGGTCATCAGAGTACCTCCACCAGGAAGAAATGCGGCAGCCTGACCGGCTGCATTTCCTGCACCCACTGATGCTAACACCAATGCCTCCTGTCCATCAATGTTCACTGTCTGGTAAGTCGGCATAGCATTTCCTGGAATCATGTTGTAAGTGATTTGACCTCCGGGGCCCGCCGTCGCTACTATCTGTGGCCCAGCTGCTTGCTGAATTAATTGTCCAGCTAGGTTGGCCGCAGCCCCCACGGGTACAGCGGTGCCAGACACGCTTGTCACAGGCTTTCCGTTAGCGTCCACGATGGCTCCTGTTGGGAGTTGAACCCACCCCTGGGTCACAATATCTGCGCCGGTGGGGCCAGTACCTTGCCCCGCCCCAATCAGGCGAACAGACGCACCCCCTCCTGCTTGTTGTAGCTCTTCTTCGGCCGGAGCTCCAATTTTACTGCAAGTCATGGCCAGCATCGCCAGTGGAGATGGCTGGGCATCCTAAAGGCGGAGTCAGAAGACGTGGGTGTTAATAATCATGGCGGCCAACGAACTACATCATAACAAACGGGTTAGAATTTCGATCAAAAAAAACCGCGAACGCTTACCTGGTTTGAGCTTGCAGGCGTCACATACTCCTGATTAGATTGTTTAGAAGCACTGGAGGTCATCTGTGTATAGTTTTCAGGTACGTAGCGGCAGATTTACGGAAACAGATGCGGTGAAGCGCACACCATTCCACTGGGCAACAACAATGGTCGAGCACTCCTTCAAGTCTCGTAGCCCTTCCTTCCTCTTACCATATTGAAATTCCTACGCCTGTAAATTCTGCCTTCTTGCCGAAAATTTTTTATCTTAAAATTGAACAAATCTAACGTAGCCAACTAAAAGTTTCTTTAAAGATCTATATCATGCATGGTTTTTAAAAACGAAACATCAGTACTGTTAGAACTATTTCGTTACGCGGATGAATCAACAGGAAGAGAGTGTTCATACACGACTTCGCCAAACCTTGATTGACAGATTCACCACCCCTGCGCAACATATCAAAGGAATGTGCTTTGAGCCCTCCTCTAAAAGACAGACTGGTCCATTTTTATTCGGTGTGTCTTTATTCCTTAACTTTCTAGTGCAAATAATCAGTGCAGTTTTATTTATTTTCTCATTTCCGGTAAAGCCTTTGTCTTAAAGAAAGCACAGGTTTTGCCTAGGCCTATTCACGTGGACTGGTGTGGGCCTAACTGTGCCAAAAATAGAACCGCTAGAAGACGCCGCGAGCAATCGACCGATATGCAAATGTACCGTGGCAAAGCTAGAAAGGCCACACAGTGGGTCGGGAAAGTGCAAGCGAGGGCGTGGCGGTTTCCGTTCCAGAGAGCATCTGTGACGTCTGTGTGTTTGATATGGTACCAACAGACGTCAACCTCTGCTCGGAGATCCCGTTTCACACGATTCGGTAGCGTGTCGAAAGGTTTCGACTTGTAGACTAGGCCTAATAGGTAACAGCATCCGGTTTAAAAATTGCTGACGTCATTCCTATACCTTGCAGTTCAATATTCAAGTAGCAGCTCCATAGATTCAGGTTTCATATCCATAGCGGCCGGAAAAAGGAAAATGCTACATGATTGTATGCAATTTTTAACTGTAATCTTCATCAAACGACGGTTTCAGGGGGATTACAGAGGCAAGTCTCGGAACACGTGCCTTGCGCATTCGCAGAGGTCAAACATGATCAAAGCCTGGCCCACAAATGACACAACGACCTGTCTCACACGAAGTCCGGCAAAAAATTTGCTCTATGAAGCTGTTCCCACCACCTCCTAGCAGTAGGAGAGCTCTTATCTTATAGCCTGAAGGTTTTTTTTTAGTTTAGAACAAATCGAAAATTTGTCATCTTTTTAAAAAGTCTATATATCTAATTTTTATATAGGTTAATACAGAAGTTCGCCTAAGCACACAACGTCTATCTAGAATTTGTAGGGTCTTTAGCACAATTGTTTGCTATTTTAGTAAAGGACAGAAATTGAAGAACATGAATACAAACATTAAGAAACTGCTCACATCTAGAAGGAAAAAAAAAACCGAAAGTGTGTGTGTGTGTGTGTGTGTGTGTGTGTTGGCCTCTGAGATATGGAGCTCGGTAGGATACCTTCTAGAAATAAGAGATGGGTTAAACTGCAAGACCTCTGCCTGCAAAACATCATACCATATCTATCTATCTATCTATCCCTTTGTCTGGCGACCGTGGGGGCACTCGTGAAGATTTGACAACCAGTTCCCTCCATTCCTCTCTCTGTTCTTCCTTTCTCAGTTCATACCACATAGGCCTAGCAATCTTTAACAGAAAAAACAAAACAAAAAAAACGCGCAGCCAATTTGCGCACTCTTATCCCGTCAGTCTATGTCGAAGCTTGGCTGGGGCATCACTGTTCTAGTCAGAGACTGCAGGACGAAATTAGCGAAGTCAACTTAAGGCTAACCTAGCGCAAGACGAGTCTCGTCGAAGGCGACTGACAAACAAACGCCTGGCTAAGCTGGGCTGCAGTCTGATCAATGTTTCTGAAACTACTCAGATTGAACACAAAGTGTTGGGGTTACTTTTGGCACACAGAGAGAGAGAGAGAGAGAGAGAGAGAGAGAGAGAGAGAGAGAGAGAGAGAGAGAGAGCAATGACAATGACAATGACAATGACAAGATTATGGTTAGGTGAAGAGAGAGAGAGAGAAGAGAAAAGAAGAAGAGAGAGAGAGAAGAAAGAGATGTAAATAAACCAAAGAGAAAAAAAGGGTTTTTTTTCCCTGTCAGCTTGTTATGTAGATCTAGATCTGAACTGCGTTGCACAGACCAAAACAAAGAATAAAAAATGGTCTCTTTCTGCATCATGCTAAAAAAAAAAAAATCAGGTTCACATCTGTTTCCATAGTTTCTGTATAATTATTTTATCTACACTTCTCTTATGATAGATTTATGTTTACAGTCTATGTATGTATGATAGTGTAGATCTATACGTTACAGAATCAGATCTTCTAGCTTACAAGATTGCTGCGTCAATGTACAACAACAACAACAACAAATGTATGATTGTTTAAATTAGATATGGCTCTTTTTGTTTTGAAACTTATTCTGTATGGAGACTGAGTAATGTTTGGAGATAATTCAGTAGAATATAAACACCTGTGCTCTACCTGGATGTAATTTACCGGAGAGATGGAAACCAACCTAGATATTGCAGTCAGTGTTCTGCGTCCACTGGAAGGTTTTCGAAAATAAGTTTTGTTTGAAAAGAAGTATGTAACAGTATGTATACATGTACATATGTATGTACGTACATAGCCTGTGTGTATCTAACATGCATTTATACATGCATGACTAAACACAACAGTATTCTTACCATCTCCATGAAAAATCTTGGATCGAAATTCTTTTTATTGTCATTGTATGTATGTATGTATGTATGTATGTATGTATGTATGTATGTATGTATGTATGTATGTATGTATGTATGTATGTATGTATGTATGCATGCATGCATGCATGTATGTATGCATGTATGTGTGTGTGCGTGCGTGAGTGCGTTTGCGTGTGTGCATATCACACACACACACACACACACACACACGCACACACACACACACACACACACACACACACACACACACACACACACACACACACACAGTGGGGACGGGATAGCCTAGTGAGCAGAACATTGCACTCGCAATTTGACGACACGGGTTCGATTCCTGTTCGAGGGGATTTTTCCTCTGGAGTTAACAACAGTGTTGACTCCACTCTCCCCGAAAGTCTTCGGATGAAATTATAAACGAAGGCCCCGTGTGCGAACGCACGCAGAGCATCTTGCGCACACGTTAAATCCTGTTCCGCTTTTCGTAAGAGTAGGCCATTGTGTGCCGGTGGGAACAGATAAGATTTATAAAACTGCATACACACGGGGACTGGATGTAAAAAAGCACATGAGTTCTTATTCCATTATCCTCGATATGAAAGAATAAAAGAATAAAAGAAAAAAAAAGGAAACACACACAGGCATTCACACACAACTGAGACAAAAAATAAAGTAGATCTAGATTCTATAGGAAAACAAGCCTATGCAACCATTTAGATTTTTTTTGATTTTTTTTTTACAATTCTTTCTCATATTAAAAACGATTCATCAAAGATTTTTAAAAGTATAATGATGCATTTTAAACACTTAAAAGTGTTGTTTTCCCCCTTCATTTGCTCTTGTTACGTTTTGTTTAGTTCGTTTTATGCTACTTTTGGAAAGATGAATTTAAAAAACAAGGTTGATGTCCTCAGCACAGCACAGTCACACTTATTTGCTAAAATAAGTGTGAGCTTTCTTATTCAAGTTCAGTAAGATTTTGACTGTCAGGAGTATTGATACTGGTTTAGGCTCTTAAAAATGGATTTGAATAGACTTCCCAAGCAAGCATATCTAATGCTTATTAATATGGATGAACGTGGTAAAACATGTTGGGTAACTTTACTTAAAAATGTTGTGCTTAATCTTGGATTTGGGCATGTATGGCTCCAACAAGGAGTTGGCTGTGAGCAATCTTTTATTTCACTGTTTAAGCAAAGAATGACAGATTTTTATATACAAGAGTGGAATGGGTCGGTCATGGTCAAAGACATATATCAAACATATAGACTGTTTAAAGGCAACTTTGAATGTGAACTGTATTTTGAATACATGGATATAAAATGTTTCAGGGACTGTTTAGTAAAACTTCGTCTTGGTGTGCTACCGATTAAAGGATCAGTTTCCAGAAGAACTTTCAAGAAGAATACTGACTACTTGTGTAATTTGTGTAATGTACTGGAAGATGAGCATTTTATAAAAAGTTGTATTCTTTATGATAATCTAAGACATAAATATCTAGACCCTATAGATCATCCATATACAAATCTACTGAAATATGGTTCTGTTACAGCTATTCGTAATTTGAGTCTATATCTTTTTAATGCCTTAAAAGTACGGCAGGATTTTATTGAGAACTTGGGAAACTGACAAGGAGAATATGATTACTCAAAGGAGGTCATTTGTCCAATATAAGAAGGAAGGACGGAGAAGGACGCATTCACACTTGCTTTTTTGTTGGTTATTGGCAGTCACCACATAGGTTATACAGCAATTCTCATTTTTGCTTTATTTTGCTTTCCTTTGCTTTGCTATGCTTGTATGACCCCATTCTAGGGGCTGGAGGTCTGAAGAATAAACATTGTTCATTGTTCAGTAAGATTTTGACTGTGCACGCGCCCGTGTATGTGTGTGTGTGTGTGTGTGATCAATTTTTTTTAACACATTTCTTTACTTCTTGATTTATTTAGTCGTATATTGTCAGATGTCTTTTCAGAATATACAACAACCCAATATGAAAATGCATACATAAAAATGACCGCAACGGCACTATGAAATGCAACAAACTAAAGCTTCATAAAAACTAGAAATGGTTTCATGGTAGGCCTATGGATCTACATCTAAGTATGATTTTGCAAAATCCGATCATCTCTGACTCCACCCCCCCCCCCTCCCCTTCACAGAGAGAGAGAGAGAGAGAGAGAGAGAGAGAGAGAGAGAGAGAGAGAGAGAGAGAGAGTGTGTGTGTGTGTGTGTGTGTGTGTTTTATACAGTTGGAACATACCCTACTTTATTTTTCAACAACCCACATGGCATACAGCTACGAAAAGTGTGAAAAATACGATTCTCTCTCTCTCTCTCTCTCTCTCTCTCTCTCTCTCTCTCTCTCTCTCTCTCTGTGTCCAGAGTCTAAGAGTGACCGACACTGCATAATATACACAAGCGGGTGTTATCGCAGCAGCAGGGAGGAGAGGAGGAAAGAGGAGGGGAGGATTGTAGATCAAAAAAAGAGATTGCAGGAAAAGAGGGGGGGGGAGGTGAGAGGGGGAGGGGCTGAGAAAAACACTAGCCTGTCCCTACGCTGGGGTAGAGAACCCCTCTTTCCCTGTGTACATGCACTGTGCACGTTTGTGTTTCTGTAACCCAGTAGTGGGTGATAGGTAGGGAAATTATATAACATGTGAGACTGAAGACTGAAAGTCGTATCATATCCAGTTTAGTGAGCGAAGTCACAGAGTTTTGGTGACGATCTGCTGTCTGCTGGAAGGATTTAGGTATATATATATAATATATATATATATATATATATATATATATATATATATATATATATATATATATATGTGTGTGTGTGTGTGTGTGTGTGTGTGTGTGTGTGTGTGTGTGTGTGTGTGTGTGTTTATGTTGCTTCAGTTTAAAGCCTGTTTACTAGCCTGTTGACATCCTATCAGTCTTGATTCTTGAGTCAATTTACATCTGTCTGGGTGGGATTCAGGCAGAGATAGGACCCAACTCTCCACTTTCCTTTCAGTCAGTTAGGCCGAACTAAACACTTAGCTAGACCTACGTCATCTGCGTCAGCAGGCTGTGCAAAAATAACAGTGTTGATAAATAAAAAATTTAAAAATAGATAAAGCATTAAATCTGAAAGAAAGTGACAGGAGCATAATCGCCAGCTATAGATGATTATAGGACACACACCACGAATGGGTAGGCCATAATTATACCTACGTTAACCCTGAATGTCGTGCCGCACTGGCTACGACCTTGCCTGGGTGACTTTAACACGTTATAAAATCAGCGATAGCGCTTATCGTTTAACATTTCTGACAGCCGACGAATATTCCAGTACGCAAACTCGTTCATTCCACGATTGACTCAGATTGACCAGATCGAGGTATATCTATCAATGTCCACAAAATTCATTCGGTTGAAACTATAAACCGAGGCCCAAACCGAGGCCCTGTGTGCAAACACACGCAGAACATCTCGAACACACGTTAAAATCCCGCTCCACTTTTCGGAAGAATCGGCCTTTGTGTGCTGGTAGGAGTGGATGACAACAAAATAAGTTAAAAAAAAAAAAAAAAACCAGCTTGCACACAGGTGTCTGTTTAGACACCATACCTGAAGAAAAACCGGGGAGTGGAGTCCCCAGGGTGGTTGGGGCTGTACGCCTGAATGGCAACGTTCTGTCGGCTCCTGCAAGGGCACTGGAACCATTCGTATCGCGATTGCCTTTCCAATAGGACAATTTCAGCGACTTGAAGAGGGGGGGGGGGGGGGGGATCTGCTGTATGGGTAACAGTTTTCCCTCCAGGTTTTGCGTTCTAGAGCCTAAAATGCAACTCCATAGTACTTCCGAGACTGAGGGATACCTACCAAATATCAATGACAAAATTTGATTGCTTAAGGACAAGGTTAAAAAAAAAAAAGGTAAAAAGACCTTGCCTTTACCGTTTACCTTTTTTTTAATGGCCAAGGGTTATATAAATACGAACTCAAATAAGAAAAAAAAAAGCTACAAATCTACAGCCTTCTTGTTATGATTTTTGTTTCTCCTGAGGGCTATAAATTATATCACTGAATCTGCCCCCCCCCCCCCCACCCCCCCCACTCTCTCTCTCTCTCTTTGCTATAGACTGACTGAATATCCATCGTCACAGGTTGCATTACTGATACGAACTGAAAACTGATTCCAGAATATTAACTTGGAAAGTCTGGCCCAGAAAAAAAGCGTTGACATAGTCGACATGAAATTAATTTCTGGGTTTTGAGATGATGAATAGATCTAACAGGAATTTGGAAAATGCTGATACCGGTGACTGTTATGTTTGAGATTGTCTTCATCTCTGCAATTTTACCATAACAACCTGCAGTCCCATAAAGGGGATGGGGGTGGGAGTTCTGAAGTCTGACTGTGGGTGCTATGGCCATGCACGCAAATTTTTCATGTGCTAGAAGTTCTCTCTCTCTTCTCTTTTCTCTTCTCTCTCTCTCTTCTCTTCTCTCTTTTTAATCAATCCCTTGGTTTCTGTCTCGTTCCTTTTCTTCCTGTCACATCCTTCTTGTCTATTTTCAGCTTCTTTGTCCTATTTGCCTGCCTTTTTTCCCCCAGAAAGACTCAAAAGATAACAATTCTCTGTTTTGCTGAA
Organism: Stramonita haemastoma; assembly: GCA_030674155.1. Lineage (NCBI taxonomy): Eukaryota > Metazoa > Mollusca > Gastropoda > Neogastropoda > Muricidae > Stramonita > Stramonita haemastoma. Next base: position 57,174,481 of record CM060318.1, on the reverse strand, counting down.
ATCTGATGCGCTGGGCCTGACTTGTCAGGATGCTTAAGACAGCGAAAGCATTTTCGCTCACATCAAAGACAACCAACTCTGAGCGTTTGATGAAGAAGATCCAATAGGCATAAGTACTTGCAGTTTCACAATGATTTCCAGGTGAGAGAGATGCACTGATGAAGTCAGTGGTATTTAGGGGTGACCCCCCCCCCCCCCCTTGCACACACACACACACACACACACACACACACACACACACACACACACACACACACACACACACGGTGTTAAGGTGGGGAAAGCCCAACAATCCAATAACAACATGTAATGCTTTAGAATCACGTAGACGGAGCTAGCTGTGGAGGAACAAGAGAGGCTGTGGCAGAGAGGGGGAGAGGGTGTGTGTGTTCTTTTTCTTTCTTTCGATGGTTTATTTTTCTTCCCCAGACCCTCCCTCAAGTGTGGTGACTTCCCTCCTTTCCTCCCTTTGCCCCTCCCTTTTCCTCCCCAACTCCCCCCCTACCCATCACCACCACCCATCCCTTCACTCCAGCTGCCGCCTCCCTCTTTCTTTCTTCTTCCCTGGCACAGTCAGTAGAAGGAAGAAGGAAGGAAGGCCTAGCCTACTACTAAACCGAACTATTTTCGAAGCGATCAAGGCGGGCGGGAACAAGCGTCGGCAGAGGGACGGGCTGGGTAAGGGGGGGAGGGCAACATGGGGGTTGGCTAGGGAGGGGTGGGTAGGGGGAGTGGTCGGGAGGGCCGCCCAGCCCAGCTAGGAGAAACTGAGGCGGAACTAAATCCCCCCTCCCGCCCTTTTATTTCCACTGAGTAAGAGAAGAGAGAGATAGTTTTACAGTTGGGGGTTGGGGTTGGGGGGGTGGAGGGGGGGGGAGGAGGTTGCACGAAAGACATTGTGTGGGTTTGCTTGAAAGACAATGTGTTGTAGTCTAGCAGCTGCGAGTCCGCAGTATGTGTACAGGCCAACTCATTTCAGATGAATAGCCTTAGCTAGGCGACGGAGTGGAAAAGTTGTTTAGTTGATGTCATCCTATAAGGTTTTCCTGCGATAGCCAGGATAAGTCGATGTCGCTAGATCTATATGGTATGGTATGGCTGGAATTATAACTTAAAAAAAAAATATTGAGAACATCTCTGCTGGCAGTCTTTGAGGAGAGAGAGAGAGAGAGAGAGAGAGAGAGAGAGAGAGAGAGAGAGAGAGAGAGAGAGTAGGTGTGTGTGTGTGTGTGTGTGTGTGTGTCAGCTACAGGCAATTCTGTTGTTATCTAAACACACACACACACACACACACACACACACACACAACCAAATGAACAGTAGGCCTGATCTTTTACCCTACATGCTTGTTTGCCAACAGTAGTTGAAATTCTTCAAAACTACCATTTTTAATACCTTGTTTTCAACACTGGACAGGACAGTGATAAGGAATCCCCTCGTTTAGGAACATTAGAGCGGTTTTTTTTCTTCTCATCACTTACAGGAAAATACAAGGTTAAAAAGCACGCGAATTACCCATTATCAACCCACATAGGCTACATAGAGGATAAAGAGCTGGGTGAGTGAAACAGAAAGTATGATTCTGGTTGACTCCTGTAATGTTAAGCTGGGGAAGGCCCAACATCATTAGCTAGTTTAAACCAGAGATAGCTTAGTTCTGACCCAAAAGGATTCATGAATTTCCACATGGTTTTCTCTGTTTATTGAGATCATTTGGAATTGGTGTTGGATAATCATGGGTTGATATCAGCTGAGGTGCGAAGCATGGATAAGAGGCAACGTTGAAAACAAAGATGGGCTGCAGTAGGCTAAGAACTCTCTCCCTGGATCAATGATGTGAAATATGAAGCAGTGACATCCTGCTGTGTAAAGAAGGCTCCACTCCACCCACTGCCTGTTTGTTGACGTTAGTTACTATGCTGGACTATTTGCTTGGACTGATATCGTTTCACAAGCCTTTTCTCCACATGGAGGGGGGGGGGGGTATGTTGTCACACAATCAAATAGCATCCATCTGCATACACACGGGGACTGAATGAAAAAAGCACATGAGTGCTTATCCCATTATCCTCGATATAAATGAATAAAATGAAAAAAATAAATAAAAGCATCCCCACCTTCCAGAAATTCACTGCCAGAAACTCCCATCTTTTCTTTCCCTCACTTTGTGTCTGTCTTGTTCCTTTTCTTCCTGCCACCTCCTCCGTGTCAATTTTCTGCCTTCTTGGTCAGTTCTCTTGCCTTTTTTTTTCGGAAGAATTTAAAAGGTGACAATTCTCCCCATGCAGGTTGGATGCACTGGGCCTAACTTGTCAGGTGCATAACAGCAGCACAACGCATTTTCACTCATAATTATGACAAACAGCAACAGTTTCTGTCTAAGCATTCGTTGAAAAATGAAGAGTAGCCTACTATGCGAATATATCATGATGATCATAATGGTCAACTTCACGGTAAATAAAAATCAATTTGATCAACACAAGCACGACATGCGACAGAGCCAGAACTATGTGACGTTGTGTCACTTATCCTGGGGTTGTTTTGGGGAAGTTGCATGTAAGCATAGGTGTCGAGTTAAATCGTGGACTAGTGCTACAGTGTCAAAAGCTGTTCGTTCATTTTTACTCTGATCGCCAGTATTCTTCTATATCAATGTATTGCTCTGTTCGCATGCCTGCTTTAAGCCATGACTAGGCTATATTTTGATTTTTATTCCCATTTATCTAGTCATGTAGCCTTGTCTTTGATTGGTCATTCACTTAAATTATTAAATTGTATGCCCTTGTTCTATCTTCCTTTTGAATTCATTAGTGTAATCGTTCTTTACTTATCATAACAAACACACAGAAAAAGTAGTTTTCTTAACTCTCACAAATCAAGCAGCAGCTCCCCCCCCCCCCCCCCCCCCTCCCCCAACAGATAATGTAATGGTTAACAAAAAAATTACGCAAGTTATTAAACTTACGTGATTTTTAACCATTACGTGTCAACAAGTAGTAAGAACAAAAATAAAGTCGAGAGTTTCAGTATTTATGTTGATATTCACTATTACGCAATTTTTTTGAATAATTTTCAATTTAGATTGTGCTTTTTGTTTTGTCCACCATTTCACTCTTCTGTAGTTTTTGGGAGGCATTAATTTTGTTGGTTTTTTGTTGTTGCTTTTTCTATTTTCTCCTATAAAGTTGCTGTCGTTGTTTTTGTTATTGCTGATGTTGTGAGTACGTGTTAATTTAAATAACACTTTAGTGATGAAGTCGAATAGATGAGGAGAGGGTGGGGGGTTGTTAGAAATCTAGAGGACTCGGACAGGCTACAAACAACAACCACACTAAGGTGAGAGTGTCTGCCTCACTGAGATGTCAACAATGTCGCTGGTGGCCAGTTTTCTTTTTTCTTTGTCCCCCCAGAACCCACCTCTCCGCGGCGATCTCGGCTGGTCTGTTCCTTCATTATACACACAGGTGTGATTTTCCAGTTGTTAGATTGTTAACAGTCTTGACACAGCCTTTAGCACCTGAGTCTGCCAGCGCCAGCACTTTGTTGTATTACGTTCTTCGTCTTTGTCCACTGATGCTGTGTGAAAGCTAGTTAGACTAACCTGTGTGTAGTAGCGACAGAAGGCTGAAAACCTGTAAGGAGTGGAGGAAGCTGGTTGCAAAATCTTCAGCCTGCCCCCAAGATCTACTAGACTACAAGACAGGTGAGGTGAGGTGTGTGTAGGTAGATTACCCAAAAACAAAAGAAAACAACACCCCCCCCCCCTCCCCACGAAGAATATTAACAGAAAGAATAAAGTTCTTTTATATAAAGCATGGGGCTCGCCCACACACACACACACACACACACACACACACACACACAACACACACACACACACACAATTTGCGCACTGGCAGAGGAGAAGCGACTACACACACACACACACACACACACACACACACACACACACACACACACACAAAACACACAGAGTAGCTATATAGATGCTAGTAGCCTGCCATACTTTTACAAAGATAACACCATCATCACTCACACACCATCACCATCATTCCACCACCACCATCACAAACTTTCATGCCATTCCTAACACACACCCACACACGCAGAGGTAACACGAGCGAGACACGCCCAGACAGAGACAGACAGACTGGCGTCTCTCATCAAACCAGTAGTCCCAGTGGATGGGCGGATCGGACAACAAAACACTAGCTGTGACGTCACAGCATTTTTTTTCTTCTCACCCTGGAATACTACCTTGACCTTGACATCACAGCAAACCGGTGAATTCCGAGGCCTGTTCAGTCGGGTCCACCGCACGCACAGGTTCGTCCAAACAGCATGCCCGCCCTTCGTGTGAATTTTATTATCAGTGATGTAAGCTATTGGGGAAAAACCTTTTTTTTTTCATAGAGGCTGTTGTTGCCGCTAGCAGTCTAGTGCATGAAAAATTGAAAAGGCATAGCGAATTCTGTGACTGGATTTTTTGTGGATAGTTTTCCTTTCCTTATTTTGTTTTCCTCTCTCTCTCCTCTCTCTCTCTCTCTCTCTCTCTCTCTCTCTCTCTCTCTCTCTCTCTCTCTCTCTCTCTCTCTCTCTCTCTCTCTCTCTCTCTCTCTGTGTTCGTCTTTGTGTGTGTGTGTGTGTGTGTGTGTGTGTGTGTGTGTGTGCACGGTTGTATGTGTCTGTGCACGCATGGCTGTTTGTGTTTGCTCCATAGTAAGTATGCACACATTCACATATTACATTATTAGTTACTCTCTACGTAAAATAGGGAGAAAGGCACTGCATGTGTGCGTGGGTGCACATGGTATGAGAGTGTAGTTAGTGTAGTGTGTGCAATGTAGTGTGTGTATGTGTAGTGAGTGTAGTGTAGTGTAGTGTAATGTTGTGTAGTGTATAAGTGTTAAGTGTAGTGTAGTGTAGTGTAGTGTAGTAACGCAGTATGTAGTGTAGTGCAGTGTAGTGTAGTGTAGTGCCACAGCAAGGGAGTGTAGTGTAGTGCAGTGTAGTGTAGTGTAGTGCCAAGCAAGTAGTGTAGTGTAGTGCAGTGTAGTGTAGTGCCACGCAGGTGTGTAGTGTGCATGATGTAGTGTAGTGTAGTGTATAGTGTAGTGTAGATGTGTAGTGTATGCTGTAGTTAGTGCACACAAGCGAGTAGTGTATAGTGTAGGTATGCAGTGTAGTGCAGTGTAGTGCAGTGCACACGAGCAGACGATGATGCACCCAACTCCAATAATCAAGCCACAGGGAGCATACTCCAGGAGAAAACGTGCAAACCAGCACAATCATAATTATGCAGGTCGACGTGAAAATGCATGTGAAGTTCACAGGCTTGTTCGTCTGGTTGAAGTTGTCAGCAACACCCACTTAGTCACAGCACAGGGTTGACAACAGCACACAATTTGGAGTTGTCTATGCTGGGGGGAAAAGCTAGGTTGGAAAAGGGGGGTGGTTGTGGAGGGGGGTGTGGGAATAACTGCTCTACAAGCAGCGTGTTGATAGTGGTTTTTTTGTTGTTGTTGTGTTTTGTTTTTGTGTATTTGGTTTGTTTTTGTTGTTGTTGTTTTTTTCGTCCAAAAAAGCACACTTGTTTGCACAGCCTGAAATACGTTGTGTAAACAAAAAAAAGTTTTGTCATGAATAAGGTGGAGGAGAGGGGAGGAAAGAATAAGAAAGGAATAAACTGTGTTTCCTCCCCCCACCTCCTTTGAAAACCAAATAAATGCTGTTTTCAACTGTTTTTCATTCATTCAGAACGTGTGTTCATTGCTTGTATAATATTCTAGCTCGTGCTTCCTGTAAGCTACTCAAAATCATGGTTATTTTGCTGTATTTTATGTCGTGGACAGATCTTCTATTTTAGATCATTCCAGTGCGGTAAGCCTAAAATTTGTGCAAAAAGAAAAAGAAAAAAAGAGAGAAATGTTTTTGATGAGAATTATCAGAATGAGGATAAAGATTACCGCATCTGCTGCATAGTGTCTCGTTTAGTTGGCTACACTCGGGCACTTTTTGTTACACGTTAATATGATTCAATATTCTGTGATTTACCAGATTTGGAGGGGGGGGGGGGGGGGTGAGGGGAGAAGATAGAACGCATATGAAAGTCATACGTGTACAAACAGCCCTGAAGGTTTACCAGATTCTAAAATAATGCAGCACGAGCAGAAGTGACAGTGCCTGCATAAGCGAAGTTATCTATCTTCAGACCAATAACTGGAATCTAGGAGCTAAAAATAACAATAATTAATTCAAAAAAAAATTTTTTTTAAAAAGCCCACAGCATGTAACTGCCTTGACGCAATGGTTGGCATGGTGGATTGTCGGTTGTGAGGTTGAAGGTTTGATTCCCATCGCCTAAGGCTGTAAAACATTACAATTGTATTTTTGTACTATAGTTCCTAAATCGGATAGCTTCGCTTCGCTAGGACTACTACTACTACTATGTCAAGTCCTTCGAATGAGACTATAAACCGAGGCCCCTTGTGTGAATGCACACAGAACACCTTGCGCACATGTTAAAACCCGTTCCGCCATTCGGAAGAGTAGGCGATTTCGTGCCAGTAGGGAACGGACGACAAAAATGTTAAAATACCCGCATTCACACACAATGTGTTAAAACACCATCCCCGAAGTTGGAATGCGGCTAACTAAATGGTGTATGTGTTTGTTTGTTGTTGTTGTGTGTTGTTTTTGGTTGTTGTTTTTTTGTTTGTTTGTTTGTTGTTGTTGTTTTTTTTTTTTTTGGGGGGGGGGGGGGGGGGGGGGCAGTCGCATACGCAAAAATTTCACCATTGGTGAACTTCGGAGCTATAACCGAGGAACACCAAAAAGAAAAAACAACATCACAACAACAAAAAACCAACCCCCCCCCCCCCCCCCTAAAAAAAACAAACATAAAAAAAATCAACCTTGGTTTTCAGATAGAAGAAACTATCGCAAAGGATGTAAAATAAATAGGAAAACTAGACTATCTGTCGGAAGTTGCCGAAAATTTATAAACAAATAAATTCACACACAATAACCCCTACTGACAGTTTGTGCCTAGCCGAGCTACAGTTAAAATGAAGACGTTATCGTCTCTGGCTGTGTCGACATCACTACCGGAATCTGAACATTATGATAATTATAGTGTTTGTAGACCTAGCTTTTCTTGGCTTGTCTTAAACTATTGAAAAATTATTTTATCACCGCTCTTTGTAGTGCGACTGTATGATTTGTGAACAAGTTTTCTATGGAAAAGAAAAAAAAATTCTGGGCAATGGACTAGCAATGGACTATTCAGATTCTAGCCCCCATGCATTGGTGATGGGTCTAGGGTCGAATGAAGAACCATATAAAGCTGGCACTTCTACAGAATCACTACAGGAAAGGGAACCATCTCTCCCAGGCTTTATTATTATTATTATTATTATTATTATTATTATTATTATTATTATTATTATTATTATTATTATTATTATTTTATTACTATAATCCAAAAACTTTTCCAAACAGTAGATAAATTTGAAAGAAATGTGCCCCATTGTAGGAAGAAAAAACTTAGTTCTGACCCAGACAAAGAACCATGTGCATGCCATGGATAATAAAAACAACAAACAACAACAAAAGGCAAGTGATTGAAATACTGTCACCCATAGTGCCTCTGATAAAAAGGTAGAAGAGCTGGAGCGATAACTGATGACAGAAGCAATAGAGGATGAAGAGAAAGACGACGGCTTCAATTCTATCTGTCGCTGAAATGGCATAGATCTAATCCTTAAATGACAATGAGGGAAAAGGACCACCGGTTTCAGAGAAATTGGCAGTTACTGGAGTCCAGATTTGGATCAACACTAGAAAAATTAGGGAAAACTTGCCAAGTACCCCCCTATTCCAGAAAACTGCGATTATCTGGGCGTTCCCGAACAAACCAGAACTTTTTTCTTGACTCAAACCATTCTCAAGAAAAGCTGATATGCAGATGGCAAACAGGCAGGAAACGCTGTCCAAAACTGCCATAGTGATAACGTCTGCACTGACCACCTACTCTACGAAAGGGATAAAATGCAGGATGCTGGTAAAGTGCACAGTGAACTGACCGGATGCATAGTCAAGTATCAAGTATCTTTGGTCAACTAAGGACGCCCTGGCCCTCACAGGTCATGCCAACCTCGACCTGTCCAAGAAACAGACATGCTCCGACCCTGCCTACCCTGTGAACTTTCTGGAATATACATACATGTGCAACCGCATGTGGCCATGACCCCCAAACTACTGTAGCCCTACTACGGCTCTGAGTTTCATAGGCTAAATAACAAAAAGAAATGCAAGTCCTAGAAACTCGGTCAAAACATGTGTGGCCAGAAAAAGAGAAGCACACATGGCATCACAGCAAAAGGGTGGGGGGGGGGGGGGGGGGGGGGGGGGTGTGTTTTTTTTTTTTTTTTTTAAAGCAGGAAACTGTGGCGGCAGGAGCAAACGGGAAGTTCCCTAGGTCAGACAAACAAAAGTGTTTTGGAAGAGGGGTCAGAAACACAGCCACCGGCAGTAACACGATCTTACTTTGACTGACCCTCGCCCCCCTCCCTTCTAAAAACAAGGTTCGTGATTTTGAACTTTGCTAGCCTTTTTCTCTGTGCTTACCTTGAAAGGAAGCAAGGTGAATTTGTAGCAAGAAACATAAAGGATCAGTTGACAAGTTGGAACGAATTAACCTCTTACCCTGATGTACTTGAAACAGCTGAAAGAATACAATTCTTTTTATTTCGATAGCCCAGTAGATATCAAGCAAATTTCGCAAAGGCTATTTAACATTTGCGAAAATCATGCTAGATCTATAGACTGAAATAATAATTTTTAAAAAAGTTTTAAAAGTGTGATTAAACAATCCCGGCTGGAATCTCACTGGAGTCATAGAATACAGATCTGTTACCCAGTATCATAATGTATCTGGACATGTAGTGAATCACACTCTCAGTTCCGGCTCACTGATCACCAGGCAATAAACACACACACACACACACACACACAGCACACACAGACGAGCGCGCGCAAGCACGCCACAAGTTTCACATTTAGTGACACAGCTCCCACATTTAGTGACTGTCTTAGTAAGACACTTATGACACTTAGGCCTATGTGGCAGTCAGTTTATCTTCTACTGCCACACTTGTGGTGAATTATGGGTTTCGAGAGAGGACGAGAATCACTGTGTATGTAAATACTCTTGTCATTTTTGCCACCACACTACTATCACAAACGCAGATACTTGGCGAAGAAGACAGGAGGAAATAAGGGGGAGGGGGTATTCAGTGTGTTACCTTGTTCATTTATTTTATGTTATTTATCTAAGAACTGTCGTAACAGAACAAAAATGACATAGGCATAACTGAACTCACACACACACACACACACACACACACCACACACACAACACACACACACTCACACACCACACACACACAACACAACTGCATACACACACACACACACCACCACCACCACCACACCATCACAACCGTATGGGCACTTGGACTCCCCTTAATGTCAAGTCACGTTACCGCTTCGTGTATTTTGTTTGCTTGTTTGAATCATCGAGCAAATAATTATGAACGCTGACAGTGTGTGTGTGTGTGTGTGTGTGTGTGTGTGTGTGTGTTTTGTGTGTGTGGGACATAAACAGATACAGTTTTTTTGGCGCAGTTTAGTTGCACAAAACATAGGACGCAAATGGAAAGGAGGGGTGGGGGTGGTGGGTAGCCATGAGATACTGTGTGTCAGTTGTATGAGTTCTCTTATTATGCATGTGGTAAATAGGATTCTGGTATGACTTTGCATTCCCCCTTTTTTTTTTTTTTTTTTTTTTTTTAAATATTAGTTTCACTTTTGAGAGAGAGAGAGAGAGAGAGAGAGAGAGAGAGAGAGAGAGAGAGAGAGGAGAGAGAGAGAGAGAGAGAGTTGATTTGATTTGAATTTATTTTGATTTATTCTTTTATATCGAGGATAATGGGATAAGCACTCTTGTGCTTTTTTTACATCCAGTCCCCGTGTGTATGCAGTTTTGTAAATGTCATCTGTTCCCACCGGCATACGATGGCCTACTCTTACGAAAAGTGGAACAGGATTTAACGTGTGCGCAAGATGTTCTGCGAGAGAGAGAGAGAGAGAGAGAGGAGAGAGAGAGAGGAGGGGGGGGGGGGGGGGGGGGGGGCAGTTGAACGTAAGCAGCAGCTGAATCTTGAAACAAAACCACGCATAACATAAGCACTGCTCGAGAGGAGGGAGGGAGGGGGGAGGATAGAGAGAAGGCGGGGCATTGGCAGGATGGGCGGCAGGCGTGGTGAATGAAGGGAGGGAGGGGGAGGGGAGGCAAGGCCTGTATCGACCTTTTAAAACACAAGTGATAAACCAAGCAGGCACCACCTTGTTCAATGCCATCCTCTTTCCTGACTTGCTCTTCTCCGAATGAAAACTAGACCTCTAGAGAAGGGTCTGGGGGTTACCTCATTTGAAGTGTAATATCTCATTTGTTGAACCATGATTATATACTTTTTGACATGTTATTGGTAGATGTCTGCCAATAACAAATCAGTTGGGTTTGCCTTTTAAAGCAAACTGTTTGGGGTCAGGCCTCATTTTGACTTATTTGACTGGACTAGAGATGATAACATCGAGTGTGATGAATTTTCTGAAACTGTGCATTTTTTTTTGTTTTTTGGTGAGATCAGATTTTCAGAATTTCCTGTCATCAGCTATATTGTGATAGAATCACATATGTAGCCTCGGGAGTACTGAATAGGGAATCTTTGTTTTCCTACTCCTATTGTGGACACTGAAACTGTATACTCCCCTCCTGTCATATTCTACTACCTTACCCCCTCCCGTCCTCCCCCCCACCCCTCTGATTTTATTTTTCGGTTACACCCTACCCCATCACAGTTTTGAATGTCGTTCTCTTTAACACTATGCAGTCAGCAAACAAACTGGGTTTGACTTGGTGATTTGACGGATATGCTGTGTCGATGTTAAGGCTATACTACTATTACTTGTCTACTTGGCATACTACTGCTGTTGCTGCTACCTACTTCTGTGCTGCCACTGCTGCTGTTACGATTACCGCAGCTTGTGTTACCATGCCAGCATTAAACTTCATATATCTTTGATGAGTTTGCCTATCAGTCTTATTTCTTTAATTATGTAATAATGAGTATTTTACACCTAATGTGGAGGACCCATAATACTTTGGTACTTTCTTGGTTTTGTGCATCTCCAAATTATGGTGTACATAGTACAGATCCCACCAGGTACATTCATCATTCAATTCCATTTGCATGTCCTTACCATTTCTGTGCTTAAAACAAAGAGGCAATTCTTGTACAATTTCAGGGGGAAATCCCAAACCATCCATAACCATTAAGTATCCAGTTTAGAAATAACATTTTCATTTATTTATTCTTTTATATCGAGGATAATGGAATAAGCACTCATGTGCTTTTTTACATCCAGTCTCTGTGTGTATGCAGTTTTGTAAATTTTGTCATCTGTTCCCACCAGCACACAATGACCTACTCTTTCGGAAAGTGTAACAGGATTTAATGTGTGTGCAAGATGTTCTGCATGCATTCGCACACAGGGCCTCGGTTTATAGTCTCATCCAAGGACTTTTGGGGAGGTGGAGTCTGCACTGATGTTAACTTCTGGGGAAAAAATCCCCTTGAACAGGATTAAAACCCAGGTCATCATAAAATATGTAGATGAATGTATTTGTGTTTTAGTTTCTGTTTGAATCGTAACTTGTGCATGTTCATCATCATCAGCATCATCAGTCCCATGTTCTAGTGGCCAATGGGGAGACAATTAATGGAATAAGCACTCATGTGCAAAAGAACAGCAGAAATGCCCTAAAATTTGACATTTTTCAGGCTGGTTTGCTTCAGTTTTTCACACAAACACAGCCACCACATTTAAAGCTGTCTAATCTTTGATGTTCTTTTTTTTTTTGCACTTAGACAAGTTTTAAATAGTAGAATCATGCCACATTTTGTTAAAAATTTGACATAAACCAGTTTTTCCTTTTCTATGTAGCTCAGTTTATTATTCTTCAGCTGGGAAGTCAGTGCAAAACTGATTCACCTAGCTTAGAACTGAGAAGCCTTTGCCTCTCATATATGACAGAAAATAGTTGCTGTCTGAGCTTTGATTTATTATTTATTTTTCATTTTGTACCACTTTATGTCATAGCAGATTTCTCTGCGTGAAACTGCTCTCCCGGGGAGAGTGCATTGCGACAAGTGCAGCGCCTACCCATTATATATATATATATATATATATATATATATATAAAAAAGTAATGTAATAAAAGCCCGGCCACCCTGGGGACTCCAACTCCCAATTTTTCCTCAGGATGGTGTGTGCAAGCTGTTTTTTCTTTTTTTTAATATAATTTTGTCATCCGCTCCTACCGGCCACAATGGCCTGCTCTCGAAAGGCGAATGGGGTTTTAAAGTGTGCACAAGATGTTCTGACCTGGTTTGTACACGGGGGCCTTGGTTTATAGTCTCATCGTTGATGAAGAAGAATTAAAGCCAGACCATTTTTTTTCACCATTCCATAAGTATGGAATGTAGCTTTGTGTGCTGATCTTTCAGAAGATATGCAGCATCCATTTAGTATACATGACATTTCACACCAACAATAATGTGAAATTGGACATGACATGAGCTTTGAAGATCATAGATAAAAGGTTGTAGGCATTTCTGCTGTTTTTTGCTATTTTAATGACTGTATTTTTCTTATTTTGAGCAGAAATGATGAAGGACAGTCAGCAGCTCTTAGTGTCTGGAAGGTTCTTTTTCTCTTCAGAAACAGGTTTTCTTTTCTTTTTTTTTTGTTTGTTCATTCTTTTGTTTGCAAACAGAGCACTTAGATTGTCCTGAGAAAAATGACACAAATTCACACTGATCAAGCACACACACACACACACACACACACACACACACACACACACACACTCTTGAAAACAAACAAAAAAAAGCAAATATCTTGCTCATTCATATTTTAATCTATATGAACCAAATGGGAGCTCAATTGCATGGAACACTCATACACCACAGTAAAATGTCAGAAATGATTCGACTTGCTCAGCCTAATAGTACACTGCAAAATGTGTACATGAGACTGCCACATTTCAATGTTCACACATCAGTGGGAGTAACAGCAATACATTAAATGTAATCCAACATTCACACAAGCATCACATGGACGTGTTACACCATGTGTTTCCTTCCAATAAGAATAAAAGCCTAGCTAAGATCATACTCAATTGCAAAGACGATAAAATAAACAGGAAATTCATCTGCAGCAAAATATATGTCTGGTGTTTTATTATAAGTTGAAAAAAAAAACCCACACTCAACAAAGACCTAAATCCACAGTGAACAGGAATCAAAGTCATTTATCAAAACAAAAAAAAAAAGTAAAATAATTTATCAATATAACCCCCCCCCAAAAAAAAACCAAAGACACAAAAAAACTGATATCTTCAGAGACAAGCACTGATGTAGCAAAACATCTGAGAAAACGTAGAACACTTCATTCATGGGTCACATCACAGGCATTTCCCCCCCAAAGCAAAGAGTAACCTACAAGAAGTTGTGCAGCCCAATTTGTCACCCCAATTATGCTTAGTATTTAGCTTAATTAAACTATGACATTTTCAGTTATTTTGAGGTGGGGTTGAGGGTAAATGTCACAGAGAAGTGAGAGGTATAAAGTTCAGCTACTGTGTTTTCGAATCTCTCCCTTTTTTTTTTAATCAATGGCATTTCTAAAAGTGATACTTTACTTTGTTATGCAAAAGTATGAATAAAATACCTACATTGTTTAAAGAAAGGGTGGAATCTTTTATTTTTGAGCTATCTGAACTTTCATAGATGGTTTTGGCTATGCAAACGTATGAATAAAGTACTTAAATTGTTTAAAGAAAGGGGGGAATCTTTTTTTTTTGAGCTATCTGAACTTGTCTCATAGTTGGTTTTGACCCTTCTAAAGTATGCCTATGCTTTGTTTCTGAAGCAACGAGTTCCCTCTCACCAACTCAACAAGGTAGCAAAGCCAAGTGGCAGGTCCAAGGCTCTTGGTGAATATCATTTGTTTCTCAGAGGGATGATGACTATTTCACGTCAATAGGACTGGGGTACAATACTAATTTTTTTAAAGTCTTGGAACGCTGGACCCTAACAACAGGTTGTTTTATCACCTTTCTTTTTTTTAAAAAGATGCCAAAAAAAAGCAACATTACAGACTTGTGAACGCTTTGAAACCATGGCAATGATGACTGTTTTTTTTTTCCTTTCTCATACGTGTGAATGGTTACTTGAGAGAGTAAACGATGGATATTTATGTGTTGGTATCTTTCATGCCTTTGATTTGGTATGGAACTAAAATGAAAAAAAACCCCAAACAATCCCCCCAAAACAAAAACACAAACAAACATATAAACCACTCACTCCCCAGAAAAAAACAACAAAAAACCTTTGCATGTCTTAGGCGTTTCACAGTTTACTACCATGACACCAATCTTCCCCTGCAACAGCTGTAGACATTGTCTCAGAACGGCTGTGACCAAAGTCTTGATGGTCTGCATTTATTTATCCTATTTTGGACTCCCTAAGTATACATGAAAGGTGAAAAGCAACAGGTCTCCTTGATCAGGTAGAATCACTTTTTCTTGCCGTCAGCCCGGCCCCTGCATTGAACTTGAAGAAAATGATGTCCCCATCATCCACAACGTAGTCACGTCCTTTCTGCTTGTACTTGCCAGCAGCCTGAACACAGCACACACACACACAGGGTCACTGAAAAACTACAATGAACAAGAAACTAGAGCAATTATGTAACTACTACTTTAATTTATGGGGATAGGAAAGCTCAGTGGTCAGAGAGCTAAGGTTAAAGCCAAATCTTTTACAGCTGACTTAAACTTACCAGTTCAAATACCCCCTCCCCACCCCCCCTTTCCCCAAACCCAACCCAACCAATCTACTCAGTGTGCTTAGAGCCTGTGCTACTTCAGTACTGTGCAGTACAAAAGCGATTTATTATAATTTCTCAACAGATGATACTAAAATAACCGGCATCTGAATTTTTTTTTCCAAATATCAAACTTCTCAGGAGCATTTCAACAACAGAAGAAACCAATACAACAGAACTTCAAATTAAAAAATTTTCTGAAATGGGACACAAACCTTGCAAGCGGCTTCAGAACCAGCTTCTTTGAAGTCTTGGAAGTTCATCACCTCAGCCATGATGAAGCCTTTCTCAAAGTCTGTGTGGATTTTACCAGCTGCTCCTGGAGCCTTTGTCCCCACCTGTCACCAGTCAACAGCACAGTTAGTGTATGGACCCAACTTGTAACTGTGTCTCTTGTACTACAGTCACCAGTCAGCAGTTAGTGTATGGACCCAACTTTAACTGTCTCCTGTACTACAGTCAGCACAGTTAGTGTATGGACCCAACTTGTAACTGTGTCCTGTACTACAGTCAACAGTCAGCAGTTAGTGTATGGACCCAACTTGTAACTGTGTCCTGTACTACAGTCACCAGTCAGCAGTTAGTGTATGGACCCAACTTGTAACTGTGTCCTGTACTACAGTCACCAGTCAGCAGTTAGTGTATGGCCCCAACTTGTAACTGTCTCCTGTACTACAGTCAGCACAGTTAGTGTATGGACCCAACTTGTAACTGTCTCCTGTACTACAGTCAACAGTCAACAGTTAGTGTATGGACCCAACTTGTAACTGTCTCTGTATTACAGTCAACAGTCAGCAGTTAGTGTATGGACCCAACTTGTAACTGTCTCCTGTACTACAGTCAGCACAGTTAGTGTATGGACCCAACTTGTAACTGTCTCCTGTATTACAGTCAACAGTCAGCAGTTAGTGTATGGACCCAACTTGTAACTGTCTCCTGTACTACAGTCAGCAGTTAGTGTATGGACCCAACTTGTAACTGTCTCCTGTACTACAGTCAACACAGTTAGTGTATGGACCCAACTTGTAACTGTCTCCTGTACTACAGTCAACAGTCAGCAGTTAGTGTATGGACCCAACTTGTAACTGTCTCCTGTACTACAGTCAGCACAGTTAGTGTATGGACCCAACTTGTAACTGTCTCCTGTACTACAGTCAACAGTCAACAGTTAGTGTATGGACCCAACTTGTAACTGTCTCCTGTACTACAGTCAACAGTCAGCAGTTAGTGTATGGACCCAACTTGTAACTGTCTCCTGTACTACAGTCAGCACAGTTAGTGTATGGACCCAACTTGTAACTGTCTCCTGTACTACAGTCAACAGTCAGCAGTTAGTGTATGGACCCAACTTGTAACTGTCTCCTGTGCTACAGTCAACAGCACAGTTAGTGTATGGACCCAACTTGTAACTGTGTCTCTTGTACTACAGTCAACAGTCAACACAGTTAGTGTATGAACCCAACTTGTAACTGTCTCCTGTGCTACAGTCAACAGCACAGTTAGTGTATGGACCCAACTTGTAACTGTACGTACGTATGTACGCACGCACGCACGCACACACACACATACATACATAAATTACACAGACACACACACAGACACACACAGACACACACGTGTTCGTGCACACACACACATACCACTAGGTGTTCAACTTGAATCTCTAAACAGCAGTAAAGCCTGAAAGAAACATACAAAGCAACACTCACCTGTATCGTCCATGCCTTGACTTCATCTTTCCCACTGGTGAAGAAGTAAACCAGGTTCATTGCTTTGTAGCCATTGACAATGATTTTCTCCAGGGAACTGTCAACATGCAGTATATATATCTCAATTAGCACTGTTTCTCTGATATAATGTTGGCATTCTTGCCTAAGACAATATTTATTCCAGTCCTTTTCTTTTCAATTTTTTTTTCACAAAGACCAAATTGTCTTTCTTATAGCAGCAATTTTCCAAAATGGAATTATGCAAACACTTTACATCAGTCAATAGCACAAACAACTGTTTTCAGAAAATAAAAGTTGACTGCCTCAGTTCTCTAATTCTTTAACAAAATTACGTCTATCTTAAAAAAAAATCCAAAAGGATATCAGCAAGTCTGTTACAAGCCATTATTTCAGCAGATGAAAAAAACCAAATATATCCACGAGATTTTCTTTATCTCTTAATTGGACAAGTTAAGTGCTTTTCCATATATTTTGAACAGAGGATGCCGTTAAAACAAAAAGCATAAATTTGATAGATATCACTGACAAATTATTCCAATACAAAACTGAAACAGGTATACAGACAAATCTCTCCTTTTCAATGTCTCTCTACATATTTATTATACATTGACAAACAGAAGAGGAGAAAACAAGCGTAGGTAACCAAGCATAGCACACCTTTTTCATGACAAAAGAAATTTTGCAAAGTTTAGGGGAAAAAAAAAAAAGAAAAAAGAAAACCCCCAGCTATCCTGAAAATATGAAATCGTTTGACAAGAAAAGTTAAAAGTTAAAGTCTGTCCCGAGCCTAAGGCTCATCAGGCCGATGCTTATCCCGGTTTCTGTGGCGTTAAGCAACTGAGAGTCATAGACTCCCCCTGGATAGGAGGCCAGTCTATCGCAGAGTTAACCCCCAACACAAGGTTGGTACCCCTTTTACACCTGGGTGGGGTGAGAAAATAGCCGTAAAGTGCCTTTTCCAAGGGCACAACGCCATAGCCCAAAGCTGGGATTGAACCCGCAACCTTTAGATTACGAGTCCAATGCCCTAACCACTAGACTACAGCAGCGGCTGTTTGACAAGAAAGGCTAGTGCCAAATGTTGAGGTAAATCACCTACCTGGTGGTGCCGACCTCCTTCAGGTAATTCTCTCTCTCTTCATCAGTGCTCAGGTCGGTCAGCTTCAGTTCCAGGCCACAGCTCATGGGGATGACCAAGGCCCCAGGGTCGTTGCCATCCACCCACTCCTTGATTTTCACCAGCCTGGATAAGACAAGGTGGAGAATTTCTGTTGAAGTGTGTGTGTGTGTGTAGGTGTGTGTGTGTGTGTGGTGTGTGTGTGTGTGTGTGTGTGTGTGTGTGTGTGTGTGTGTGTGTGTGTGTGTGTGTGTAGGGGTGTGTGTGTGTTGTGTGTGTGCGTGTGTATGTGTGTGTGTGTGTTTATGAATGCATATATGCATGTATCACGTTGCTACAATCTTAATATACTGTATACAAGACAAAAAAACCCCAGACATACTACACACATTTTTTTTCTGTCCCTACCCTCTCATGTATATATATATATATTACTATAATTATATATATTTAACTGAGAAAATATAGTATTGATACAACTGAACAAAAAACTTAAGTAAAAAACAAAACAAAACAACTCAACAACTTGCGTTTAAATTAAATTTAAAAATTTTATCTGATAAAAGAAGTATTCATACTCGTAGCAAAGAGAAAAAAAAAAGAGAATGTGCTCTTTTCTTTTCTTTATTCAGCCACAGCCACATTAAAACAAAAAACAAACGGCACACGGATCAAGTCCCTCACCATTTATTTTTCTTGCGAATGTAATCCTTCTCGATAGGTTGACCAGGTAGATAACAGGTTTGGGAGGTCAGGAAACAAATGTGGTTCAGGACTTCTATCTGAAACAGACAGTGATGGCCAGATATTACCACAAAGCTGAATGCTTGTGCATACAAATCAACTATCATACACAAAGGTGGCATGCTTCTGCATAGAAATCAAGTGTCTTACACAAAGGTGGCATGCTTGTGCATATACATCACATAGTTTACACAAAGGTGGCATGGTTGTGCATATAAATCTAATACCTTATGCAAAGGTGGCATGGTTGTGCATACAAATCAACTATCATACACAAAGGTGGCATGCTTGTGCACAGAAATCAACTATCTTCCACAAAGGTGGCATGGTTGTGCATAGAAATCAACTATCTTATTATGATGGTGTCATGGTTGTGCATCTAAATCAACTATCTTACACAAAGGTGGCATGGTTGTGCATAGAAATTAACTATCTTACACAAAGGTGGCATGCTTCTGCATAGGAATCAAGTGTCTTAGACAAAGGTGGCATGCTTGTGCATATAAATCACAGTTTACACAAAGGTGGCATGGTTGTGCATATAAATCTAATATCTTATGCAAAGGTGGCAGACTTGT
Organism: Stramonita haemastoma; assembly: GCA_030674155.1. Lineage (NCBI taxonomy): Eukaryota > Metazoa > Mollusca > Gastropoda > Neogastropoda > Muricidae > Stramonita > Stramonita haemastoma. The sequence goes on along the minus strand of CM060318.1, from coordinate 57,155,297 downwards.
GTATATAAATCAAGTATCTTACAAAAGTTCAACTACTCATTCTCTCAAAAGGTTACATCATCCATTATGCTGCCTTTAAGTTATTTGTTAAGTTAACAATACAACTATTTTGATCACTATTCATCAAGCGTGGAGGAAATATAGGTCTCTCACAGTGATCAAATTCCTGATGTCCCCATTGATGGTCTAAGACGCTAACACAAGGCCAAGGCAGCTAGCTACTACAGGCACGAGTGAAAAGGTGGAGGTTTCTGTGTGAGATATCATATGACAAAGAATCTGCATGAGTGGATCTTTTAGAGGATGTCTCCCTACTGCAGTGTATTACCTCTTTGGCGTCCCAGTGGCCGACTTTTACCCACTTCTTGTCTTCCAGCAACCCTTCCACTTTCTTCAGTACATCCTGAAGAAACACAAACACACAACAAAATACATTATTATCAATACGATTGTTGTTTGTTTGTTTGTCTGTTGTGTTCGACGATGACCTCCGAAACAGCATGAATATCACAGAGATAACATAAAGTATACAAGGGTGAGATTTTCGCTGACAGAATGAACAGCGAATGAAAAAGGGTATAATCTTAAAGTATAAGTAAACGAGTAACAAAAAAAGCTAATTCTTAGATATGATGTACACATGGCAATCATAATGACAGAAAATTAAATTAACGGTAAAAACCAAAATGTACTGATTGCAGCATTTGGTAAAAAGAAAAAGAAGCAGTCACATAACCCAGGAAAGTATTTACACATCAAATGAGGAAAAAAACCCAAACTAGATCTCCCCATCATCTTTGTGACTCATGTCCAGCCTTTCATAAAACGGAGAACATTTTCAGAAAAATAAATTCTCATTATTGACATAGAACTCTTCCAAAATAAAGAGTGGCAATTGAATAATCAACGAAAACATATCAAATAAAAAAAAACTTCCCTTGTACTTTGTGACTAAATACAATTCTGTTTAAGAGAAATCATATCTCTTTGTTGAAAAAGAAAACCTCCCACCTATGGGTCTGTTACTGAAATTTTCTCATACACAATACTTGTCTTTCTAAGCCTGTTACTCCTGATATATTCAGTTTTCATACACAACACCGACAGACAGACAGTGAAAAACACACACACACACACACACACACACACACACACACACACACACACACACGGCTCAAGATGGCTTGATGGAAAAAAGCAGATAGCTGCTTACTCAATGTACCATCTGGAAATAAAAATTTGATTGATTGATTGATTGATTGATTGACACACACACACACACACACACACACACACACACACACACACACACACACCCCCCCTACCTTCCCCTACACATGGAGAAATCAGCAAAACATCCAACTGCAGCTTCACTATCTTGATTCTGTTTGTCAACGTCTTTTGCTCAGTACAATGAATTTCCTCAATCACCTTACTGACTCCCATTTTCTTTCAATTTTATTGCTACCTTTACTGCTCCACAGTATTAGAAATCTTGAATATCTTGATCAGTTTTTGTGTTTTTTTTCAAAGCAAAAAAACAAACAAAAAAAAAGCCGGTTGAAACCACTCACAAATTCCTCTTTCTTCTTCTTGTCTCCTCCTCCTCGCACCACTGAGCGCTCCATAGGTTCGATGTGCTTCTTGAGGTAATCCAGATCCTTCAGACGCAGTTCATCGTAGATGATCTGAAGGTCACGAGCAGGGTCCACGTCTCCTTCCACGTGGACAATCTCCTCGTCAGAAAAGGCACCTGCCACCACAACACTAATCATGCACTTGGATCAAAAGATAAGTGGGAGTGATGTTGTATCAATCACTCATCTCCTGTTGGAAAATTAAGTTCCAATATTATTTTAGTAAGAAGGGTTAAAAAAAGAAGTTAAAAAAAAGAGAGAAGACAAACTCTCCAGCCAAAAAAATCCAAACAAAAAAAATCCCCCCCCCCCCAAAAAAAAAAATCACCTGACCCAGCTTATAACCAACATTCAACTCATAATATATTGGTTGATTGCTTCCTTCTGTATGCTCTGTATACTTACCATTTGTATCAGTTAGCCCCCCAAAAAATTACAGAAAAAAACACAAGCTCATACAAATGTGAAATTTGGAGGTTAGATGTAAGATGAAATAAACTTACCCAAAGTAAAGTTTGACAACATTCTCTTTGTTATTGAATGATTTATAAATTTTAAACTAAAATCAAAATTGTCAAATTTTATGAAATGGGGGCGCAATACTGTCATTTAACAGAAAATTCATAAATGTTGATCTTTTAAATCCCAGATGGGGGACAGGGTAACCTAGTGGTTAGAGCACTGTGGTCACGATTTGACAACCCAGGATCAGTTTGAGCCACTACCGAGAAACCTATTTGAGGGGATATTCCCCCTGGAGTTAGCAATAAGTACCAACTTCACTGCCCTGAAAGTCCTGCAAATGAGACTATGAACTGAGGCCCCATGTGCAAACACATGCAGAACATTTTGCACACATGTTAATTAAAACCCTGTTCTTTTGGAAAAGTAAGCCATTCATGCCAGTATAGTAAGGACAAGTGTTTGCACAGTGGGTATTACTGCGGAATCAGTACAATATCAATAGACCATAGATAGCTGACACATGGATGAAGTGTTGATATTAAACAGAAAAGTATGGAGACACAAACACAGAACATAGCACCACACACCTTGATATATAGACATAAAAGCATTGATATATGGAACACAGTAGCAAGATCATTTATACAGAGAACCCAAATCATGGCTTTGAAATACGTACGGACAACATGGAACATGGCATCACAGGCGTTGATATTTGATAGAAAAGCGTTGCCCAGGCCTTTGCCCTCGTGAGCTCCCTTCACAAGTCCTGCGATGTCCACTACATTCAGGTAGGCTGGAACTTTACTGCAACACAAAGTTTTTCAGGTCTGTGCTGAAGGGTTTTATTAGCCGACTAAATGCAGGCCACAAGTTTTGTCCGTTATTGATGCCAGCTACGTCACAAGACCTACATTAAGATGATGAAATGCTTCAAAATGTTAGGTCGAGATTGTCTTCAATCATGACAAAATGTGAGGTTGAGATTGTCTTCAGTCCTGACAATCTTTCTGTATAATAATCTGAGGAGAAAGACAACCTTCTGAAGTTTGCATAAGGCTGCCTATATATGATAAAGGCACTTCAAAAACCATCCATGCAAGCTCCTCGTCCAGTGTGCACATACAATCTCACAGTGATTCCCAGGTGGAGTAGGTGAGGCAGTAACATTCTGGGTGACCCCAGGGTGTTAGGCTGGGAAATGTGGAACACCAGATAATAGGCTGATATGAGAAGACGGCTTGGATAGTGTCTGTAATAACACACACGTTAAATCCTGTTCCGCTTTTCGTAAGAGTAGGCCATCGTGTGCCGGTGGGAACAGATGACATTTACAAAAACTGCATACACACGGGGACTGGATGAAAAAAAAGCACAAGAGTGCTTACCCCATTATCCTTGATATAAAAAAATTAAATCAAATCAAATCCGTCTATGAAGGGAACAGATGTACTTAACAATCAGCATTAAAATCCTAAAAATTATAATAACTTGTTTTATTTTGTTTGTCTGCTTTTGATAATGAATCTATTTAGATTCCTGTCTTTCTGCAAATGGTTCCACAAAATGTGTGAATTCCAAGTGATGGGTGTTTTGAGTCTGTGTGAGTGAGTGAGTGAGTGAGCGAGCGAGCGTGTGTGTGCATGTGTGTGTGTGTGTGTCTACGTGTGTGTATGTGTATGCCAAATCTATGATTGTATTGATATCTGAAAATGCGTGCTACAAAAAAAAGAAGAAAAAAAAGAAAAGCACAATTTGATTTCCATAGTCTCCAGTTTAACACACTAGTGCACATGCACACACACACAGAGTCTCTCATAAATGTACACAAGTGTATGTGATATGAATAGAATTGTAGAATTTGCATCTTACCTAGCTGGCTGGTAGAAATCACATAAGAACTCCCACCGTTTGTCTGGCACAGGTACTCTACCTGCACACACACACACACACACACACACACACACACACACACACACACACACACACACACAAATACACATCATCATTATTAGAAACTCCTTTAATATTAAGCCCTCTAATAACTAAAATGATATCAGTGCATCACATAATATAGACAGAATCACGACATAAGCAACCATGACACACACTACCACCCACCATTACCCCATACATACATATCGCTCTTACTAACCCGAACATCAAACCAGTTCAATATCTTCAAGAGAATCTGTTGCCACAATTGAACAATTGTCTTCCTGTGTTAATAAATACAGCTGTACTTACTCTCATTTGGATCTATTGTGCAAAACGGAAAGTTTTCAGCAGGTGCAGCATTCTTCGTCAGTACATTGAAGAAGGTGGACTTTCTGCACACATCGAATTGTACAAATCCTGTTGAAATGCATTAATCACAGATTCTCCGTTACTTACACTTGCTGTGCACACAACACATGTACACCCACACAATACACTTGTGTGCACATGCACACACTTGCTCACACACATGCATGTATGCATGAGTACATACACACACACACAACCCAAACATGTGCACACATTTGTTCACACACATGCATGCATGCATGCATGAACACACACACACACACACACACACACACACACACACACACACACACATTCAGGCACAGAGCTAAGACCTAACTAAAGCAGCTGGATGGGTTGGTGATTTAGTTGGTAATAGGCCTGCCTAGAAAGTGAAAAGTCCAGGTCAGAGTGTGTGGTGGTTTGAATCCCATTTGGGCCCAAAACTTTTCCCCCATCCATTAGACTATGAGTAGTGGTCTGGGTGCTAGTCTTTCAGATGAGACGATAAACTGAGGGTATTTAGCGCACATAAAAGAACCCACGGCAACAAGGGGGTTGTCCCTGGCAAAATTCTGTGAAAAAAGCCACTCTGATAGGGAAACATATACAGCTGCAGACAGGAAAAAGAAAAAAAAATAATGGGTAGGCGCTGCACTTGTGGTGACGTGCTCTCCCTGGGGTGAGCAGACCATAAAGTGGTATAAAATAAAATAAAATAAACGATACTCGCTAAACTAGAACAACAGCTGTCACAATAAATTGATGTGAAGCTAGCTGGCTTATTCTTCAAATTCTATCTATCTTAGTATCTATCCCTTAGTCTAGCGACTGTGGGAGCACCCCTGAAGACCTGACTACCAGTTCCATCCATTCCTCTCTCTGTTCTGCCTTTCTCAAAGTTTTGCTGAGTTCTAGGCCTGTGCATTCGCTGATGTCATCCTCCCATCTCTTCCTTGGTCTGCCTCTTTTTCTTGCTCCTTGGACAGTGCCTTGCACTAGTTGCAGTATTGTTTTTGCAAGTTGTTTTGATCTTGTTACATGCCTGTTTACCCCCCATGATAAAAGATTTAACTTTCCCTTTCTCAAATAGTTTAATGTGAAGATATTTCTTAATCACATGAACACTGCTGTTATCTACACATTTTACTCAACCCATGACAGTTCTAACACAACAACTAAATCAAATGCAACAACTATACCCACAAAATGCAGTTTACGTTAAAAGTGGATAACTGTTTGTTGTGAGATAAAACTTGAGTCTGTCTGTATTAACATAAAAACATATGTCATACATGCTAGAATCCAGTGGGGATATTTTTTACTTTGTGCAATCTGTATAACATCCACAAAAATTAAGTGGTTCTTACCCCCCCCCCCCCTAACTTTAAAATTGTTTCAGTTATAAATCCCAAGCAAGAATCACAGCATATATACTATATAAATATTCCATAATTATCACATACACATGATACAAAACTATCTAAAGAAGTTCATTTATCAGATCTTTGCTCTATAAAAGCTCTAACAGGATGAAACAGCCCAGTGGTCAGCAGCTCTTGCTCTCCCTAAGCTACGGCTAAGCATTATTGGGTGTGGTTGCTTGCAGATAGGTGACCATTTGTATGCCTTAGTTTTAGGCTAGTTCCCCAGTTCACCCAGCTGTAAATAGGTATGCCCCTTTAGGAACAGGAAAAGCAAAGCAGCTAGGGAGAGGAGATGGGTGCCACCCTCAAGATGCAGGTCTCTAGAGGAGGTGACGTCTCTAACATCTCACTCCTCAATGATTGCTTAGGTCATGTGACACCCCACCACAATCAATAGTATAGTTTTAAAGAGCTAGTGAACCCTTGTGGCATCTTTGGTATTACTATGGTGGTTTTTTTCCCAAAGCCTTCACACACTGAAATAAAATTACAAAACTTTTAACCAGCACATTCATTCATATGCAAGTGTGCAGAAACAAAAGGAAATCAGGAACTAGCAATCTACACAGATGTTGACTTTGGGAAAAAAAAAAAAAAAAAATCTCCAACCTTTATCCAAAATGCCCCACTGTATCTAGTCCTACCCGCCACTTCAGAATGATAAAATCTAGAAATTATCCCGGTTTTTAACTACTCAGCTTTCGCATCCATCAAGACTCTTATTATATCACATACCCTACATTGGGTAGACCCAGGATGCCAATCTTGAGATTGGTTCCCACACGACCGATCAAAGGGGGTGGTTTGGCTGCTCCTTCATCCTTCTTTTTGGGTGGCATCTTGATCCTTGTGTCTTTACAGTGTGCTGGAAATAAGAGGAGGAGGAGAGGAAGAAGAAGAGAAGAATAAAGAGATAAACATTGTATTTGATTTAAACACAGTTTTTTGTCTCATAGTACATACTCATGAAGGCATACTCAAACAAAAAGAGGAATTATTAAAATTACTATTTAGGCTTATAAAAATGCATGCAGTCACAACACAATGAACAACACATGCACACAAACACTTATGCACACAAACACACACACGCACACACTTTGGCAAACACATACTCAGTCTGGTGAAGTGGGTTAGGGAGTATGATACACTAACACTGTGGCAGCATCTTCAGCTTGAGGCATGTCAGGTTTCAAATTTTCATTGAGACAAATTGTGGCCAGGAGAATAACATAACTAATCATCATTAGTCAATCCTACTATATGTACACTAATGCCTTTGTGTTATCATACCCCCCCTTTAACAAAATCAGACATAAGAAAAGTGACACAAAAGCCTTGATGGTTTGACGATGATCACATCCTCACACTATGTGTCCTTGTCTGAAGATCTTATTCATGTTAAATCATGTGACATTATTTCAATATCTGGCTTTGCCCATTTCACTAGTTCAGTAATTCTTGTGGTTAGAAAGCTAGCAGATGACTGAGGACTGAGGGTGTACAGTGTTTGTTGAAATAAAACCCAACCAAATTTGTGCAAAATCACAGGAGTTTAGTGAGAAGCTGTTTTTCACAAAAAAGTGGTTTTATTTCTGCGGATACCTTAGTACTTGTGGTATGATAATAAGAGTCATACAGGAAAACAGAAGGAAAGTGGGTTTTCTGAAAGGTGGTGTGTGTAGCCCGTAGCGCAGTAACATATTTTGGTTCTTCTTACCAGTGATCTCAAAAAGGAAATTCCACACCCCAAGCAAGAAACTCCACTGTAACTGTCACATTCAAACCAATCTTACTTGTGAAACCACTCGTTTAGGTGAGAAAAGGAAGTGTATAAACAATAGTGGAGTCTAAGGACAGAAAAGAGGATTGCGTTTGATAGCAGAAAGCACTTACCGGTAACGTGGGTTGCCAATTATGGTGTCCAATCAAAATGGGTAACTCTATATGTGCAAGACTGGTGCAATATTGCTTTCAGAGTAATCCCCCTTCCACTTCCTGTCCCCAGTACTGCGGCTGCACCCGATCGTTAGAGTACCTCCCTGATGGCTACACATTAGAGTTAGCTTTTGGAGTCAAGTAGTACTTTTCTATAGATTGCCAGTCAGAAACATGCTTGCTGGTTTTCTCAGATTTTTTTTAATGTATGAAAAATGTTTTGGGGGTTGAGGCCATAGATCAACACCAAGTAGTCTTGAGAAAGTGGGAAATGATCATCAATTTAATGAGGATTGCTTGTGTTCCTACTGTGTTGACCCGGAGTATGCATATTGTGATGAGACAGCTAGCAGATGACAAAGGACTGAGGGGGTCCAGTGTTTGCTGAAAAAAAGTAATTTCTATTTCTGTGGGTGCCTTAGTACGTGCACAACGAACGCAAGAATGATATATGAAAATAGAAGAAAAACTGCCAGAATGTAACCCGCATGTGCAGCCGATATATTCCCTATAAGAAACATGACACTGTATAACACTTGCCAGTACATCAGCATGAATCAACAGCATTATTAGAGAAAAACCAACCTTTGGCACATAACTTGTCCTTCGAATGGGACTTAAAACCGAGGTCCCGTGTGCAAGCGCACGCAGAACATCTTGCACCCCCACGAAAGCCTGTCTCCCCATTAAGGAGAGCATGTATCGGTGGGAACGAATGACAAAATTTACAAAACGTATGCACACGGAGACTGGATATAAACAACCAACATGGAACTGACGGACGCGATAGCCGAGTTGCTACGATCGTTTTGACTTCAATCCCATCGTGAAGGCGTGAGTTCGAATCTCGGCGGCGTCTGGTGAATTAAGGGTGGACATTTTTACGATCTTCCAGGTCAGCTTCAAGTGCAGAACTGCCAGTGCCTTAATTCTCTTCGTGTATGTACACATGCAGGGGATCAAATATGTGCGTTAAAGATCCCGTCACTTATGTCAACGTTCGGTGGGTAACGGGAACACGAACATACCCAGCATACACCCTGAAGTCTACAGAATCTTCCCAATGTTGAAGGCGGTAGAGAATGGAAAGAAGTAGAGGAATCTATGGTTGATTTTGTTCCCCCATTATCACCGAAGTAAAAGAAATAAATAGAAGAGAAACTAATGTTACTGTTGATGCACAATCTCGAGCTTAAAATCCTTGTGGTAACACACCCTATTCACTTTCACCATTTTCCCTCTCTCTCACTCACCACATCTGGGTCTGGTTTTTTCTTTTCCTTTTTGAAAACACATTTTACACAAATCCAGCATGTTAAAAACACTTCTAATATATTTTCCAAACATTAACCCCCCCCCCCCCTTTTTTTATTTTTTAACTCGTTTGCTGATAAAGATAAACAGATGGATAGATTGAAAGATAGATATGTTTATGTATTACTTTCTTTCATTTTCTTTTCTTTTCCTTGACGCAGATTTAAGGGGAGAGAAGAACAGGGAGTGTCTTTACTGATACAACGAAAGCCACTTTCTCTCCCCTGTACCAGTATAAAACTGAAAAGTGCCGATTTTATGTCCTATCTTGCACCAATGTTTCTAAAGCAAAAAGACCGAACGGAAAATCGATAAACAAACGAAGGAGCAGGTTATTTGTTTCAATTCTAATTTCAAACTCTTTTATTTTGAGGGTTTTAGAATAAGCGCTCATTTTTTTTGCTTTTGTTTTTTTGAAATCCAGTTCCCGTGTACAAACGGTTTTCTAAATTTGGCATTCATTCCCATTAGTACACTATGGCCTACTCTTCCAAAAGATGGAACATGTTTTAATGTTAACATAAGATGTTCTGCATGTGTTTTGTATTTATAGCCCCAGCCGAACATAATGAAAGGGCAACAGTCATCTTTACAAATGAACAAGGAACCAATCGACCAACCAAAAGACCAACCAATTAACATATAACCAACCCATCCAGTCAACCAAGAAGCCAATCAACCAACCAGCCAACCAACCAACCAACTCACGGGTTAGCTATGCAATAATCGAACTAACAAATGAACAGACTGGTTGACTTCATATCTAACAAATGATCCATTGAATATATGCATAATTGCATAATTATTCATCCTGCTGCCTA
>CM060318.1:57132909-57135409 GCA_030674155.1 Stramonita haemastoma | reverse complement strand
TAAAATTCTAGTTTTCACTTCTTCATTAGTGATGTAATCTCTGTATGAAATGCCAAGGAGTTTGCGAAAGCATCTCATCTCCATTGCCTGTATCCTTCTTTCAATGTATGCCGTTATGGTCCATGTTTCACATGCCTACAAAAATCTGGATATGATTAGAGAATGCATCAGTCTGATCTTGAAGCTGATGGCGATGTTCTTATCATTCCAGAGGACTTTAAGTTTGGTCATTGCAGCTGTGGTCTGGGCTATCCTGGAGAGAATTTTAGGCTTTGATCCTTCATCTAATACTATCGCTCCCAGACATTTTAAGCTATGGACGGTCCCACTTAAAAACTTAAAAAGAAAAGAAAAGGAAACCAAAACATTTGTTTTGATACACACAATCATTCTTTTCATGACCAAATTTGTGTGCATTGTGAAGATTAGTAGTTTGTAGCTTTAGACACCATTAGTTTCACATACAGAACCTTCTATGGTGGCGGAATAAGAGCCCAAGAAAATGCCTGCCCTGTGTGATGCTTGATGCCATGCTCACTGAGGGGCAAACTGCAATTACCCCGATTGATAAAACTGAAAACTATATTCTAATTAGCAATCATGTCACATGTTAAACTGCCACAGAAAATTTATATATATATATATATATATATATATATATATATATATATATAATATATATATATATATATATATATATGTATATGTGGTGGGTTTTTTGGGGTTGTATTTTCAATCGTGTGTGTGTGTGTGTGTGTGTGTGTGTGTGTGTGTGTGTGTGTGTGTGTGTGTGTGTGTGTGTGTGTGTGTGTGTGTGTGTGTTTACAGCTTGCTTTGCTTTTTCTCTCTACAATTTGTTTTGCTTTGCTTTGCTTTGCTTTGCTTTGCTTTGCTTTGCTTTGCTTGTGTGTGTGTGTGTGTGTGTGTGTGTGTGTGTGTGTGTGTGTGTGTGTGTGTGTGTGTGTGTGTGTGTGTGTGTGTGTGTGTGTGTGTGTGTGTTAAGCAGTTGTTTTTCTCACAAGAGTCATGTGTGTTTCTTTTTCCACGTCTGTTTGCCTGTCATTCTCTCTTCACCTTTTCCTTTACATACCGGTCTCTCTGCATATTATCCTGCCTGCTTATGTATGTATGTATGTATGTATGTATGTATGTATGTATGTATGTATGTATGTATGTATGTATGTATGTATGTATGTATGTATGTATGTATGTATCTATCTATCTATCTATCTATCTATCTATCTATCTATCTATCTATCTGTCTCTCTCTCTCTCTCTCTCTCGCTCTCTCTCTCTCTCTGTCTGAGAGGGGGAGAGAGAGAGAGAGAGAGAGAGAGAGAGAGAGAGAGAGAGAGAGAGAGAGAGAGAGAGAGAGAGAGAGAGAGAGAGAGAGAGAGAGAGAGAGAGAGAGAGAGAGAGAGAGAGAGAGAGAGAGAGAGAAGAGAGAGAGAGAGAGAGAGAGAGAGAGAGAGAGAGAGAGAATTTCATCAAATCTACCGGCCTGAAAAATTTGGAAGGGGGGACATTTTCATCCATAATTCTGCGAGGCTGTCTTCTGGGACGTTTACTGAACACTGCACGTAGGTCACCTAGCAACTATGTTTTCATTGGTGTTTGGCGCTTATTCGTGAAAAAGATTCCACTGTCTTCATGAATGTTTATCACTACCCTTATCCTCCTCCTCCTCCTCCTCCTCCTCCTCCTCCTCATTGTCATCGTCTTCATCGTCGTCGTCGTCCTCCACCTTATCCTCTCTCAAGGTCATTGAAGTCCTGATCATTGTTTTTATCATCTTTTTTTGTGTGAGATTATCTGAAGTTATTATCCTCATCAGTGTCATTCGATTTCTTCTGTATCCTTAATCAAGATAACTATCTTCTTCACTGCCCTCGTTCATGTTGTTATCGTCGTAGTTGTTGTTTTCACACTCATCATGATCATGATTATCATCAAATTGTCACTGTAGATATCCATAAAGTCAGTTACAGCATACGGGTGTCGTCGGCTGATGTGGTAGTGGTCGTTATGATGAAAGGTATCGTCATCGTCGTCGTGGCTGTAATCATGTTTTTTATCTGTATTTTTTTAAATTAAAAAATAATTTTCTATTCTTATTTTATTTTATCTATTTCTTTTTTTCTTTTTTTGATTTCTTTTTTCTATTCTATTTCTTTATTTTATCTTATTTATTTTTTGATTTATTCTTTTTATATCGAGGATAATGGAGTAAGCACTTATGTGCTTTTTTTTTAAAAAACATCCAGGCCCCGTGTGTATGCAGTTTTGTAAATCTTTTCATCTGTTCCCACCGGCACACGATGGCCTACTCTTACGAAAAGCGGAACAGGATTTCACGTGTGTGCAAGATGTTCTGCGTGCGTTGTTCAACAGCAATATAGTTGGGACGGTTTTTGGTGCCTGCATGAAGAAGTCCTTGGAGTTTGGAATGGCATTCTGCTGGAATTTTTTGGGTTTATTTGCATGTTTGATTTCTTGTGGC
>CM060318.1:57115409-57127909 GCA_030674155.1 Stramonita haemastoma | reverse complement strand
GTTTTTTCCCCTTTATCTTGTCTTCATATCCTGTCTTGAAATTGTCAGCATTTTATATTACTTTTGATTAATGCATATCTTTATCTCTTTTTGCTTTTAGCATCTCGTTTGTGGAGAACTTTGAATCAGCATGAATACCCTGCGCAATATGGACCTGCATCTACAAGTTTTGAGCTTTGGCTGACTGATATCAATCATTTTGGGTTTTGACATAATCTGTGTCTCATCTGTGACAAAAATGACAAATACTGTATTACTTCGATGAACTAAAGAACAATTATCTTTCAAAACATGCAAAAATAGAATTGATTGCTAAAAGATAAAGGAGATATCTTTTAAACTGACTTGATTGGCAGTTTTTTTTCCGCCTGAAGACAGTTTTTGAGACAAATAACTGTTTCAAATATCATCTTGTACAGCGTGCACGAAAAGAGTGCTTTGAACTGTATCACATACATTCACAATAAAGAAAATTGAAATCCTATTATATTGACGAAGTTAACGAGCCAGTCTAAATCACTGTTGCCAAAGATAAAAAGACAATCAGTACTCTCTCTCACCCCATTTCTTTTTTGTGCTTATTTTTTATTTTTATTTATTCTTTCTTTTTTTTTTCTTTTTTTTTCTTTTTTTACTTACTTCTGTTTATCACTGCCACCGTATTAAAACACGTAAGCCACACATTTTTAATTTAGATTGGCTCATTAACCACCTTCTCTCAAACAAAGTAACTTCTCCCCTCACGTCAAAATCCTGCTCGCGCGTGTATGCGTGTGTGAACCAATTCAACTCGTCCAAGAAGACCCTAGCTGACCACCTACACTCACACGGGACATACATCTAGAGAGTGGTCACCATGGGGGGCTGCAACTCCAAAAAAGAGGAGAAGGACTACTTACTGCAGACGCTGCACGAGCACGAATCCGGCATCAACTGCATGGCCCTCAGCGAGGACGGCTCTGTGATAGCCACAGGAGGCGAAGACAAAACCGCGCGGGTGTGGTCCACCAAGACAGAGCAGTGCGAGTGCATCGGCATCCTGCGCGGACACAGCGAGTACATCAACTGCATCATCATCGAAGACTGCTTCGTGCTCACCGGTAGCGCGGACAAGACCGTGCGCAAGTGGGACGTGGGCACGTGCGACTGTCTGTACGTGCTGTCAGGCCACACCAGCGTGGTGTACCGCATGATCTGCACGGGCGACTTCATCTTCACCTCCTCCTACGATCGCACCGCGCGCTGCTGGGACTTCGACACCGGGGAATGTATCCGGGTGTTCCGAGGTCACAAGCGAGGCGTCTACCCGCTCATCTTCATGCCGGCTGACGAGGACGACCTGGAAGCGACTCACCTGGACTGCTCCAAGGACCTGCTCATCACGGGGTCTGCAGACTTCACCGCTCGCACCTGGGACTTCGAGACAGGTCAGCAGCTGAAGATCTTCAAGGGCCACAAGGGTGCGGTGACCTGCATGTCTGTGGACCCTCACGGCAAGACGCTGTTCACCGGGAGCACGGACTTCAACATCCGCAGCTGGCACATCTACAAGGGCAGCGCCCTGAAGGTCTTTGAGGGTCATCAAGGATCCGTCATCTGCATGCAGGTGGGTGGTGGGGGTGTGGTGGTGGGGGTGGGGGTGGTGTGTGGGGGTGATGGGGGTGTGGGGGGGAGGGTGTGGGGGTTTGGTGGTGGTGTGGTGGTGGAGTGGTGGGGGTTTGTTGGTGTTGTTGTGGTGGTGGTGTGGTGGTTTGGTAGTGTGGGGGTGGGTGGTGGTGTGGGGGTGTGGTGGCCGCGTGATCCGGCTTGTCTTTGTTTGCTTATTTTACAGCGTGTCGATTTTCTTAGGCATGGAAAGCTAATTTTCATACCTGTTTGTGTTTGCTAGTGTGAATGTATGTGTGTGTGTGTGTGTGTGTGTGCGAGCGCGCGCGCGCGCGTGTGTGCGTGTGTGTGTGTGTGCACGCGCGCGCACGCGTGTGTGTGCGCGCGTGTATGTTGGTGCATGCATTTGTGTGTGGTGTGTTTTCAGACAAAAAATCCTCCTCTATCAGTATGTTATCTTTTGATGGCAGCATATATCCCCTTCCTCTCTATCCATATTTACTTCCTTCCTGTCATCTGCCCCTCATTTCCACTTGCAGCCGTGGGCAAATCGGTCTCCTTTCATTGTGCAACTTAAAAAAACCCAAACCGGTTTGATTTCAAGGATATAGTTTGCGCAGTATAAAGCCATTAAAATCGTAAAGCGTTTTAACTTGAGACAAAGCATAAAACAGGAGCGGCCTTAAAGTATGAAGTTTGTTTTCTTCGTCAATAAATAACTCATCATAACAACAATGCTGAACATTAGTATGAAGACGAGAACTATTATCTCTACCGGCTGTCATATCAATGATGCTTTTAGCACATAAACGTGATCATAAGCTTTAAGTTTCTTGTTACTGTGCTGCTATTATTTTTTATGTTGTCACTTATATGGTATCCTCTGTTCAATAAAATCTGTTTTAAACACTGGTTCAACACAGTCTGCAGAATTAACTTTTTTTTTTTCGTATTACAATGGATTGACACTTTTCATACACAAGCTTAGTAGTAGGTGTATGGAGAACTTATGACGTCAATAAATGTAATAAAACTTTTCGTTTGTAAATAACGTATTAGCTTTTGCATTTAAAAAAATGACAAAGAACACTTCTTGGAGAGCATTGCGCATTATACACAGGCAAAATTTATCTGTTGCCTTGTCACAAACTATAGAATGAGTTTGGTGCAATAAACTTGAATTCGTATGATTCAGTTCTGTACAGAGAGAAATTTATTGATCAAGAAATGTTTGCTAAACAAGCTTTTTTCCCCTGTTATGTTTTCACGACTCTGGAATCATTGAGTCTACTATTAGCTTTGTGTATGGTTCATAAGCGTGTCTACGTGACAAAATTAATTTAAGTATTTCGTTCCCTGAGGTCTGTGTATGCATGTTATACATGAACAACCCCCAAACATGTCGGAAAAACCTGATTACCTGCATTGCTTATATTTATTCAGTACATTTTCCAAATAAAATGAACAGATCTAACGTTTCCTGACTTCGGAAGGGGTGTTTTGTCGCAAATCGGCTTGTGTCGTAAACTGGACAGGGTCAACAGAGGTAAAAATTCCTCCCCGGGTCTGAAAACTGCTTGTGGAAACTTGCCTTCTCCTTTCTTTTATAAGGTAGGCTGCCAGGCCACAGAACTGACAACACAAGGAAAACAATTCCGCATGTGACGATTCCTGTAGTTTTTGTAAAGTACCAATCGGGTGAATCAACATTATTTTTCCGGCAAAGCTAGGGAGTATTCGTTTTATGTGCGCGGTATCAACTGAGCGTTTATTTATATATAATATATATATTTTTTATTGCCATTTATTTGGGTCGTGCTTTCATGTATGTGGATAGGAAACAACATACTAAGGAGATCAGAAATAATGTCCAGTTTCGTTCGGACCAGGTTCGTGCAGTTGAAGGCCTTGCTCCAGTTAATGACAAGAAGACCATTTAAGGACACCACAAGCGGGAGATCTTCCCCACTCCCGTTTTGTTATGTATTACGTGTGGTTACTGGAGAACAAAAAGAGATAATCGCTGTCGCCATCTTCATTGCATGGTGTCTCAGTCATATGTTAAAGCCTCTAGCCACAGTGGCTGCACGAAAAATGGCCTCATGGAAAGATGAAGCAGTGTCTGATGGAATTGATGTTTAGCTGATCATTATGATAACGATGACGACGAATGCAAGATATTGGTATGGAATAAGGGTGCTTAAAAGTTAATATATATATATATATGTATATGTATGTATATATATATATATATATATATATATATATATATATATATATATATATATATATATATATATATATATATATATACGTACTTTATTTAACAAAACTGTATACAAATAATGTGTACTCAACAAACCGTGGACGAGAAAAACAAATACATTAATCAATTCCTACTCCTTCATCATTTTTTAAAACAATTTGAAACAAATCACTGTTGTCCGTCACTTTTTCTCCGTTTCTGGTCAATCCACCTGGAATGACCTCCCTCTCTCACTCTTCACTTAAGGCCTACATTTGATACTTTCAATTCCAGCCTCAAAATGCACTATTTCCTACCTGAGACTTTCCCCTCATATCTGTCCATATTTTTCAACAGCCTCCTTCACCTCCACCACCCTACCTAAGCGTGTTTGCGCGCACGTGTGTGTGTGTGTGTGTGTGTGTGTGTGTGTGTGTGTGTGTGTGTGTGTGTGTGTTGTGTGTGTGTGTGTGTGTGTGTGTGTGTGTGTGTGTGTGAGTTTGTGTGTTCATAAATATGTTATTCCTAATATTGTGGGAAGTTGTTCACGTGTAAATGATTTGAGCGCAAGCACTTCGATTTGTTTTCTGTACAAGATTTAACGCTATATAAATTATTCATTCGAGTTCGAGTTCGAGTTCGAGTTCGAGTTCGAGTTCTCTCTCTCTCTCTCTCTCTCTCTCTCTCTCTCTCTCTCTCTCTCTCTCTCTCTCCTCTCTCTCTCTCTCTCTCTCTCTCTCTCTCTCTCTCTCTGTCTCTGTCTGTCTGTCCTGTCTGTCTGTCTGTCTGTCTGTCTGTCTGTCTGTCTCTCTTTGGAGATACTAATGCATCACCTCCTAATCACTAACAACGACCATAAACGACTCAAAACTAAAACTAAAAAACAAAACAAAAACCACAAAAAACCTTTGTTCCAATGTAATCTTTGCCCAGTTTTCCTAGTCGCTATTTGGAAAACAAACAGCGGACAACATCGATCTAAAAGACCGATTCTTCAAACAATGGACGCTAGCGTAATCTCTCGATCAATAACCATCAGTTTTCCCTGGCCAGCGTATGTCGGCATTATATTTCTTTCATTAGGATACTGCATTGTTCGTCGCAACCGTTCGATGTACGGGACGTTTGTCATAAGTGTCGGAGAAATCAATAGAATATTTGCTGCCTTAATGGAGAAGCAATCGTGTATAGTTGTTTTTTTTTCTCTTTTCAAAGCTTTTTTTTTGTTTTTGAAAATGATGCTAAGGGTAGTTTTAAAAGGTTTGTATATGTAGAAATATGTACTAGGTGATAGGAATTATCTTTGAGAGTGTTGTATTATTGTTCTAGGTCTTGTTATGTTTGTTTGTTTGTTTGTTCTTTTTCCTTCTTCTTGTTCTGGTTTTTGATCTTGTTCTGATTTTATTGTTGTTTTGTTTTTGCTTTTACTTTTGGAAACAGAAACTGTTGTTATTCTGGGTTTTGTTCTTTTTATTGTGTTTGTTTTTGTTCTCATTATATTTTGGTTCTTATCAGTGTTCTTTTCATCATCCTTGCCCTTCTTCCTCCTCTGCTTCTTGTATCATCATCATCATCATCATCATCATCATCATCATCATCATCATCATCAGCAGCAGCAGCAGCAGCAGCAGCAGCAGCAGCAGCAGCAGCAGCAGCACCAACAGCAGCAGCAGCAGCACCAACATCAGCATAATCATAAATCACATCATCATCATCATCATCATCATCAGCAGCAGCAGCAGCAGCAGCAGCAGCAACAGCAGCAGCAGCAGCAAGCAGCAGTAACCGCAACAGCAGCACCAAGCAAGCAGCAGCAAGCTGCAGGAGAGTGATAGCAGTAGAAAACTGCCGGTAGATATTTTACGCTCCGGACGGGCGTTGTCTGGACGTTGCCCAGTTTAAGCCTCTCATCTACACTGATGGAGCCCTGATCTGCTGTGCTGGCCACGTCTGATAATGGACATGTCACTGCAAAGAGGCTTAGCGACCCCCATCGGAAGACAGACATCGGGAGAGACCAGAATATAGATCCCATCCATCTTCCGTGACAGAATGCAGAATGCATCCACGTCATATCCAGATTTCCATTCATGACAGAGATTTGTTTGTCTGCCCCATCTAGATTACAGCACGTAAAGACTTTGTTCTCTTAAATAAAAAGACACAGCCTTTAGAAAAAAAAAAAACCTTTCTCATGTTCGGAATGTTTGTCACATACAGAATTAACGGAGTACTTTGCCATATTCCGAATTCAAGGTGGAGAAGATAGTATTTTGCGGTTTGCAGATTGTGGTGCATAATACATTCTCATTTCCAGAACGTAAGAAAGAATGCAGAACGTTTCTCTGATAACAATAAACAGTACTTTGCTTTTTAGAAGAAAATGAAAACTACTTTGCACTTTTCCACAGAAACGTATACACTGCAAAATACTTCACGTATTTATTTTAGAACACAAGAAAATGCAGAAAAATGTTTGGTTATTAAAAAAAACCCAAACAAAATAGAATAGATACTTCTTGTTTTCTTTGCAGAAAACACAAAATTCTGTGCCTGTTAAACTTGCTAAAATTCTAAGTACTGTGTTTTTTCTCCAGAAAATTATAGATGATTCTGAATACTCTATCCTTGTAATTGTATGAAATACAAAATATTCTGCCTTTTTGAAAGAAAGAAACTGTTGAAAATATTGCCCAGTTTATAATGTACAACATGAAAATTTGCTTCTTTACAATACAATGCAGATAACAGTATAGCCTGTCTTCTCTGGATGGTAATATTGGATACAGAACTCTTCGCCTTTTCAAAATACAATACTGAATAGTTTTCTCTTTTTCAGGATACAATACTGAATGCAAAATAATTTGCTTTTTTTCTTTTCTTTTTTTATATTTAGAATACAGTACTGAAAAGAAAACAGCTTGTCCTTTTCAGAATATTATATTGAATACAAAATAGTTTGCTCTTTTCGGAATGCAATACTGAATACAAAATAACTTGCCCCTTTCAGAATAAAACAATGAATACAGGATAGTTCACGCTTTTTGGAATGCAGAACTAAGTACAGAATGGTTTTCCCTATCCGGAATACAGTATACTGAATACAGAATAGTTTGCCTGTTTCTGAATACAGTACCAAGAACAGAAAAGTCTGCCTTTTTCAGAATACACTACAGACTATTCTGTCTTCTCTAGAATGTAGCCCTGAGTGCAGAACAGTTTTCTCTTTTCAGAAGACAATACAGAACAGAGAACGTGCTAACACTTTTAGATAAGGAGTTAGGAGGTTCTTGATTTCATTCTGGGGCAAAGGTTGCATCATTTCCCTCACTTTTCATAAACACAATTATTTTGGTGGTCTGGGAGCTATTATTCAATGCACATAAAGAGCCACACTACTCTTGATAAGAAGGCTGGCTTTGCAAAATGTGTAGAAGAATCCAGAGATAAGCTCTTCCAGCGATGAGCAGTTTTGAATTTCACGGAATCTCTTGTGACCCTACCTACCCTATCTTATTCTATCCTACCCTAATCTATCCTACCCTATCCAATCCTACCTACTATATACCCACCCTACCCCATCCCACCCTATCCTGTCGTACCGTACCCTATCCTACTACCCTACTTTATACTACCCTACTCTAACCTACCCCACCCTACCCTATTCTACCCTACCCTACTTTATACTACCCTACTCTAACCTACCCCACCCTACCCTATTCTACCCTACCCTACTTTATACTACCCTACTCTAACCTACCCCACCCTACCCTATTCTACCCTACCCTACTTTATACTACCCTACTCTAACCTACCCCACCCTACCCTATTCTACCCTACCCTACTTTATACTACCCTACTCTAACCTACCCCACCCTACCCTATTCTACCCTACCCTACTTTATACTACCCTACTCTAACCTACCCCACCCTACCCTGTTCTACCCTACCCTACCTTATTCTACCCTAACCTAACTTGCCCCACCCTACCCTATTCTACCCTACCTTTTATACTACCCTATACTACCCTACCCTATCCTACCCTATCCAATCCTACCTACCTTATACTACCTTACCCTACCCTACCCCACCCTACCCTATTCTACCCTACCTTTTATACTACCCTTTCCTAACCCTACCCAGCCCTACAACAGCAGGATAAAAGAGCTTCAGCCTTGCTGTGACATCCATTGCAAGTCTGTCCCGCTGCTCTTGATTAAAAAAAAGAGACATCGCCCATTCAGCGCTTAATCAGAGAGACCCCTTGACGGACATGCAGACAGATGAACAGACGAATAGCCGCGAGGTCACGCAATTAACCGAGCGGCCGATCCATTTCGTCTGTCAGTTCCTGTCCTTGTCCGTTTTGCTTGCTCAATCCTCCACCACTCCCCAATCTCTCCTCTCTCTCTCCCCCCCCCCCCACTTTTTTTTTCGTCCTAAACGCACTTGTTCCATCGAGTGCAGACACAGATCCATGTATGCTTGCAAGTATAACCAACGCTTGGGTATCTACGTGGGCAAGCAAAGTGCAAACTGACAAAAATAGTCTATATACACACGCGCGCGCGCACACACGCACAGACAGACAGACAGACAGACAGACAGACACACACACACACACACACTCAGAGGTTGACATAGACGTATTGAAATATATATATATATATATATATATATATATATATATATCAGAAATTACCTGCTTGTACTCCTGCGTTCTCGTGCATGTACATAATAATAACACACACACATGCCCATGCATGTACACACAATCACAAACATATGCACGCACACACACATACACACACATACACTCACTCATTCACTCACTCACTTGCAGACAGAAAGACAGACAGACAGACAGACAGACAGACACACACACACACACACACACACACACACACACACACACACACACACACACACACACACACACTCAAACTCACACACCCATCCATACCCACCCACCCACAAACACACATATCCCCCTCCACACACACACATACCCCCCTCCCCACACACACATACCCCCTTTCCCCCACACCCCTCTCCCCCACATTTACACATACCTCCTCCCCTCCCCCCCCCCCCACATACACAGAGGCAGATGGATCGTCAGGACTGGGCAGTACAGTGGCTGGCTAGTGTGATGGATCGATAATGTCTGGTGAATGTCTGCACTAGCACACCACCCGTGGAGTGTGATCCGGCTTTGTGCTGGTCTTCAACATGTTGGACAATAACAGCATTCCCCCCCCCCCCCCTGCAACAGGCAATGCATGCTGTGTGTGTGGGTAGGGCAAGCAGGCACATGTTATGCATGTATAAAGCGTGGAGGTGTTTGTACATCTTAGTTATTGTGTGTATGTGTATGTATGTATGTGTGTGTGTGTGTGTGTGTGTGTGTGTGTGTGTGTGTGTGTGTGTGTGTGTGTGTGTGTGTGTTGTGTGTGTGTGTGTGTGTGTGTTTGTGTGTGTGTGTGTGTGTGTCTGTCTATCTGTCTGTCTGTCTGTCTCTACACACACACACACACACACACACACACACACACACACACACACACAAGCACACACACACACACACACACACACACACACACACACACACACACACACACACACACACACACACACACACACACACACACACACACACACTGTGTTTGCACATTGTATGAAGTGTGTGTGTATGTGTTTTTCTGTCTGTCTTTGACACACCCACACCCACACACTTCATACAATTTGCACATAAAACACAGCGTGCACCACACACACACACACACACACACACACACACACACACACACACACACACACACACACACACACACACACACACACTCACAAACAGTATTTTCGTTACAGCAATAATAGTATCACCTATTACATGCGCCCATATCTATGCCAAAGTTTTGCAAAGGCAGGTTCAGAACAAGCATGGACAGGCTTGAAGCAAAGAAACCTACTTGAAGCTGAACGTAGTACTTTCTCAAACCTGAAGATAGGATCTGAGATATGACAAATAATTTTTTTTTACTGTAGGAACATTTTACCACGGTCACATCATATAATTCACTTTCATGTTAAAGTTCCTACAACTTGTCTGCCAAGTCTTTGGTAAATGTGGCCATGCAATACACATTAAAACTTTTTGCCCCCTTTTTTTAATGAGAGAACTTCCTTGCTTTAAGTCGGACAGCGCACGTTACTTTCTTGATAGAGGAAGCTGATTTGGTTTGCATCCGGCTGGAAAACGCTGGTGATTTTTCGTAATGGAGATAGAATGGCTTGCTTCCGGTAGCTGAGAGCGTGCTACTTTTTGACGCAGGATGTCGATTCACTTACAGCCGGTAGCGAAACGTATCATAATGAAAATGACAATGATGACGATGTTATTATTGTTTACTTATATGTACGTTTCTGCTAGGTTTCTGGGGGAGGATGTAGGGAATGTACAACCAGAACACTTAGCAAGACACTACAGGGTGTCTAGATTCGGCACTTATACTTTCATTAGCTTGGTATGTCAGAGATGATATTTTTTGCCAGGACAATCTGTTTCTATAAGATTTCATGGCGCTGACCTCAGGATCTTACCGTCAGCCGTTGCTCTCTCTCTTTTTTTTTAACGTTTTTTTTCCCTTCTTTTTTCCGTCCCTCTACTAGAGCCCCGATGTTCACCAACGGTAAGATTTTGCGTGTGCGACCGTTTTTGCCCACTATAAAGGTAGCTGCATTCCGACTTCGCGGATACTATACCATTATTGTTCATAGCCCTACCGACCACGAAAGCCATACCAGGGCAGTCACCTCATTCAGTTTCAGTGGCTCCAGTAACTTTCAACTTCAGGTTCAAAACCAACACCTCCAAATACCGTCAAATATCTTAACACCGTCCAGCTGAGAAAAAAACCCAAAACAAAACAACAGCATTAAATGACACAATACCTAAATTATTCCATTCATTAAGGCAAAGAAACCAGACTGTGCTGAGAAAGACAGCCATTCCGCTTGATTCATCATCCCCAGATCACCCCCCTCCCCTAAAATAAGGATAAGAAACATTTCAAAGTACAAAAATATACATAAAAAGTGCCACCTGGGCAAATACCACTGCAGAATGGGCATACTGTGCCCATCCCAGTGTTTTAGTATCATTACCTGGTCGCCAGAACAAAAGAAGCACAAGCAAAAGGTCATATAATGAAAACAGAATATTGTTTGAAAGATTTGCTTGAAAAAAGGCTGTAGAGTGGACTGGGAAGGCAGGAAAATAAGCAAGAGAGATGATAGAAAGGTAAGGAGAAAGGCAGAAACAAGGAGAGAGATAGAAAAGTGGACATTTCTTGCACAGGATTTTCAAAGGGTGGGGATGCTATTAAGAATTTTATACTGAAAGAGCCCCCGGCATCCCCACGGGGGAGACTTCAGGGATGTATGCTGGATAATATGTTCGTGTTTCTGTAATCCACTCAACGCTGACATGAACGACGGGAAGTTTAATGCGCATGTTTGATACTCTGTATGTGTGTATATACAGGGAGGGAATTAAGATACTGGCAGGTCTGCACTTGAAGTTGAGCTGGGATATCGTAAAAAAATTCCCACCATTAGTTCACCAGATGCTCCCGAGATTCGAACCCACGACTCCATGGGTCCATGGCACAGAAGTCGAACGGTCTTAACCACTCAGGTATGGCGTCCGTCTATTTACGAAATTATGCATGCAGCAGTGACTGTCCTGTTGGAGTCTGTCAATTGCCGGGGATGCAGATGCAATAGCTTACTGACCGAGCGTTGTGTTCAAAAAGGTAAAATGGTAAAGGTGTCCCATAACCTGTGTGGTCGTTAGGGAGAGAGGCATCAGAGACCTCAGCTTCTCTAGGGGCCAGCATATTGAAGGCGGCGACCATCTCCTCTCCCTCATCTGCTTTACCTTCCCTGACCCTAAAGAGGACAGGTACCCATTTACAGCTGGGTTGAATTGGGGGAACTGTACTGTAGCCAAGGCGCGCCAAACGGTCACCCATCCAATTGGTAACCACTCTCGATGCTGCTTCTTAACCTTAGCTGGGGGAAAGTGAGAGCTCTGACCACTGAGCTATCCCGCCCCCGTTGTGTCACAGGTGGGTCATTGTGGGTGCAGGCGCACCGAGTAGGCTTAAACTGGAGGTGCTTTGTGCTGCAGGTGGTGAACAAAATCATGTACACGGGTAGCTCCGACCACACGGGCCGAGCCTGGGTGACAGAGTTCGGGGAAAACACCCGTATCTACAAGGGGCACAAGCATACCGTCAGCGTCGTCAAGGTCTTCGATGGCATGGGTATGTAACAGCGTGTGTTGTTGTTGTTGTTGTTGTTGTTGTAGTTTAAGTCTATTCACACTTGGTCATATTAGACTAAAGAGCGTGTGTTTGAATGAGTGAGTGTGTGTTGTGTTGTGTTGTGTTGTGTTGTGTTGTGTTGTGTGGTGGTGGTGGTGGTGGTGGTGGTGGTGGTGGTGGTGGTATGTGTGTGTGTGTGTGTATGCGCGCGCGCGCGCGCCCGTGTGTGTAGGTCGGGAGGGGCAAGGTTAAGGGTGCTGGAAGGGGTGGGGAGTGCACGGGCATACCTGTACGTGTTTACTGCTGTCAATGGGCGTTCCCCA
>CM060318.1:57102909-57110409 GCA_030674155.1 Stramonita haemastoma | reverse complement strand
GCAACAAATGTCATTTTACAAAGCATGGGTATTGAAGAATCAATTAATTGTTCCTTTTGTCATATGGAAAAAGAAAGTATTCAACATATTTTTTGGTACTGTCCTATTGTAAACGAATTCTGGCAAGAATTCCAAAATAATATTAATAGAAAATGTAACGCTGTGAATCTGCTGCTCAACGAGAGCATTGCTCTTTTTGGATGTAGTAGCAACTTTAAATCTGACAAGATTTTTGATGTAATACTGCTGCTCGCCAAATTTCACATATATAAATGCAGATGCCAAAAGAACTGGCCTTCGTTTGAAATATTTACGCGACAACTAAAATCAAGATATAAGGTTGAAAAATGTGTTGCATCTATGGAAATGTCTTTTTTTTAGTTTCGCTGCACAATGGTGTACATATCTACCTCTGTTAGATTAGAGCAAACTGTACTACTGCTGGATGAGTCGGTCTGAAAGGTAAAATCTGTTTATTCAGCTGAGCAATTTAATCGCGGTGGTGTGTGTGTGTGGTTTGTTTGTTTGTTTGTTGTTTTTTGTTTATGTTTTGTGTTTTTTGTTGTTGTTTGTTGTTGTTTGTTGTTGTTGGTTTTGTTTGTTTGTTTGTTTTTTGCTTGTTGTTGTTGTTGGTTTTGTCTTTAAACAATGTTATGTCAGTTTTGCATGTGGAGGTTAGGTATATGTAGGCATATGTATGCTTCATTATGTCTATATGCTTGGGTACTTTTGTTTGTATGCATGCATGTACATGATTGTATATGTATGTATGACCTTTCAAGTTCATACGCTATCTAAAACATATGCTAGTAGGTTGTGTATCAGTTTGCAATCTTATCCTTCTTAATTTTTTTTCTTCACAAACTTTGATATGAATCATTTGTGGATTGAAGCTTGCATTATACTGGTTTATGTACATTATTTGAAAAATAGGAATGTTGGCAAAAAAAAAAAAAAAAAAAAAATTGTGTTCTACGTTGCATGTAAATGTTGTCATTTAAAAGTTCAGCGCTTGTAGTCAGTGATGTTTCAGGGTTGGTATTTAGTTTCATTGTTGTAAACTTCTTTTGGTTGTTATTTGTGTTTGCTTTTGTTGTGGTTGTTTTCACGTCCGGACAGAGAATTTCCAATTCCGGGGCTGACTTCCTTTTTGTTTGCTTGGTTCAAAATCTGTTTTATGTCGTAATGCTACTGTAGACTTACTTGTCTTGTGACAATCCTCTTTGGGTTTTTTTTTTAGTAAGCTTTTTAGATATTTTTGTTTTGTAGCCATTATGCTTATGCAGTTGCATTGTGTAGTGAATGTGGTGGTGATGCTACAGTGTATTTGTGTGCTGTTCCTGCATCGCTGTACTGACGGTTAGTCTTCACGGCTAGCGGAGACAGCTTGGCACGCTGCTTTGACTCGCGAACTGGTGCTTTGGTAAGAGAGTTCAAAGGACATGAGGGCATCGTCACCGCCTTTCAGGTAGCCCCAGTTATTTCCCTTCGTTTTTACGCATGCGCGTGAACGACTTTACTGCAACACGTAGACTTTGATTTATTTATTCTTTTATATCGAGGAGACGACTCTCCATGTGTGATGGCACCGAAGCATGCGCATGTTTTCTTTGTCGGTAACTGGCGCAGTTGTTTTCAGCTTTTATTTGTCTGATTGTGCACGTTCACACTAAAAAAAAAAAAGATGCCGCCTTTTGAGCATCTTTCAGTTTATCACACCTCACCTGTCACCTGTCTCCATTGCCGCTGTCGACGGTAGGAGCTCCACACGCAATGCCACCAGGGTTCACCATCTTTGTTGTTGTCTCTGCTGAGTTCTACGATCTCCTGTAGCCCTCCCCGACCATTGGTTACAAACACCACAAATAAGCGAAATACTGTGTATCAACATTATATGCACATGAGCACTTAAAAGCGCGCACACACATAGTTGCATATGCACAAAGAAGCATGCGCACGCTCTCACTTACACACACACACACACACACACACACACACACACAACACACACACACACACACACACACACACACACACACACACACACACGCGCGCATTCGCATGTACACTTTACCTTCACTCTACACCCGGTACCACCCATAGGCCTATACACAGACTCAATACTGTCGATACGTTTTAGTTTGATTCCATTTGTTTGCAATTATCTATGACGCTGTGTCGTGCTACCTTGTAAAGCCTTCCCCTGTCGTGCTATTATCACTGTTTGCAATAGGCCTATATGTACATTTCGTTCTTCATCCACCTTGTTTTCTCTTCCTCCCTCATTTCCGTCCTTTACCTTTTTGAATTCTATAGATGGGATTGTCAGTTTTACATAACCTTTTTGAAATTGAGTCACGCATGCATCAGACTCAAAACTGTTTCATTTGGAGAACAAGTGTGTGGTGCCTTTTAAATTTCTGCTTCACTGATTTTGTAGATATAACTTGTGTCACTTTCTAAAAACCGTATAATTGCTTGTGTGTTTATGAAACGATATTTCAAGGCCATATTGTTCAACAAAATCCAAAGAGCGTGTTTGAATAAATAAGAAATATAGTGGCACTGCTAATAAGCAAAACCACATCTGATTGACTGCTTTTGTCCCGAAGAAAATGTTGAAACTTTAATACGTGTACAAATTATCAGGTGTATGTGAGATTGCTAATAAACATAGTGTGTATCAATTCTGGTCAATAAAGACCGAGTTTTATGCCTATTTTACACTATACTCCATGTTGTTTGATTGAAGTGTTGGTTGAGATATAAAAAACACTTTAATCATCCTGAGGGGCAATTACAATACTGACAGGCAAATTGATACGAATCACAAGATAGCTACATTTCATATTTGTTCAAACATAATATGCTAGCTTCAAATAAAAATATCACAAACACTCACACTCGTACGCGCGCGCGCGCATACACACTCACACTCACACCACACACACACACACACACACACACACACACACACACACACACACACACACACACACACACACACACACCACACGAAAACACACGCACACACACACACACACACACAACGCACACACACACACAAACACACACACAAACATACACACAAACACACACACAAACACCCCCCCCCCCCCACACACACACACCAATGTATAACTTCAATATTATTAAAACCAAAGACTAGAAAAAAAACCCATAACCACTATCATTCACGCACTGAAGAACGAACCTAAGATGATCACTCTTTCTTCCTTCTTTCTCCCTTTTTGTCTCCATTCAGCTGGTGGAAGGTCGCCTGTTCACCTCATCCTACGACGGCTGTGTCAAAGTGTGGGACGTGTCGGAGTTGGGTAGCGGCCACGACCCCAACTTCAAGCTCCGCTTCGCTCCGCGAGTGACCCCGCTGGACGACGGTGGCAAGGGTGACCAGCACAGCAAGGAGATGGACAAGTATGGCGGCATGGGGCAACTGGACGACAACCTCAACCAGAACGAGAACAACAACCGCAACGGGCATCCCCAGTCCGGCAAGATCATGATTGAGTAGGCTGGGGGGTTGAGGAACAGAATTGAACAAGTTCTAAAAAAAAAAAAAAAAAAAAAAAAGAAAAAAAGAGCTGAAGACTGTGTTTAGTGTCCCCCGTCTCTCCATTCCTCGACCCCACAGTTTTGATGAAGTGTAAGAAAGACAGTAAGACAGTGATAACTTCTGATGAAGTTTAAGAAAGACAGCGATAACTTCTGATGAATTTTAAGAAAGACAGTGATAACTTTTGATGAAGTTTTAGAAAGACAGTGATAACTTCTGATGAAGTTTAAGAAAGACGGTGATAACTTTTGATGAAGTTTACGAAAGACAGTGATAACTTTTGATGAAGTTTTAGAAAGACAGTGATAAATTTTGATGAAGTCTAGAAAGACAGTGATAATTTTGATGAAGTCTAAGAAAGACAGTGATAATTTTGATGAAGTCTAAGAAAGACAGTGATAACTTTTGATGAAGTTTAAGAAAGACGTGATAACTTTGATGAAGGTAACAAAAGACATAGAGGTAATGATAACTTTTGATGAAGTTAAAAACGACATACAGGTAATGTAACTTTTGATGAAGTTAACAAACGACATACAGGGTAATGTAACTTTTGGTGTATCAGAGAAAGACATCGAGGTAATGACAACTTTTGACGAAAAAGACATAGAGGGAATGATTACTTTTGGTGAAGTTAACGACATAGAGGTAATGATTACTTTTGATGAAGTCTAAGACAAACATAGAGGGTAATGATTACTTTACGAAGTTTAAGACAGACATAGAGGGTAATGATAACTTTTGATGAAGGTAAACAACGACATAAGGGTAATGATAACTATTGGTGTGGTTAGAGAAAGACATAGAAGGTAATGATAACTTTTGATGAAGGTAACAAAAGACATAGAAGGAATGAATAACTTTTTGATGAAGGTAAAGAAAGACATAGAGGGTAATGATAACTTTTGATAAAGTTAGAAAAGACATAGAGGGTAATATAACTTTTGATGTAGTTAGAGAAAGACATAGAGGGTAACAATAACTTTCTTATGTAGTGAACAAAAGACACAGACTGCAATGATAACTTTTGAATAGCAAATTCATTCCCAAAAAATGATATAATGTGCCACAGTTTAGTCTCATTCTTCACAGAAGTTTCTCCAAGACTCGTTGGACTCTACGTACGCTATTGACGGAAAAGTCCACAAAAATATACTTCTGATGGGGATGGAACTGGCAACTTCTATGCAGACTGTCATTACACTAACCACCTTGTCCATGCTTTTTTGTGCACGTTGAATGGAAAGTGCTGGAATTGAGTAGACTGAAGCGAAAACGCACATTTTTTGATGGAACAGATACAATATGTGTAGCTATCCTCGATACCTTTATTCGTCCCCTAAATTTAACGCAAAGTTTGAATAAGTTGAAGTATTGTATCCAAAATGTAGGTTTGCCAACTGAGAAAATAAAATCCATTGGTGTTGTGAGAAACACCTGCAACAAATGGTATCTGACTTTCAAATATATATATATATATATATTATATATATATATATATATATAATATATATATATATATATATATATATATATATATATATATATATATATATATATATATATATATATATATATTCTATTTTAAAGACTTACTGGATTTTTTGTATAGCTATTTGTCAGACTTTGTATCACTATTTGAAAGCTTAGTTTCTCGTCCATTTGTCACCCCCCCCCCCGATTGCTTTAAAACTCTAGCATCTTGTGTTGAGTAATGCCAGCAAAATGTTTTATATTTTAACAATCCATGTGTCAAGTATTTTTCAGAGAGAGAGAGAGAGAGAGAGAGAGAGAGAGGAGAGAGAGAGAGAGAGAGAGAGAGAGAGAGAGAGAGAGAGAGAGAGAGAGAGAGAGAGAGAGAGAGAGAAGTTGATGAATGGGAATATAACATTAATTTTGTCTACGAAAAATGCCACAAAAATACTTGGAATCTAAAATTAATAGATTCATCATGCATCATATTACCCTTTTTTCTCTGTTGGAAAACATGATTTATTTTCGCTGTATTTAATGTGTATTTGTCCTATCTAAAATAGTCTTTGAAACATGGTTAATATACGTTGATGTAAAATAAAAGCTATGCTAAAATATTTTAACAGATAAAACCGCGTTACATAACTTTTGCTTAAATTTAGTTTTTAAAAAAATCAACAAATAATTCTATGTTCCTATGCCAGATATTCCGTCCGGCTTGCATTATAGATATAGTTATTAATTTTTTGAATTGTTTTGTTTTTTATTGATACCTTTAAACACTGCTGATGCGCCATTGCACAAATGATATTTATTTTTTTATAAGAATATGGATCTGGTTGTACACATAATTATATCTACATATTACAAACAGAAAACAGGAACAACATTAAGTAGTCAACGAAGGAGTAGTATCTAAGGTTTCTCGAACGTGGAGGTGACCATGATTTCAAATTTTGTTAGGAAGGTCTGTCAACCGTGGGTCGGGAGGGGGGGGGGGTAGGCTTATAAGGTCGACCCAGATCCTGAAGGCTTGCCTACAACAGAGTGAGGAAATGTAATGCAGAGGGTCATCAATGAGAGAAGTAATATCTGTCTTTCCAACTCACTGTTATAGAAAGAAAAAGACATATTAAGTGGTTTGTTGCGAAAAGACAACTTACCATCTGTAACGTGTACACGCTTGCTTACACGCGCGCACACACACACACACACACCACACACCACACCACCACACACACACACACACACCACACACACACAACACTCGCGCTTACGCACGCACGCATTATATCATTTTAATGTGAACGGACGTAAAATTGAAGACCAACGCACGCACACGCACGCACGCACGCACGCACGCACCACACACACACACACACACACACACACACACTCGGGCACGTAGAGGCGCGAGCTCAGGCTGTTTTCCTAGTTCAAAATAAAAAGAAAAATCTTACTGAATGCACAAACTCGTTTGAACATCGATAAACATTGTCAAATTAAAAAAAACAACAAACCCCAAACGCCCCTCTTCTTTTCTTCACCCCCCCCCCCCCCCCCCCCCGCGCCTCTCCCTTCTTTTTCATGTAGACGCACAGTTGTGAGAACATACAATAGAACTTTTTCTATGTATGTAAAAAAAAAATTGACAAAGTTATTCTGCTGATTTTTTGACTGTGATATATCGGTTGTTTTTTTTAAATGTTGTATGTAATCTTAAGTTGTCATCCATTTATGAAAATTTGTTAGTAACCATCATGAACTCGTGTTAAATTTTGATAAATGGAAACGACATGTACACAATTTATTTTGATTTGTTACCCCCTCCCCTTCTTTGACTTTGGTGACTGATTTTAAGTAAAAACCCCTCCCCCCTATCCCGAAATAAAAACTTTACACTAATTATTTAGTGATCTGTTAAGCTAACTTATAGACAGTTATACAGCCAATATTTTGATTTAGATTGCCATATAATGCAGTTATGTTATTAAGTCAGTACATTTGTACTTATGAGTTAAACACGTTCAGCTTAGTTACAGAAAGTCAACTAGTTATATTAACAGCTTTTATGATTATTAGTAAGTCATGGAACTCATTGCAAACAGAATACATGATAATCACAACTACATTTGCCTTTGCTAGTTGTTCAATAAGCAGTTTAAAGTTTTGAAGTGAATATATACACAAATCAAATTTCTATTTGTGACGAAATGATCCTGGTTGCCTCCCTTGCAGAAGGAGCCAGAGTGCAAGGCCATGTTACTAAAAATGGGTCACACGAGCAAACTGCTCGAGGCTGTGTCTCCTTGGGTAGTGGATGGTTCCGACTTTACCGATTGCTGAGTTCGTCTTAACAGAACCTCTAAACAGCATCTATATACAGTTCATATTTCCCACAGAACTGATCATGCTTTGTAGTCTGATGTTTCTAGCAATTATGGGAGCTGATC
>CM060318.1:57090409-57092909 GCA_030674155.1 Stramonita haemastoma | reverse complement strand
ATAGAAAAGAATAAATAAATAAAATAAACATACACATATTTACCGAATCTTGACCATCCCTCCCCCTACCTTCCAGTGAATAATGTAGATAATAAAAGCATGTTGTAATTGATACAGAACCCTTCTTATCCTCCACTGTTAGGCGTTCTCCGGCTTAACGCGACACCCTGAGGGTCACCCAGAATAGTGACTATGCCTCACTCATGACACCTGGCCATCACTGTGACAATATATACACTCTAGACACGAAGGTGGCATGTTTTCAAGCAGTTCTTCAGCTGACGTTGTAGCCAGGTGGTTAAGATCGTTCGGCTCCAATCCAATCATGGCTCCATGAAGTCGGAGGTTCAGGTCTGAGAGATTAACGGTGAAGACGTTTACGACCTCCCAGGTCAACTTCAAGCGCAGATCTGCCAGTGTCTTAATTTTTCTTCGTGTATAATACCCGTGCGCACACGTGAAAGTTCCCGCAATTCATATCAGCATTCGGTGGGCTACGGAAACATGAACATACCCAGCATACATCCCAAAGTTAGAATAAAGTAGGAATGTGGCTACCTCAGTAATGAACAAAAACGGTCGCATAGGCAAAATTTCACCATTGGTGATGAACTTTGGAGCTCTAGTCGAGGAACAACGAAAATAAAGCACCCCTTACTTTTAAAGAAGCCATACTCCGACTCTGATTGATTTTTTCCCTTTCTTTTACGGTCAGAACCAACACTGCAGAGTGTTCCAATGAGTGCGCAGTATGCTACCGGCTGTGTGCATCAGACTTTGGCCTCAGATTCTACATAAGGGTACATAAATATGCATAAAAAACCCTCTGCACACATTCCCCTTAAGTGCTGTGTTGGACTTTATCGACCACGATAGTCCACCACAGAGATGGAGAGTACACAGTATTCTAGCGTCGAGCGTGGTTGCCAATGGGATGGGTGACCGTTTGCATGCCTTGGCTTCAGTACAGTCCCACAGTTCACCTAGCTGTAAATGGGTACCTGCCCTCTTTGGGATCAGGGAAGGTAAAGTAGCGAGGGAGAGGAGATGGGCGCCGCCCTCAACATGCTGGCCCCTAGAGAAACTGAGGTCTCTAACGCCTCGCTTCCCTACGACCACACAGGTTACGGGACACCTTTACCTTTTACCTTATACTGTATTTTGCTATGAGCATGTCCCGGATGAATACAACCTCACCGTAACATTTCAAGCCATATCAACATTATTTTGTTCCTGGGCTAGAGATCCGAGGTTGACCAATAATGAGGTCTTGCGTATTGGACCGTTTTTATTCCACCAGTAAGGTGGCCGCATTTCGACATCAGGGATGGAGTCTAAGCATGACACTTATGTGCATACGTTTTTTTAAATTAAAAAAAAAGTGTCACCGCTCCTACCGGCATGAAATGGCTGACTCTTTCGAAAGGTGAAACGGGTCTTTAACGTGTGCGCAAAATGTTCTGCGAGTGCTGCACACGTGAGTAGTTTCATCTGAAGGACTTTTGGGAGTGGAATTAGCAGGATGTTAACTATGGTGAAACCCCTGAAACGGGCCCCTTCGTGGGTATCAACATTTTATTTGCAGGCCTTGGCTCTTTGCCTACATCAGTAAATTATTGACAAAGCCGTTGGCCGGGCCCACCATGATAGCATAACTTCTTCGGCTTATAGTTGATCCGTAGGCGCCAGTGCACCATTTTTTATTTATTTGTTTTATTCATCTATTCCTTTATTTCGAGGATAGTGTAATAAGCACCCACATGCTTTTTTATTTTACATATCCAGTCCCCGTGTGTATGCAATTTTGTAAATTTTGTCATCCGTTGTCACCGGCACACAATGGCCTACTCTCCCAAAAAGGAACGGTTTTTAACGTGTGCGCAAGATGTTCTGCGTGGGTTCCACACGGGACCTCGGTTTATAATCTCACCGAAGGATTTTGTGGGGAGGGAGTCGGCACTGATGTTAACTCATGACGGAAAAATCCTCTTGAACGAGATTCGAAACCGGGTTAGCAGATCACGAGCGCAACACTCTGACCACCAGGCTATCTCTTCCCCCATTTGTCAGTCTGCCATCTGGAGTGCGCTGGTGATGATTTGGTGCCGGACTGTCCACCTTAAGGCATCCTCCCTGTTTGTGCCTCTGTTCCCTTGGGTTCCAGAATTCGGACATTGTGAATTTCTTGTCAACAACTACATGGGCGTGGTGGATCTGTGGTCTAGAGGTAATGAGCCTGCCTAGAAAGCAAAAAGTAAAAGTCCGGGTCGGAGTGTGCCGTGATTCGAATCCCGTTTGGGCCCCAAACTTTTCCCCCATCCATTAGACTATGAGTGGTTAGTCTGGGCGCCAGTCTTTCGGATGAGACGATAAACCGAGGTCCTGTGTGTTACACATCATTATTTAGCACACGTAAAAGAAACCCACGGCAACAAGAGGGTTGTCCCCGGCGAAATTCTGTATAAATAAGCTATTCTGATAGGGATCAAAACAGTTGCAG
>CM060318.1:57082909-57085409 GCA_030674155.1 Stramonita haemastoma | reverse complement strand
TTAGTTTCGTTTCTGGTTTTATTTTTTGCTGACAGGGAAATGTGTGCGTTGCGTTTGGCGACACGTGGTTGGCACATCGTGTGCGAGGTTTGTCTGCCTGTTGCCTGAAGTCTAGGGAGTCGTGTGTGGGAAATGATGATGCTGCTTACAAGGAGGGGAGATGGTCAGGGTGATGATGTGGTGTGGATGAAAGTGCAATAACTTTTCCACTCATTTTCCCAGTCAATTTTGGGAACTAGGTCTTCACAAATCGCTTTGAGATTTGCTTGTCTTGCAAAAAATAACAAACTAGCTAGAGGTTCTGCTTGGTTCTTCTGAATAGTCAAGCCGAGTTTACTTTCTGAGTGAAGATAAGTGATTTGAAGACAGTGTGCCATTGATAAATTATTTGACAGTAATGGTTTTTTTGGTGCCAAATACCAACGCTGTGATATCTAACCTTGAAAGGCATGTGTATATCAAGATTTGCAGCTAGAGTTTGAAACCTCAGAGAAGCTTTGGTACACTGACCTACCTGTTTTGTTGTCTTCATTTCGTGCTGCTTGTCCCAGTGTAGGGAGTTCTGAGCACCCCTGGACTTCAAGGTTAAATTTCCATCTGTGAGGTGTTGAAAACCATGGCTTTGGGGGACAGGCCTTCAGAAATCGTTTGAGAGTCAGTGTGGAACTGTGGACACGGAAGGTACCTTTACACAGGACCAGCACAGAGTGTCATCTGCACCGCGTTGTCTGGTGATGGTATCACCCCTGAAGATCTTCCCAAGCTGCTCTCAAAGCACCGAGTGGAGGCTGGACGCCTTGCCCACTGTGGACTGTCCGGCATCTCCATGTAACTAACTAGGAGTGCCCACGTTGTCTGTTGAAAATAAATCACGAAGAGTGAGACAGGCCGTATTTTCTTTTTACTGGCCATCTTGGCTACTGGAGTACCAAACCCCCCTTACATTGGGAAAGCGAGGAATTGTGCTATAAAATTAGAGTCAGTAGTACTATTGGTGGCCGAATCACACGTTCGTCTAGACGTGGAAGCAGCCTCGTAATTCTTGTTAGTGTTTTTTTTTTTCTCTTTTTTTCTCTTTCGGCATATTTAGACTAGAGCGTGATCTTTCTCTGCAGTTTTTGTGTCTTCTTCCGTGGGAGTGGGTTGTCTTGTCAGGAGCTACAAGGGGAGTGTGCAGGAGTGTCGGGGAGGAGCGTGACACGTAGTGTGACACGGGGAAACGTGTTGATGTGAACAACTGTTGGTGACCTCTCTGGAGCTATTTTAAGCAGGAAGTAAGGACACGTCGTTGTTGGCAGTGTTGATAACGAGCAGAAATTGACAGCCATACGTCACAGGGAGTGATTGACACCTGTCACCTTGAAAGTGACAAGGTGAGTGCTGATGTGAATGCTGTGTTTAAAAAAGCTTCAATCTTTTGTTGTTTGAGTAATCAGAACTTGTCTGTTGTCATCTTTTTTGATGTTCTTTTAATGGAAAGGGAACAGGAAAGACAAGAAGTTGTTTTTTTGTTGTGTTTTTGTTTTTATTTCGACCTCCATAATGATCTGAACGTTTTGTTTTCTGTTTAAAAAACAAAATAAACTTCAGTATCTTTAATTGTTTAGGCTCGTCTGATTGTAAATCCTACTCTGTCTCTGTCTTTCTTCTCTATTCTTTATCTCTAAGTTCGAATCTTCGATATCGTAATTCCTTTTTACTTCGTTTCAAAATAATGGACGTTCAACTACTTCCCTTTTATCATCTTTCTCATTTTCACATACCTGACAATATAATTTGTTTACATCAAAGTATAATTCTATTCTATTCTATAATTATATTCTATAATTATACACGTTTCTGTACTTGTTTCTTGTGTCATAGTAATTCAATACGGACTGTCCACAAATATAGGATAAAAAAATACCTCGTTTAGCGACTCTGATATCAATAACAAGCGCCTGTGCTTTTATTCCAGAGAATGCAGAGCAGGAGTGTAAATGAACGAATTGTATAAACACGAAGTCGATATGTCATCCCGAAGAGCTGAATGTGTGGCGTATGCAGTTTCTATTTTCAAGCCTCGTCTTATGAAGCGCATTTTTCTGTGTTTCTGCGTGTTGCTTTTTCTTTTTCTCATTTCTATTTTTGTCGTTCTTCTTTCGCGTACGCGTAAATTGTGTGTGTGTTGTGTGTGTGTGTGTGTGTGTGTGTGTGTGTGTGTGTGTGTGTGTGTGTGTGTGTGTGTGTGTGCGTTCACGTGTTTGTGTGTGTGTGTGTGTGGTGTGTTGGTGTTGTGTGTGTGTGTGTGTGTGTGTGTACGTACACGTAAGCTATGGGAATATGAACGTGTGATTTATCAAGTTTAACAATTCACTACCGTATATTACTGGTCTGCTTTTGAGAATAGTTTGAATATGATTATCGTAATGATGGTGATGAAAATGATTTAATATAGTGATTGTCCTCCTCCTCGTTATTATTGTTATCATTATTGCCATAATAATGATAAAGACAATAA
>CM060318.1:57067909-57077909 GCA_030674155.1 Stramonita haemastoma | reverse complement strand
GTCAGCGTTCGGTGGGTTACGGAAATACAAACATACCCAGCATGCAATCTGTACACTGAAATGAGCTGCTCTGAAGTTGGAATGTGTCTGCTGATATGAGGCCAGCGGGCAGACCTGCAAAATGACAAGTACAGGAGAAGACCAGGCACTACACACCCCTCCTAGGAAAAGAAACACAAAGGAGGAGGAGGAGGAGGAGAGGAGGACGACGAGGAGGAGGAGGAATATTGTCATCTTCCTCTCTTTTGACCTTTATTCCACGATTTATGGTTTTTTTTGTTTGCTATTTCTGTTTTCTCCTCTAATCAGTTTTAGCGTATTGAAACGGGTCAGCAGTAATGTAGTTAACACACGCTAACGCAATAAACACTAGTTTGTACAGTTAACTTGTTCATTAATTTTGATACTGGTTATATGGTTGGATTCATAGAAAAAAACCGGGGTTTCAAGGATCTGAAGTGTTATTAGTTTGATATATCGGACTGCAGTTCTTCTTATGTACAGCATATATATATATATATATATATATATATATATATATATATATATATATATATATATATATATATATATATATATATATATATATATATATATATATTTATACATATATATGTAATAGAAAAATATGTATATACATACATACATACATACATACATACATACATACATACATACATACATACATACATACATGCATACATGCATACATGCCTATATGTGTATATATCACACACACACACACATATATATATATATATATATATATATATATATACATACACATATAATACATATATATATATATATATATATATATATATATATATATATATATATATATATATATATATATATATATATATATATATAGATGATAGATAGATAGATAGATAGATATAGTTATGATTCTTGTCCCTGAGGCTTTCAAAGCTTTGTCGAAATAAACAGTATCAGTTGGGATCCAGCAGGTTTTTCATACCCATCATTTCTTGGCTAGAGCTCTGAGGTTAGCTAATGGTAAGGAAGCCGCATTTCGACTTCGGGGGATGGGGTGTAGCAGTTTAAGAATAGTGATAGCGCTTCTCGTGTGGAGAGGTTGCATGTTTAATGACAGTTGTATTGCATTGTATTGTATCGTATTGTAGTGCAGTGTATGGTAGTGTGTTGTATACCATTTTTCAGTCAGACATATTTCTCTGTATGGAATTCGGGCTGCTCTCCACAGGGAGAGCACACCGCAATTAGAGCAGCACCGCCAATAACTGACATAAAGTGGTAAAGTGGTACAAAATACAAAATACAAATTTTGCTTTAAGTGTTTCTGTGTATATGGGT
The DNA here is from genome assembly GCA_030674155.1 of Stramonita haemastoma. Taxonomy (NCBI): domain Eukaryota; kingdom Metazoa; phylum Mollusca; class Gastropoda; order Neogastropoda; family Muricidae; genus Stramonita; species Stramonita haemastoma. Next base: position 57,076,571 of record CM060318.1, on the reverse strand, counting down.
ATTCATTTTGTTCCCCTAGTAGAGTGGCTTTTTAACTACAAAATTTTGCCAAGGGCAACTTTTTTTTTGGCCGTGGTTTCTTTTACTTGCTCCAAATATTTGTTGCATTCGGGAACTGGGCTTGTTATCTCATCCGAAAAAACTGCAACCAACACCAGTCAAGGTCGAGAGGATGGGCGAAAAGATCGGGTTCAAATAGGTGATCAAATCCGTGACCTCTCTCTCTCTCTGTCTCTCTCTGTCTCTGTCTGCCCTGTCTGTCTGTCTGTCTGTCTGTCTGTCTGTCTGTCTGTCTTCTCTCTCTCTTCTTCTTCTCTCTCTCTCTCTCTCTCTCTCTCTCTCTCTCTCTCTCTCTCTCTCTCTCTCTCTCTCTCTCTCTCTCTCTCTCTCTTCCGTGGCAAGTATAGTTTTCTTTTTCTGCATTATGATTTCCTTGTTTATTTAAAAATTACTAGTATATTTTATACACTTCATAAAACGTTCGCCCTCAAATACGTATCCAATACGCACTGCAGCAAGCGTACTAAGAAAATAAAGCCCACTGTCTTTTATCACTGACATATTTTCTAATTTCAAGTTTCTCGATCTTCAATTGAGGCTGTTTCCCCCCACACTTTGTTTTGCTGTTGCCTCATTCTTATTCATGTCCTCCCAATTTTTCTGCTTCTGTGTTACTCCTTTTCCACCCCATTACACTCGCGAACGTTGTGACATTCTTCAACCTTCCTCCACCCCTACACCCCCAAGCCAGTTTTCTATAGAAAATGATCCATTTTAATCTGCCACGAGGCCGTTAACCTATTCCTACCGGGCAGGTCACTACAGTAGTGCTAAACAGTGCCTGTTCTGATTAAAAAAAATAAAGGAAAGAAGAGGCACTATACTGTACAATAAGCCGTACAATAAGCCTTTCTGTGGATGGCAGTGATGATGGTGGGTGAGTCGCGGAGGCCGATTGGATGCAATGCGCACTGGGGAATGGTGTACCCCTACCCTGTTCCTTTAACGACAGGTCCCAGTTTCATGAATATGCAGATTCTAAAGGGCTGAAACGAGTTAAGCGAACCCCCTCCCCCCCCCTGCATTGCCTACTAACAAAGGAGCTGAGGAAAACGCGAAACTTGAGATCGCTATAAGACATTGGTTAGAAAAAAAAAGGGTAAAGGTGTCCCATAATCTTCATGGTCGTAGGAGAGCGAGGCATCAGAGACCTCAGCTTCTTCTAGGGCCAGCATATTGAGGGCGGTGCCCATCTCCTCTCCTTCTCATTGGTTACAGAATTAAAAAAACCCCAACAACCTAGAAAAGTCGGAGTTTTCTTTCTTTAATTCCTTGGTAATGGTTGGGGGTAGCAATAATAATAACTTTGTAGTGTGGGAACCTACTCTAGTTTTGATATTATGTGGTATTCGGGATTTACTACATATTTACTTTTTTGTTGCTTTATTTTCATTCCTTGGCTAGAGCTCCGAGGTTTACTCATGGTGAGATTTTGCGTATGCTGCCGTTTTTGCCACCATGGAGGTAGCCACATTCCAACTTCGGGGAATATACCGGGTAAGTTCGAGTTTCCGTAACCCACCGAACGCTAACAGAATCAAGGGATCTTTATCGTGCACGTTTGATCTTCTACATATGTGTGTACACTAAGGAAATTAAGGCACTAGCAGGTCTGCACTTGGAATTGATCTTGCAGATAAGAGAAATCCACACACTTAATTCACCAGGTGGTTCCGAGGTTCAAACCCGCGACTTCATGGACCTGCGGACTTGAAGTCGATCGGTTGTAACCACTTGGCTACAGCATCCGGTATATCGACTTTGATAACAGGAAACTACGAAGCTACTTTGATAATATATGAATGTTTCATTGGCAATCAGGCGTACGTGTTGTCTGTCTTCAGTGATGTTTAGGTACTTCTTCCCAACATCTTTTCTGTGTTGTGTTGTGTGTGGTGTGTGTGTGTTGTGTGTGTGTTGTGTGTGTGTGTGTGTGTGTGTGTGGTTGTGTGTGTGTGTGTGTGTGTGTGTGTGGTGTGTGTGTGTGTGTGTGTGTGTGTGTGTGTGTGTGTGTGTGTGTGTGTGGTGTTGGTGTGTGCAGTGCTCATGTGTAAGTTTATAAGTAGCCAAAAAACTCAATAGAAACAAGACAACAAAAATCAGCAACACTGTACAGATACCTTTAACCATGAAACTGACAAGTAAACACCACAAAACATAGTTAAACCATTGTCAACTGGGTATTGAAGAAAGAGGATAGGAAAAGGTTTCAACATTTGTAATCACAAATCGGCCAAACAGTGGAAAATGAATCGAATGTCAGAAAAATTGATTTTCCAATGGTATAATTGTCCCTGAAACAAATTCTCATTTCTATAAATTTGGACTTTTGGAGGAGAAGTTTTCGTGACATTAACGCATCAGTGCAGAAAGAAAGAAAAGAACGGAAAGCAAAAAGAAAGAAAGAAGAAAGAAAGAGAGTAATGAAGAAAGAAAGAACGAAAAAAAGAGAAAATTACACAAAAGGAGATTAAAAAAGAAATTAAAAATGAAATAAAAGCAAAGCAAAATGCTACCGCTCACCACTATAGCTAATCATCCAACCCACCCACCCACCACCAAATCAAAACAAACCGAACAACAACCACCCAAAGCAACACAAACATACACACGCACACGCGCGCGCGCGCACGCACGCACGCATGCATGCATGCACGCACACACACACCACACTCTCTCTCACTCTCTCTCTCTCTCTCACAGACACAGACACAGACACAGACACAGACACACACGCACACACACACACACACACACACACACACACACACACACACACACACACACACACACACACACACACACACACACAACACACAGCACACAAGTTTGAAGAAACAAGTGGATAAAAAAATTCCCCAAAGGAACAGATAAAGGACATTGTACAGATACCTCAAATCATTCAAAAATCCCACAAAAGGCCAAGTCAGACTTCACAAAATATGTTCAAAACAATTATGTATTATTGCGTCTGATAGGACAAAGGTTTAGGAGACAGTTTCAACAGCTATAGTTAAGAATGGTACAAAAATTATCAAATCAAATCGAATGCCAGGAAAAAAAGATTCCTTAAAATAATCATAGTTAACTTGTCTTTGCAAAGAAACTTGTTTCCCCCGTAAAGTTTGAATTTCTAAGTTGAAATTTCCGTGATATGAACACATCTGTACCGAAAGAAAGAAGGACAGAAAGTAAGTATTAAGAGATAAATAAGGAAGCATAGCAGGAAATAAAGAAGGAAAGAAAATGAAAAAAGAAAAGAAAAGAAAAAAACACAAAGAAAAAGCAAACAAACAAGCAAAACAACTGCAGGGACAGAAAAGGCAGCTCGTTTAGTGTCAAATAAAGAGTTGATAGATTAAGCCAAGCGATAAATGAATAAGAAATATTGACGCGTTGCTATAGTTATTTCTTTATTTATCTATTTATTTATTCATTTATTTTTATCTATTCCTTTTTGTCGTTAGAAGAGAATTTTTTATTTGAAAACCTGGTGCTGAGATTTTCACAGACATTCTTTCACTCAGATTATTGCTCAGATCTTGAACATGTAATGCACTCTCTAATCACTCACTCACTCATCACTCACTCACTCAATCACTCACTCAATCACTCTCTCACTCACTCAATCAATTAATCTATCAGTCAGTCAGTCAGTCAGTCAATTGTCAATTAACTCGTACACTCATTACCTTAGGATATTAGTGTTGAAGCATTGTTTATAACAGGTTTTCAAAAGAATTTTTAAAAAATCTTTTAAAACGTGTGTAAAACGTTTGGTGTTTGAAAAAAAACCTAAACATATCGAACGTAATCTTAATGATATTGTCTTACAACAATGGATAGATAAGCAGATAGCAAGGAATTGAGAACAAAGTTTGGTTTCTTGCTGGTTTTTCGATTTTCCTGCATTTTTCTGCATTTTGTGCAGATTTGCACATGCTCTCGTCCAGACCCCCATCTCTCTCTCTCTCTCTCCTCTCTCTCTCTCTCTCTCTCTCTCTCTCTCTCTCTCTCTCTCTCTCTCTCTCTCTCTCTCTCTCTCTCTGTGCGCGCGCGCGCGGCGCGCGCACAAATGTTGAATATGCGCATAAGAGATCTCGAATGACTGTCTCTGGCAAGATGCGGAAATATGAAAGTAGTCAGGATGTTGTGAAAATTTAATCATCACCATGGCATCTGCTTCCCGGCAGAGAAGAATTCATGCAGTGGGAATGCGACGCTCCGGGAAATTTCTTGGCATCTTCATTCTAGAGCATGCTTGCAAATAAGGAAGTATGGAGGTTCATCAGACAGACTACACCACTCCCTCCCAATCCTCCCACATTAGTATTGAAAAATAGAACCCTGAAGTGTTATGTTCATGTCATGTCACAAGATCGGACAGCCTTTAATTGATCAGTGGAAAAAAGGCAGATAGAGAAAGAAATGGATAGATGACATCACCGAATGGACTCAAAAAAGTATTTGTTGAAAGCCAGGCATTGGTACACGATCGCCACAAATGGAGAAAACTAGTATGCTCGTCACTGCAGTATCCAAACAGCTTCAGAATATGCGTTTTAATTATTTTACTTCGAGTATGATAATAAACATTTTGTGCTTTCTTACATTTACTTCTAGTGTGCGTGCGGTTTTATACACTTTGTCATCCGTTCCCACTGACACACAATGACCCGTTCCACTGACATACAATGACCTACTTTTTCAAAAGGCGGAACAGGTTTAAACATGTATACAAGATGTCCTGCGTGCGTTTCTACACGTGACCTGGTTTATAATCTCACCCAAAGGACTTTCGGGGGAGTGGAGTTGGCACTAGTTGCACTGACTTCAGGAAGAAAAAGACAGGGTATCAGTTGTGGCTCGAACATGGGTGGTCAGATTGCAAGCGCAAGCTTTAACCACTGGGCCATCCTACCCCCCAGAGGTGATTAAAAACTACGGAGTCTTATGAGAAGCATCTCCTAAGTCGAGTTTAGGGTGTATTCCTCTTTTCACAGGGGATATTACTTCACTTAGAGTGATGCAGCTTTGCCAAAATCTGAACTGAGCTATGAACCAGTGCTCTTTTTGTTCGTAGCTGTGTGTCTGTGTGTCTGCATGAGAGGGAATGAATGAATGATGAAGGATGAATAAATGAAGGAATAAGGGTGACAGATAAGCATTCATATACTTTTTTTTAACCGGCCCTTGCCCTCTTTAGGGACGAGAGAGAGAAGAGAAGAGAAAGAAAGAAAGAGAAGAGAGAGAGAGAGAGAGAGAGAGAGAGAGAGAGAGAGAGAGAGAGAGAGAGAGAGAGGAGAGAGAGAGAGAGAGAGAGAGAGAGAGAGAGAGAGAGAGAGAGAGAGAGAAGAAGAGAGAGAGGAAGAAGAGAGAGAGAGAGAGAGAGAGAGAGAGAGGAGAAGAGAGACGACACACACACACACACACACACAACACACACACACACACACACACACACACACACAAAACAGTTAGACAGAAACAAACAAACAGACATAGAAGTGGCTTTGCTGTGCCCGTTTACGCGCTTGTACAGGCAGTGGTTATTGCGCGTATGTGGGCAGACATAAAACACTGGTTCTGGAGCCGTGCCAGACCTCCCCCCCCATCCCTCCTCGATGCTGTGCTGGACACTACACTTTCTCTTAACCACCTGTTCCCACTGGCTGGCCTGCATGACTTTGCACTGACTGGCGTGACTTAATGCTGACTGACTGGTCTGACTTTATGCTGACTGAACTGACTTTATGCTGACTGGTCTGACGTAATGCTGACTGGTTTGAATTAATGCTGACTGACTTAAAACTGTCTCGTCTTACTTAATGCTGAAGGGTCTGATTTATTGCTGACTTGCCTGACTCAATGCTGACTGGTTTGACTTACCGTTGACTGAAGCTTGGAGCTGAACAGACAGAAAGGTTTGTTTTTCATTTCCTATTGTCAAAATAGGGGGACGCGGAAGTCTAGTGGTCAGAGCGTTGCACTCGTGATCTGATGGCCTGGGTTCAAGCCACATTATAAGACAGTTTACATCAACAAGCCCGTTGGAGAATTTTTTCCCCCTGACTTTGACACCAGTACCGACTTCACTCCCCAGAAAGTCTTCGGGATGGGAGTATAAGCTAAGTTCTCGTGAGCGAACGCAGACAGAACATCTTTTTCATACGTGAAAACCTGTTCTGCCTTTCGGAAGAGGCCATTTCCTGCCGGTAGGAACGGATGGCAAAATTAGAAATAAGCCCCATACCTTACTACAAAGTACAAAGTATTCTATTCCTTAAAGTCAGCCGTAGAGCCAGGGGATACTGAGAGCACCAGCCATTCCGCTTGACTTACCATCCTCAGGTTCCACAATAAGCGTAAAAAGGGAAAATGAATACTTCAACATGCAAAAAAATAGATGAAAAAAATGCCATAATTTTTAATAGGAAAATAACACAGCAGAATGAATATCCTGTACCCATCTCAGTGTTGACAATATTACTATCTGGTCACCAGATCAAAACAATACGGGTAACATGTTATAGTCTATAATGTTTAAAAATGTGTAAGATTTTGTTTTTTTAAAAAAGGCCGGAGAGTGGACTGTGAAGGCAGAAAATAAATAAATGAAATAAAAGAAATGTAAGGGGAAAAAAGAGCAGACACAAAGAGACAAAAAAAACTTCTTGCAGAGAAATTCTAGAAGGTGGGGGTGTGCTATTTATACTGACAGAGTCCCATCGGCATTCCCACGGTGATGATGTGGATGTAAACTGTCTCATGATATGAACGGCATCAGGGCAAATACAGCCTTTTGAATGTTTAATGCCCGTGTCTTTGATCTCAGGCAGAATAATGCATTACCATTGAATCCATTTCGATATTTTGTGGTCATGGGGGAGGAATTAAACATTTTTTATTGTATTTTTGTAAAATGGACTGGTTATAGCATCTGTGTTATAATATTATCTCTGTCTCTCACTCTTTTGTTAATTCTATGTCTGTCTGTGTTTCCCTCTGTCTCTGTTACTTTGTGTCTCTATCTCTATATCTCTGTCTCTCTCTTTCTCTCTTTAACTATCTTTTTCTCCCTCTTTGTTTACTCTTTCCACCTCTCCCTGTGTCTCTGTCTCTGTCTCTGATTCTTTCTGTCTGTGTTTGTCTGTTTGCCTCTCTTTCCGCTGTGTGTGTGTGTGTGTGTGTGTGTGTGTGGTGTGTGTGTGTGCACGCACGCGCACGCGCGTGTGGTGTATGTGTGTAAATGATTATCTTCTTTCTTGTCTTTCTTTCTCATACGCATTCACATGCACAGCAGAACGTCGACTTGGATGGATAAATATGAATGACAGCATGCACGTAGGCATATTATAAGATGATATAGGCTCAGATACTCTTAGACACTCTTTTTCTCCCAGTCTTTCAGTCTGTCTGTTTCTGTTGTATGTCTGTCTCTCTTTCTCTCCATATCCAGCCACACCATGCCCCACCACACAACGCCACACCACACCACATCACATCACACCGCACCGTACCGCATCGCACCGCACCGCACCGCACCACACCACACCACACCACACCACGTCACACCGCACCGTACCGCATCGCACCGCACCACACCACACCACATCACATCACACCGCACCGCACCACAACACACCACACCATTCTACCCATTGCTTCCCTACACACACACACACACACACACACACACACACACACACACACACACACACACACACACACACACACACACACACACACACACACACACATGGGGGACGGATAGCCTAGTGGTCAGAACATTGCGCTGGCAATTTGACGACCCGGGTTCGATTCCGGTCGAGGAAATTTTTCTCCTGGAGTTAACATCAGTGCTGACTCCACTCTCCCCAAAAGTCCTTCGGATGAGACTTTAAACCGAGGCCCCGTGTGCGAACGCACGCAGAACACCTTGCGCACACGTTAAATCCTGTTCCGCTTTTCGTAAGAGTAGGCCATCGTGTGCCGGTGGGAACAGATGACAATATTTACAAAACTGCATACACACGGGGACCGGATGAAAAAAAGCACATGATTGCTTATTCTGTTATCCTCGATATAAAAGAATGAAAAAAAAAACCCATACATACGACACAAACACACACACACACCACACGCACAACACACACGACAACACACACACACATTCACACAACACACACACACACACAAAGTGCAAAACAGACTGGTTCTTTTCTCCTATCCTCTCCCACCCCCACAGCCATATTTAATCCACCCTGTATCCCCCACAAGAAAAAAATACCCCCCCCACAAAAAACAACCTCCATACTGATCAGTGCTAGTGGAAGTAAGAGTCTTATGTCCTCATCGTATTTTAGCACCCTCGCTGTCAGGGCACTGGTCTCTTAACTGTTTCACGCCTAATTTATTATTTATTTATTATTTATTTATTTATTTATTTATTTATGTTTCTTTTATATCGAGGATAATGGAATAAGCACTCATGTGCTTTTTATTTACATCCAGTCCCCGTGTGTATGCAGTTTTGTCAATCTTGTCATTTGTTCCCACCGGTACACGATGGCCTACTCTTACGAAAAGCGGAACAGGATTT
>CM060318.1:57062909-57065409 GCA_030674155.1 Stramonita haemastoma | reverse complement strand
TGACTCTGTCTGTTTGTCTGGTTCTGTTCATTTGTTTGTTTGTTTGTCTGTCTGTCTGTCTGTCTGTCTGTCTGTCTGTCTGTCTATCACTCTTTAACTGTCTCTGTCTTTGGCATGCTGACTTGACTGTCTGTCAGTCGTTCTAAAAAGAAAATACACATATTATTATTGTCTATTCAGGCACTAAAGAGTTCTTGGTATTCGTGAAAGTTTTCAAAAGTCAGCATTTGGGAGGAAACAAATGAAGAAAGATACAATTCAATGATCATTTTCAAACTACCATGATATCCCCGAAGTGGGGGGTGGGGGGTGGGTGTGGAGAGGGGGCAGGGGACTTTGGAATACGCGAAAATGAACCTCGAAGCTCCAGCCCAGAAATGACCCCCCCCCCCCGTCACACGCACATACACATGACGACCTCTTATTTCCCTAAACTTGCTAAGTTGTTTAGTCATTGTTATTTTCTGCAAATTATACAGAGAAAAGTGCACTATATCTGACAAATTATCAAATAAGTTAGACAGTTATAATCTTAAGCTGTTTGCATAAAATTCAGTTATCTGAATAGACTTTAGAGCAGACAGGCAGAAAGAGAGGCAAGCAGGCAACATGATTAGCAACATCATAATGATTTCTTGTTTTCAGCTGTATTGGTGGTGTTCAACTTTTTGTCTGTTTATCTGTCTCTTATTTTGTGTGCATATTTTTTTTTTCGAGGAGAGGGGAGGGGGCATACACACGCGCTATTGTCTCTTTTTGCACTAACCAGAGGAAAAAACAGCCCTGCTAGTGCCTTCATAGTGTCTATGTTTGTGTTCATTTAGAAAGTCAAATATGCTTGTAAAAAATTTGAAAATCCCGTTAATGGAAGCGAGTTATAAAAAAGTAAAATATATCACGCAAAATATTTATTGATTTTCAAGCGCTCTGGGATAAGTAGTCAAAGGCAAAAATGTCACATATCCTATGCGATTATCAAGGAGCGAGGTGTCAGAGACCTCAGTTTCTTTAGGGGCCGGCAAGCTTGAGGGCAGTGCCCCTCTTCTTCCCATCACCATTTTACCTTCCCCGACCCTAAAGATCATAAGAGGGCACGTGCCCGTTTATAACTGGGTGAATTGGAGAACTTCACAGAAGCCAGGCCGCACAAAGGTCTCCCTATTTGTGGGGCAACCACACTCAGCCCCTGCTTTAAACCTTAGCTTTGGGGAGAGTAAGTGTTCCGACAAATGAGTTATCCGTCAGTGGACTATCTCCTAAAAACTGTTTTGTAGATAACGTGTTGCATATGGAATATTCACTACACACACATGCTTCCACAATAGCATTCTGAAGTGAAGTAAACTGAATTATAACTTTTAGTTTGTTACTCCATTCAAGCATCCAAGCTTCCCATAACTGCATCGTACAACATCAAGCATCCTTTGGATGAGACTATAAACCGAGGCCCGTGTGCAAACGCACGCAGAACATTTTGCGCACACGTTAAATTCTGTTCCGCTTTTCGTAAGAGTAGGCCATTTTGTGCCGGTGAGAGCAGATAACATTAAAAAAAACTGCATACGCACGGAGACTAGATGTAAAAAAGCACATGAGTGCTTATTCCATTATCCTTGTATAAAAATGATAAATAAAAAAAAATAGATTTTACTATAACCACCATGCATTACTTTCCTCCTACTTTTTCTAGGAGATAAATGATGACAGCAAAGAGGCAGTTGCAATGAAAAACCCTACAGTCTTAAGAAACGTTCCATGACACTGACCTCACCGAGAGAGAAATCTGTCTGACAGCCTTTGGGTCTAACAAGACAAGATGCTACAGAAGAGGCTAAGAGGGATGGACCGTCATAAGTTAACTGGCCCCTTGTCACAAAATCAACATTCCAACCATTTCTAACACATGTCTGGTGAGTGAAATACCTTGTCTGAAATGTGTTTGGTATAGAAAGACTTTCTGGTTAAAACCTCAGGGTCTATAGTATAACTAGAAATTATTGTTCTTGGACAAAGCCAAAAGGGGCTATGAATTTGTGATATTGTTCTTGGACAAAGCCAAATGGGCTATGACTTTTATTTTGCTCTGAATTTGAGATATTGCTCTCGGAGAAAGCTAAAGGGGATATGAATTTGAGATATTGTTCTTGGACAAAGCCAAAGGAGCTATGAATTTGAGATATTGTTTTTCGATTAAAGCCTGAGAGGCTGACGTATTCAGAAGAGGGTGTGTCCAGTTCATGAGGATACCTCAGTGTTACATTCATTAGTGACTATGGCTCATTCATAAGGGTCTGTGGAGTATTCATGAGAATCTGTCATCCATTCATGAGGGACTATGGCTTCTACATGAATAAACCATGAAAGTCCTTGAGTTGTTTTGTCTGTCGTGCCCTTTTTTCCCTCTGCATCTCATTCTTTCTTATTCGGTTACTTCCCTCCCCCCTGTGTGTGTGTGTGTGTGTGTGTGTGTGTGTGTGTGTGTGTGTGTGTGTGTGTGTGC
>CM060318.1:57057909-57060409 GCA_030674155.1 Stramonita haemastoma | reverse complement strand
CACTTCTCGCCTTTCCCTGCAAATTTACAGCTCCCCATTTAGGTTTGAAATCGAAGAACAATTTCTTACAGTCCACAGTTTAAGCAGATGGTTTACTCAGGGGACAAGTTTCGTCATGCCAGAGTGTTGACTTAGCGAAACGGTGCCCAGTTTTACAAACCCATCTTTTCCCTACCCCCCAACGCCCTATGTTTCTCTCTCTACCCCCCCCCCTTCCCCTCTTCCTACATCCCTTGCTTTTTCTACAGCTTGGCTGTTTGACAAAATCAACATTTTTTTATCAGGATTTTCTTGGAAAGTTTTTTTTTCTCCTGTCTGTTGGTTTTTTGTCTTCAAGGAAAGCAGAGAACCGCTGAATGTGGAGGAAGCTGGTTGTAAAATCTTCATCTGTGCGCCCGTGGTCTAAACGACTACGGGATAGGTGAATGTGAAGGTTTTTGTGTTCGGAGACTCAGTTCTGTATAGTTATTATTCGTGCGCAGAATCTGGAAAAGGAAGAGGTAGTCATGTTTCTGAATGCACATGATTGTGTGTGTGTGTGTGTGTGCGTGCGTGCGTGTGTGTGTGTGTGTGTGTGTTGTGTGTGTGTGTGTGTGTGTGTGTGGTGTGCGTGCGTGTGTGTGTGTGTGTGTGCGTGTGTGAGTGAGTGTGCGTGTGTGCGTGTATGTATGTATGTATGTATGTATGTATGTATGTATGTATGTATGTATGTATGTATGTATGTATGTATGTATGTATGTATGTATGTATGTATGTATGTATGTTGCATGTGTGCCTGTGTGCCTGTGTGTGTCTGTGTCTCTGTGCGAGTGTGTGCGCATGTACACACACACACACACATAATTATATGTGAATGCATGTATACCTGTATTCTACTTGTCTGCCAAATCTAAAAAAGCCCAGAAAACCACCTAGAAACCAAAAAAAAACATGAGCAGTTCCACAGAGATAGAAGAAACCTTAAGGGATGCAAGACCTGCTGTCACCCACTTTTCCATGCCACAGAAAAAAAGTCAATACTCCAAAGTCCCATCAGTCCAGATTGTGTTATTTCCCCCCGTAAGTCTTCTTTCCCTTCTTGCTTTTTCTCCAAGCTCTGTGATGTTGCTGTGGCCATTATTTCATCTTCTCCATCAATCAATCCTGCTGAAACTCAATTACCAGGTTATGTGTGGCAACTGATAGATCATATTTCCTTTTCTTTTTTCTTTTTACGCCGGTGTTATCGGGATGGCAGATGGGGGGTGGGGGTTGGTGGTGGTGATGTTGGTGGGTGGTGGTGGTGGTGGTGGTGGTGGTGGGGGTGCTGGGAAGTATCGGGCTTGTTTTACATTTTTTGTGTTTTTTTCTCTCTTGTTACCGTTGGTTTTGTTTTTATGGCTATCTGTTATGCTGGTTCTTGAGTCACATATATGTAGGCACGAAAGCAGGTATGAAGACAAGCATATAAGCTCCCTGCTAATTGCCGCTTTATTGCCAACATATTCTGTTCTTTCAATAAAAATTAAGAAACAATTTGCTCTCTGTATTTTTCTCTCTCTGTCTCTGTCTGTCTGTCTGTCTGTCTGTCTGTCTGTCTGTCTCTCCCTCTCCCTCTCTCTCTTCCCCCTCCTTACCTATTGTTATTTATTCATTTTATTCATCATTATATTTATTCCTATATTTTGAGGGTAATAGAATAAACACTCGCGTGTATTTTTACATCTAGTCCTCGTGTGTATGCAGTTTTGTAAATGTTGTCATCCGTTCCTACAGGCACACGATGGCCTACTCTTCAGAAAAGTGGAACAGGTTTAGCGTGTGTGCAAGAAGTTCTGTGTGCGTTGGCACGTAGAATAATATACGTGTGCTTGTATTGTGTGTGTGTGTGTGTGTGCAAAAGTGCATATTATGTGAATGTGTGTGTGTGTGTGTGTGTGTGTGTGTGTGTGTGTGTGTGTGTGTGGTGCGTGTGTGCTTGCTCGCGCGCGCGCGCGCGCGTGCACGCGAGTATGTACACCTGCGCACATGTTTTTGTGCCTGTGAGTCTGTTTGCGTGGTCTTCTTTCTCCCCCAACTTTCTATTTTCCCATTACCTGGTTATCAATCACTGCTTTGTGAAGGACTGCTTCCTAACATAGTGAAAGTAATTTGGTTCCTCCCTTCCTCTCCCCTCCGCTCACAGTTTCTGTCACAGTTCTGAACTGTCTAGGGACATAGCTGGATGCCTTTGGGAAGCGTGATGGATCTGAATAGTAGGACAGACGTAAGCCGCGTAAGTATCATGAGTTTATAATCATGTAGCCGACTGAAGCGTCAGATGAAGCTGGTTGCCACAAAAAATGACCATAATCTGCCCAGGAAAAAGCTGGTTAAATATCGATATTGGCAAAATCAGGCATCCTTATGGCTTGATTTTTGGTGTATTTGTGAATTCTCCTTCTTTATTGAACGTTCAGACATTTGCTATTATGGATTGTCATATGAGCGAAAATGGGTTACACTGCCGTTACAGCGCCTG
>CM060318.1:57047909-57052909 GCA_030674155.1 Stramonita haemastoma | reverse complement strand
TCTATTATTGCCGCCACCATCACTACTAGATCTAGGGCAACCACCACCACACCACCACACCACCACCAACACAACCATCACCACCACCACACTACTACTACTACTAACTACTACTACTACTACTACTACTACTACTACTACTACTACTACTACTACTACTACTACTACTACTACTCTTGCTGCGTGCTGCTGACTACTAACACTGCACATTCCTGTCCTGTCTTTGCTATTCCTTTGTCCTCTCATTTACTACACATTGTCTAACATCTGCCAGTGTCTGTCTGTCTTTGTGTCTATTTTCTCTGTCTTTTTGTTCCTTCTGATTTCATATTGTCTCACATTTGTAGACTGCTTTGCACTGCTGTTTATTCGATCAGTGAACTCCTTCTCTCTGTCTCTTCTCTGTCTCTCTCTGTGTTCTGTGTCTCTCTCTGTCTCACTCTCTCTCTCTCGTGTCTCTCTATGTGTCTCTCTCTGTCTCACTCTCTCTCTCTGTGTCTCTCACCTTCTCTGTGTGTGTGTCTCTCTCTGTGTGTGTCTCTCTCTCTCTCACTCTATCTATCTCTGTCTGTCTGTCTCTCTTTCTCTCTGTCTCTTTCTCTCTCTCTGTCTCTCTCTTTCTTCTGTCTCTCTCTCTTTCTGTCTGTCTGTCTGTCTGTCTGTCTCTCTCTCTGTCTCTCTATCACTCTTCTCTCTCTCTCTTTCTGTCTCACTCTCTCTCTCTGTCTCTCTATCACACACACCCTCTCTCTGTTTCTCTGTCTGTCTGTCTGTCTCTGTCTGTCTGTCTGTCTTCCCCCCCCCCCTCTCTCTCTCTCTCTCTCCTCTCTCTCTGTCTCTCTCTCTGTCTCTCTCTTCTGTCGTCTTCTTCTGTCTCTGTCTTCTGTCTCTCTCTCTCTCTCTCTCTCTCTCTCTCTTCTCTCTCTCTGTCTCTCTCTCTCTCTCTCTCTCTCTCTCCTCTGTGTTGTGTGGGTGGGGGGGGGGTGTGTTGGGTGTGGTGTGTGTGGTTGGTGTTCTCTCTCTCTCTCCTCTCTCTCTCTCTCTCTCTCTCTCTCTCTCTCTCTGTGTCATTGTTCCCAGTTTCCCTCTATCAGATTTTCTCGGCATTACTGTCAGCCTGCTGTCCCAAATTTCCTGAGGGAACTTCAGTTTTCATATGGTTTTATCTAGACTCGTGCAGATCAATAGATGGGGGGAGAGGGGGGAGAGGGAGGATGTAGCCGAGCGGTTAGGGCGTTAAGGTGGTGATCTGATGGTCTGGGATTGAGCCACCACCTAGGTCCCCTTTGTGGAATTTTGCCCCGAAGTTAACATTAGTACTTACTACTCCTATCCTGCAAAAATCTTTCAAATGAGACTTTAAACCGAGGCCCCGTTTGCAAATGCACGCAGAACATCTTGCACACACGTTAAATCCTGTTCCGCTTTTCGTAAGAGTAGGCCATCGTGTGCCGGTGGGAACAGATGACATTTACAAAACTGCATACACACGGGGACCGGATGAAAAAAAGCATAAGAGTGCTTATTCCATTATCCTCGATATAAAAGAATAAATAAACCAATCAATAAATCAATCAAAATCCGTTTTACGGACGAGTAGACCATTTCATACTTGTAGAAACGGATGACCAACCGACCAAGGAAGCAAGCAAGCAAGCAAGCAAGCAAGAAAGCAAGCAAGCAAGCAGCCAGCCAACTAACCAACCAGCCAGCCAGCCAGTACAGTACAACATTTTTCAGATTAGATTTTTTTTGTTCTCTGCATTGCAGGTTATATTTTTTCATAAAGTATGTACATCCCCATCATTTTTTAAAAAAAATCAATTCCTATGTGCAGTACGTAGCATGCTGACATTGTGATTTAGTACACATAAATATCACTGTTTCAATGAATAATGTCGCAAGGATTTTTTTTAAAGAGTAGAAAAGGATGTAGAAATATAGTTATCTTAAAGTATCTTCATTAGCACCAGCACAAAAGTAACAAAACAATAACAAAATTTCGGATTACAATTTTGCCAACATGCAACACCTTTCTGTCTTTTTCCCCCTGCTGTCAGGAAGATTTAAGAACAAAATATTCAACAGGGCTGTGTTAGGGTCAACTGTAATTAGCACATAGTTGTAACTACTATTTCACAGTGGTGTGTTTATGCTGTATATTGCTTTGACTAGCAGTATGTTATTGCCTGCCCTTGCCAACATGTCTGAAACAGCTTGCTGGCTGACTCACTTTAACCTGTTTTGTAAAAAGAACAAAAAAGTGTGACTCTTTCGAGGTAAAAAAAGAAAAGAAGAAACAATCAAAAAAGAAAAAAAAAGGACGACCACGACGACGACGACAACAACAACAACAACAACAACAACAACAACAACAACAACAACAACAACAACACACATGACCATACGTACGCACGCATATACTCGCACAAATTAAACTACACACACACACACACACACACACACACACATACACACACACACACACACACACACACACACACACACACACACACAAACACAAACATACACACACTCACACACACACACACACACACACACACACACACACACGCGCGCGCGCGCGCGCACACACACACTCACACGCATACACACACATACACATACACACACACATACACACACATACACCTGCACACACATAACAATGCACAAAAACAACAAAACAATGCGACACAAACACAACTCACGACACAACACATACAACACACGCAACAACAACAACACACACACATCACACAAACCACCGCCACACACACAACACACACACACACACACACACACACACACACACACACACCACCACCACACACACCACACGAACACACACACACACACACACACACACACACACACACACACACACACACACACACACACACCACACACACACACCAACACATAACACACACATGCAGTGACAATGGCAGGAAGACAGGCAAATATTTCACCTGTGAAAACGCAAGCAATTAGGTTTTGCGAAGCATTAATGACTCAATAACACAGGTGAGTGACCTTCAGACTCTGTATGGCGTGATACTCATGTCAAAAGTTTGATTAAAAAATTCACAACGAAAAAAATATTTGTTCATCCTCACATTTGTCCGTCTGTAATTTGCACAGACAGACAGACGACAGATAGACAGACGGACAGACACACAGGTGTATACACAAAGACACAAGGACAGTCATACAGGCAGAGTGACAAACACACACACAGAGAGAAACACACAACACAATTTTTCGTTTCTATTAAGTCAAATACAGCTAAAACTAATACTTTTTATGGCAAAAACCTATTATAAATATGAACATAAATCAGGCAGAGAAATTGGGAGACAAACAGACAAATAGACTTACCGAATTGTTTACGTGTGTTTATAACCATCTAGGCTTCCACAGCAATAACGATGTTCTGTTCTGTTCTGTTCTGTTCTGTCTGTTCTGTTCTGTTTGTTCTGTTCTGCTCTCTCTCTCATCTCTCTCTCCCTCCTCATCTCCTCTCTCTCTCTCTCTCACTCTCTCTCCTCCTCTCTCTCTCACACACACACACACACAAACACACACACACAGACACACACAGAGATACAAAAACACAACACACACACAACACAGACAGACAAGACAGACACAGACACAGACACACACACACACACACACACACACACACACACACACCACAACACACACACAACCACACACACACACCACAACACAGACACAGACCACACAACACACACATACACACACAGTACACACACACCACACACACACACACACACACACACACACGCACACACAAGCACGTACAACAGTACACACACACACACACACAGACACACACACACAACACACACAACTTCTCTCGGCACAAAGCATTAGGCAGACAGACATAAAATCGATGGAGAAACAACATGTTATTCTTTCTCACACAGTGACAGCTTTACACTGCATTTCTGCCAGATTATAGAAACAATTTGCAGGCAGGTAACTCGTCATAGTGTTTAAAAATGACAAAATAACAACACAATCACACACATGAAGGAACACGCACCGCACGCATGCACACAGACACACAGACTTAAGAGACAACACACACACACACAACACACACACATACACAACACACACACACACACACGAGACAGGCACAGAAAAAGACAGACACAGACACAGATATAGACAGATGGACAGATAGACTGACAGACAGAAACACGCACACACACACATTCACACACACACACACACACCACACCACACACACACACACACACACACACACACACAACACACACACACACACACACACACACACGCATACGCACACACACACACACACACACACACACACACACACACACACCATAGTAGGCAACACACACACAATCACACACACACACACACACACACAACAACACGTCTGATAGGATATTATGGAAATAATTTGTCCAAACAATCACATCTATAAAAAGGGCAACTATGCAGACTAGAACGGTTTGGGAGCTATGGAAATAAGTACAGAAAAGAAACATTAATCTTTCAGAGATAAAAACATCGAGTTCTGTCAGAGAAAAGAAATTATCAAGACTTTGTCAGAGAAAAGAAACATGGAGTCTTGTAGAGAAAAGAAACATTGAATCTTGTCAGAGAAAAGAAACATTGAATTTTGTCAGAGAAAAGAAACATGGAATCTTGTCAGAGAAAAGAATCATCGGATCTTCTCAGAGAAAAGAATCTGGAATCTTGTCAGAAAAAGAATCATGGTCTTGTCAGAAAAAGAATCATGGAATCTTGTCAGAGAAAAGAATCATGGAATCTTGTCAGAGAAAAGAAACATGGAATCTTGTCAGAGAAAAGAAACATGGAATCTTGTCAGAAAAAGAACATGGAATCTTGTCAGACAAAAGAATCATGGAATCTTGTCAGAGAAAAGAAACATGGAATCTTGTCAGAGAAAGAAAGATTGAATGAGAATGAAA
>CM060318.1:57037909-57042909 GCA_030674155.1 Stramonita haemastoma | reverse complement strand
TAACAAACTCACCTAAGCGTTGTGTTTGTTTGTTCAGAACTCGTGTTTTGATGTCATTTTTTTTGCGTTGTATGCTTCCTGTTTCTGCTGTAGCAGCCATGGTGATATGTAAAGAAATATAATAATGATGATGATGATGATGATGATGAATGATGATGATGATAACATAATAATAATAATAATATAATATAATAATAATAATAATATAATAATAATATAATAATATAATGTTGATGATGACGATAACAATGACGACGACAACAACAATAACAACAATGATAACAACAACAACGACAACAACAATAATAACAACAACAACAACACAAAACAACAATGATAATAATAATAATAGTATGATGATAATAACAACAACAACAACAACAACAACAACAACAACAACAACAACAAACAAAACAACATAATAATAATAATATAATAATAATAATAATAATAATAATAATAATAATAATAATAAAATGACGATGAACGACACTATACTACTACTAACTATCTATGCTACTGCTATGCTACTGACTACTACTACTACTACTACTACTACTACTACTAGCTACTACTACTACTACTACTACTACTACTACTACTACTACTACTACTACTACTACTACTACATACTACTACTACTACTACTACTACTACTACTACTACTACTACTACTACTACTACTACTACAAAATGAAATTTTTAGAGCACTGTGGTCTCGTAAAGCAAAACAAATCAGAGCACTAAATGTGCATATAATGTGAGGATATCGTTGCTAGCAACACAGTAATTCAGTGGACACATAGCTCTTTTCCCCTGTAAATACAAGATTGTGTAAAAAACAACAAAAAAACGGACTTCAACAGCAAAACTTTAAATCGTCCTATAACTTATATTGTGTCAACATCAGAACACGAGTCTGTGATCAAACGCGGAGCATCCTCAGGATGTTGCAGGTCTTTACAAACCATGTTGTAAGCTACATTCCCTCTCCCTCCCCCCCTTCTCACTCCCCGCTCCCCCTCCTCCTCTCCCGATCCCCAACGTCGCATTCCATCAGGTCTTAGACCTGCGGTGTTGGTGCAAAACTTCCTGGTGTTGTCGCTCTGTTTGCAGACCTTATTTTAGCCCACAGAAGTGTGGCACCCATGGCAACAAGGAAGTCGTCTGTGGCAATTTAGTTCCAATGCAAATAAAATGAAATGGATGGTGTTTTTTTTTTTAATCGTCTCACATTCCTTGGTAGAGATGCTATGCTCAAAAGTGACACAAACGGTACATGACACCACTTTACACAATATAGATCACTAGAATGCTTCTCCGAAAGTCGGGATGAGGATGCCTTCATAGTAGACAAAAAACGGCTACATATGCAAAATCTCACCATTGGTGAATCTCGGAGCTCTAGGCGAGGAACCACCCCTCCCCCCCCCATCCCCAACAAAACGCACAGCACAACACCCCACCTTATCCCATCACACAACGCTTCTCCATATCACGCCACACCGGTCCCGTAATGTAAAACAACACATCATAACTTACCATACTACAACCCAACGCAACACAATGCAACACAGCAGAAAAGCACACCATACACACCACACCACACCACATCACACCACACCATACCACACCACACCACACCACACCACACCACACCACACCACACCACACCATACCACACAAAACCACACCACACAACCATACCACACCACACACACAACACCACACACACCACACCATACCACACCACACCACACCACACACACACACACACCACACCACACCATACCACACACCCACACCACACCACACTACCACACACACCACACAACACCACACCATACCACACCAACTACCACACCAACCACACCATAAACAACACACAACAATGGCAACACGCAACCCCCAAACCCCACCCAAAAACAAAAAACACAAAGCAAACAGAAAAGCTATGCACAACAAAGCTAGACAACACAAGCTATAGCCAGCTAGCACAGTGAGCGGCAAGAGCCATGACTGGAGGCACAGTGTGAGACACAGTGTCAGTGTGTCAGTGGCGGTGACAGATGAGAGGAGAGGGCCGGAATCATTGTCGCCCAGTACAATTAGCTTTGCCTTCACGGCAAAATGAATGAGCAAATCTGGTTGCGCTTCTACTATCCCCGTTCTCTCCCCTTTGTTTCGGTCTGCCTGTGTCTGTCTGTCTGTCTGTCTGTCTGTCTGTCTGTCTGTCTGTCTGTCTCTGTCTGTCTGTCTCTCTGTCTCTCTTCTCTCTCTCTCTCTCTCTCTCTCTCTCTCTCTCTCTCTCTCTCTCTCTCTCTCTCTCTCTCTCTCTCTCTCCTGAACCATGCACGCAGAACATTTTGCGCACACGTTAAAACCTGTTCCACCTGTAGAAAGAGTAGGCTATTTTGTGTGAAAAGGAAGGTGGAAGGATGGTTAAGATGTTCGCCTGCCAACAAGTAAACAGAGGTTCTGGGTTCGATTCCCAGCCTCGCCCTTTCTTCTCAGTTTGACGAAAAAATCGAAGTGAATGCCAGTCATTCGGATGAGACTATAAACCGATGCCCCGTGTGCAAACGCACGAACATCTTGCGCACAAGTTAACAACCTGTTCCGCCTTTCCAAAGATCAGGTCACAGTGTGCCGGTAGGAGCGGATGACAACCCCCCCCAAAAAAAACCACATCACACCGTGTTTAGGCACCATCCCTGAGGAAAATTCTGGGAATTGGAGTCCCTAGAGCGGTTTGTGGCTGTATATGGCAACGTTCTGGTGGCTCCTGCGACGGCACTGAAACCATGTGTAACGGCGATTGCCTTTCCAATGGACCATATCCAGCGACGTGGAGAGAGAGAGAGAGAGATGATGAGTAGAGAAAAGAGAGAGAGAGAGAGAGAGAGAGAGAGAGAGAGAGAGAGAGAGAGAGAGGAGAGAGAGAGAGAGGTCTGCTACATGGGTAACAGCTTGATCTCCATATTTACTTACCCAGGCTTTGCGCTCTAGGATCTAGAGCGCAACACCATAGTCTTCCGAGACAGACAGATGCTTACTATGCGTGTGTGTGGGAACATAATGACTAAAAAAAATTCAAAAACCGCACGCACAAGTGTTTGAAGTAAATAAAATAAAAGAAAAACGTGAGTGCTTATTCCATTATCATCGAAATAAAAGAATACATGAATGAATAAATAATAAATAAACAGATAAATAATAAATAAATAAAATATAAACGTGGTCTTACCTTCACCTTAGAATGAACGAGCAAAACTTGTGTCCATCTTTTCCCTACCTAGACTTCTTCTGTCTCTGCCTCTCTTTGTCTGACTCTGTCGTCTGTCTGTCTGTACGTCTGTCTGTACGTCTGTCTGTATCTCAGGCTCTGTCACTGTGTCTCTCCCCTGGGATGGTGTGGGCCTTTTGCAATTAGGTTTGCCTTCACCGCAAAATGAATGAGCAAATATGCTACTCACCCACCCACCCCGACCTCACTCTCTCTGTCTATAGTCTGTTTATCTGTCTCTGTCCGTCTGTCTGTCTGTCTTCTGTCTGTCTGTCTCTATCCTTTTCTCTGTCTCTGTCTGTCTCTATCTCTCTGTATCCTTTTCTCTGTTTCTGTCTCTATCTCTCTGTCTGTATGTCTGTCTGTCCCTGTGTGGGTGTGTGTCTCTTTGTCTCTGTCTCTCTCTCTCTCGGAATCATGTGTGTCCTGTGCAATTAACGCTTTCCCTGCAAAATGAATGAGCAAATTTAGGAACTTCCCCTCCCCCCCACCTCTCTCTTTCTCTTCCCTTTTCTTTCCCTCTCTGTATATTTGTCTATCTGGCTGATACAATGTATTTCAATAAAGGTATTAAAATTAAGTAATATAAAAAGTACACAATACTTGTTTCCTATGTTCAACAAAATGTCTCTGTCTCTCTGTCTTTCTCTATCTCGCTGTGTGTCTCTCTTTCTCCCTGTCTCTCTGTCTCTGTCTCTCGCTATCTCTCTGTCTCTCTCTGTATGTCTCTTCTGGAATCATGTGGGCCTGTGCAATTAGGTTTGCCTTCATAGCAAAATGAATGAGTAAATCTATCTATCCACCTCTTCTCTATCTCTCTCTGTCAATAGTCTCTCCTTGTCTCTATCTCTGTCTGTCTGTATTTCTGACTGTCTGCCTCTCTTTCTCTTTCTGTCTCTTTCTGTGTGTGTTAGTTAAAGAGAGAGAGAGAGAGAGAGAGAGAGAGAGAGAGAGAGAGAGAGAGAGAGAGAGAGAGAGAGAGAGAGAGAGAAGAGAGAGAGAGAGAGAGGCTCAGATACAGACAAAGGCAGACAGCCATCAAGAAAGTGTATCTGAAAAAAGCTTTTGGACTCCGCTTAAAAACAGAAACAATTTCTCTTGTTTGCTTATCATTAAAGACTACTCTTACGAAACTCTCCATTTCACAATAGAGACTTTGAGTTACTTCAAACTAGGATGTGAAACTAGAGGAAAGAAAACAAAATTATGGAAAAAAAGAACTTTAATCACGATTGGGAAAATATTTTTAAAACATCGTAATTTGAAATCAAAGGCAATGCGTTTTTTCCGTAAATGTACCATTACTTGTTTGTCTTTTATAGTAACTTTGTCACTTTCATTTCTGATTAAAACTGCTTATTGTTTCGAAATGCGATAAGTGAGAACAACAATAAATGTCAAACCAGGAAGTTAGGTTTATTTGTTTGCTTGTTTGTGTGCTAGGTTGTTTTTTTTTTGCTGATAAAATTGGCAGACTTTGAAACTTGCTGTGTTTTGTTTTATTTTACTTTCCAGTCTTTGGCTTTGTTTACACTGCCGGTTGTATACTTTCTTTCTTCTTCTTCTTCTTTTTTTTTGGTAAAAAAATCGACCATGACGGAATTGCTTCGTTTTCTTAACATTTGTTCTGTTCGGGGTTGTATTGTTTTCACCCTCGTTTATTGTTGTTGTTTTGTTGTGCTGCTTTCTCCCACGTCTCGTGGCCACGTTTCGC
>CM060318.1:57022909-57030409 GCA_030674155.1 Stramonita haemastoma | reverse complement strand
CAAAGTTGAAAAGAGACAGGACTGTTATTGATTAGATCCAAACGCAAAACAATAAATTACATACTTTGTGTGGAAGATTGTTTGAAGAATGGATTAGAGACATGCAAGTTACTCTCCTCGTTCATTGATTTGAGTTATGTTTTTTTTTTTTTTAGCTGAATAAACATTGCTTTTTCACATTTTTTTCTCTATCTTCTGTCGTTCGTTTCAAACTATATTTCAATATTTTTATTCAGAATTAAAAAAAAAAGATAAAAACAAACAGTGCCCAAATTTTGACTGATATACAACAACAGACAGGAGAACACGATGACCGTTGAGATATATTGAGTTGTGAGCAGATATGGATAGCAATATTGTGAACAGGCATTTTATGACTGACAGTAATGGATTGTAAAAGGAATTTACTCCAGGCCGTTTTGAATTTATCATTTTCCTTTTATTACTTTCGTGTTTTGAAAATGTTTAATATGAATAAAGAATATTGAGGGAGTGAAAACAAAATGGTATTGCTGTCTTTGTTTAAAATAAGGTACGCTCACACGCACGCACGTACGCACGCACGGATGCAGGCAGGAAGGCAGGAAGTCAGGTTCACACACACACATACACACACACAAGCACACGCATACACACCACACACACATGCAAACTCACACACAAGCAGACGCATACACACCACACACACCACATGCACACACACATACATACACACACTAACCCCCCCCCCCACACACACACACACACACTTATTCTATCACACGTCTGCAATCTGACACCCCTGTATGAGCAACTGCCGAGATGCTCGGTAGAGAGGATTTCCCCTGGAGTTTACAGCAGTATCGACTTCACTCCCCCCCAATTCCTTTAGATGAGTCTATGAACCAAAGTCCCATGCACGAACACTTGCAGAACTTCTTGTACACATGTTAAGACCTGTTCCGCCTTTCGGAAAAAAAGATATCGCGTACCGGTTGGAACACATGACAGAATGATAAAAAAACAAAAACAAAAACAAACAAACAAACAAACAACTACAACAGTAAAGTGCATGCACACTGGTGTCGTGGTAAGACATCGTCCTCAAAGTCAGAATGCAGAAATCTTAATTGCGGGCAAACAGTGGAGTACACAACATCTCACCATTGTTAAACCTCAGAGCTCCAGCCGAAGAACGAAACAAATAATAAAGGTTTCCACATGATACAAAACGTTCACTCTTATCTGATACAATTATTTCTGTTTTAACGCTTTTATAACACAAAAAACCCCATAAAAGAAATCTTGACATTTCTAAGCCATCAATGGTAATCAGGTTAACAGAACTGGTTCATATGCACTCCAAGCATTGCGAAAGCTGCCAAAACGTTAGTGTTTTAAAATTAAAAAATACAACCATGTTTAGCGCATTGAATTTGTTGTGTCTTTTAGAATGTTTTGGATATTTATTCTAATGCAGGTATACTCGGCAAGCGTTTTGTAGTTTTACATTTAAATACACACATTCTATTTCGGGTAGTTTCCCGAAACTACGTGATATGTGAGTCGCGCATGCTCGGAAGTCCTTCGGATGAGACTATAAACCGAGGCCCCGTGTGCGAACGCACGCAGAACATCTTACGCATACGTTACATCCTGTTCCACTTTTCGTAAGAGCAGGCCATCGTGTGCCGGTGGGAACAGATGACATGATTTACAAAACTGCATACAAACGGGGACTTGATGTAAAAAAGCACATGAGTGCTTATCCATTATCCTCGATATGAAAAAAAGGAGAAAAGAATAAAGAAGAAGCCATATTGTGTATGCTTCCGGAAGATATGCTTTAATCTTCCTCACGCTCTCTGGAATGGTGGAACATTGGAATATATCATTAATTTCGAAATACTGTTCGACTCTGAAGAAAAGTTGACTTTAAATCTTAAGGGAGTTGTTACTATGGCACGTTTAATAAAATAGGCGACGAACAGTATTCTAAAAATAATGTGCAAGATCACATTTGCGCAAAGAATATGAAATGGTCTGTCACTAATTTTGACATAGCGCATAATTATTTTACAGTGTTGGTTTCACCCACTGTTTGAGAAATTACGTTTGCTGATTTTATCCGATAATACAGTTTGGGTTTGTTGTCATTTAGATTGTACATGATTTGGCTTTATGAACGAACAAACTCATTTCCAAGAAATCGACGTACTTTTTCTGACCACATAGAATATTAAACATTATTCTTAGCTGAATTCAGGATCTGGAAGTGGGCTTTTTCTTCTACTTTATGCAGATTAAGTATTATATCCTAGGACTTCGTGTCGGTTCGTAAGTTTAACTTTACAACCAACCCCTTCATTAGCCACTGAAAATAAATAAACAAAGAAAAGTACCCCCCCCCCACCACACACACACACACACACACACGCATACGCACACACACACACACACAACACACACACACACACACACACACACACACACACACACACACACACACACACACACACACACACACACGCCACACACACACACTATAAAATTGAACGAGAACACTAACATTTCCGTCATTTTCAGACCATTCTTGTTCAGCCATATTTCTCAACATCTCAGCATCTATTTTGAGCTCTAAACCCCCAATTCAAAGACAGCAGAAATGACAATATTGAGATCGTTGAGATCATAATATAGCGTTGGGCTCGTGTTTTGTTGTTGGTGTTGTTAATGTCATGTCTTTATTTATTCATTTTTTATTTATATATTTTTATTTTTTTAT
The DNA here is from genome assembly GCA_030674155.1 of Stramonita haemastoma. Taxonomy (NCBI): domain Eukaryota; kingdom Metazoa; phylum Mollusca; class Gastropoda; order Neogastropoda; family Muricidae; genus Stramonita; species Stramonita haemastoma. The sequence goes on along the minus strand of CM060318.1, from coordinate 57,027,645 downwards.
TTTTACTGTTGATGTTTGAAGCTAACAGCCGAAGACGCCATTGCACGATGTCAGATTGAGGGGATCAGGTGTAGAATGTGTCGCAAAATGAGCGCGAAAAACAAAACAACGCAAAACAATGCAAGATCGGAAGAAGGAATGGGCGTAATCAATGATTTCTATTTAAAATCTGTGTTCTTTTTTTTATCTACCTGTCACAATTTAGCCATTTCTGTTGGTGTTTTTAGTTGTTTTTTTTTCTATCTCTCTTTCCGTCTCTGTCTCTCTATGGCTCTTTTTGTCCGTCTCTCTCTGTCTCTTTATTTCTCTCTTCTCTCTTCGTCTCTTTCTTTTTTCTTTCTTGTCTTTTAGTTTTGTTTGTTTGCCAGTTATGCCTCCCTATCTGTCTGAGTCTCTGTCTGTCCCTCTGTCAGTGTCTGTCTCTGTCTCTTTTTAATCGATCGACCTATCTATCTATCTATCTATCTATCTATCTATCTATCTATCTATCTATCTATCTATCTATCTATCTATCTATCTATCTATCTATCTATCTATCTATCTATCTCTCTCTCTGTCTCTCTATCTATCTCTCTGTCTCTCTCTCTCTCTCTATCTATCTATCTATCTATCTATCTATCTATCTATCTATCTATCTATCTATCTATCTATCTATCTATCTATCTATCTATCTATCTATCTATCTATCTATCTGTCTGTCTGTCTGTCTGTCTGTCTGTCTGTCTGTCTATCTATCTATCTATCTATCTATCTACACACATTTGATTTACATCCTTTGGATGAGACTATTAACCGAGGCCCCATGTGCGAACGCACGCAGAACATGTTGCGCACACGTTAAATCCTGTTCCGCTTTTCGTAAGTGTAGGCCATTGTGTACCGGTGGGAACAGCTGACAGGATTTACAAACTGCATACACACGAGGACTGGATGTAAAAAAAGCACATGATTGCTTATTCCATTATCCTCGATATAAAAGATCAGAATAGATGTAAAAAAGCATATAGCTATAGGTGCTTATTCCAATTTCCTCGGAATAAAAGAATAAATAAAAGAATAAATAGATAGATAAATAAATACATACACTCACACATATGTCACACCCCTCCTCCCCCCCCCCCACATACATACAGAAACATCAAAAGACCGATTGCGTAATTCTATATTATGTTTGTTGTGGATTTTGTTGTTGTTTTTTTAATCACGGAAGTTATATTAGCAGGAAAAGGAGCTTTCCCTATCTTGCCTTATTGCACTGAGTGCGCTCTGAATTGGCCATCATTGCAGCTACCCCAGTATGAAGTGATCAAAGAATTCATGTCCTCTGCTTGTGTTCGACGGTTCTCTCTCTCTCTCTGTTCCCCCCCCCCCCCCCTTCTCTGTCTTTCTATCTCCTCCTCTCTCTGTGTGTGTCTCTCTCTGTGTCTGTCTTTCTCACTGTCTCTCTCTCTCTCTTTCTCTGTCTGTCTCTTTCTTTCTCTCTCTCTCTGTCTCTGTCTCTCTCTCTCTCTCTCTCTCTCTCTCTCTCTCTCTCTCTCTCTCTCTCTCTCTCTCTCTCTCTCTCTCTCTCTCTCTCCATAACTCTCTGTCTCTGTCTGTCTTTCTCTCTGTCTCTCTTTCTCTCTCTCTCTCTCATCCCTCTCTGTCTCTGTCTCTCTCTGTCTCTGTATGTCTGTGATTCTGTCTCTCTCTGTGTCTCTCTCTCTCCGTACCCAATATCGTCATTAACAAGGCTGTAAGCTCCTCCCGGATGCCTTTGAGGAACAGATAAGGAGTTCTCGGTTTGGTGGCTAGAGCAGAGGTTTACTTGTTAATATTGTTGTTGTTGTTGTTATTATTATTATTTTGCAGTGAGTACTCAAGCTAGCTAGGTTATTTACCGTCACTTCATATAATCTCTATGTTGTCTTTGTTTTTCCGTATTTTGTGTGTCCATGGGTTATCTTTCTGTCTCTGTCTGTCTGTCTGTCTGTCTGCCTCTCTCTGTCATTAATATACATAGTGACACGCAAATACCAATACATACATGCGTGCACACACACACACACAAACACACACGCACACACACACTCTCTCTGTGTCTCTGTGTGTGTGTCTCTCTCTGTCTTTCTTTCAGTATCTCTGTGTGTCTCTCGCTCTCTTTGTCTCTCTCAGTTACACACACACACACACACACACACACACACACACACACACACACACACACACACACACACACACACACACACACACACACACACACACACACACACACACACAGAGACAGACAGACAGACAGACATAGACAGACAGCAGAGACAGAGTGTGTAAGTGAGTGTTTGTCCAGGCACATATTTGTGTGCATGGTCACATGCATGCAACTATATAGATCTATGAGAAAGAGAAAATAGAAACAGACAGACAGAAAGACACACATACACATAGAGACACTGAAACACAGACCAACCATAACATAGTCTGCACGTACTGCAAGCACACCAATTATTTATGTTGCTTCACGAAGCAAGGAAAAAAACACCGATGGCAGTAAAAACAAGTTCAAAGACTAGTTATATTGATCAACGAAGATAAAAATATAAAACGAAACCTGCAAAATGCCAGGAAAAATCTAAAACATGCAGGATAAACATTTAATGAGTTCATGCACTTTCGATCGCAGCAAAGTACACAGCATATACTGCTGACTACCAAATAAAAAATCAATTACTAAAATCTAAAAATTTTTTTAAATAAGAAACACACACACAAACTAAAATAGAGACTACAAAACTGGCTTAAGAAGAAAATAAAAGAATGAGAATGGAAAAATTAAGAAAAAAAGTAGAGACAAAAATAGCAGCCTAAAGCTGTTTGGAAAATGATGAAAGAATGGAGCAATGATATTCTCTTTTGTGTGTTAGCGTCTTGTGCTAGCTTACTGCTAATTCTGTCTTATTGCATGTCGGTCTGTTTGTCTTGCGTGAGCAGTGTGTAGGTATATGTGTGTGTGTGTGTGTGTGTGTGTGTGTGTGTGTGTGTGTGTGTGTGTGTGTGTGTGTGTGAGTGCATGTGTGTGTGTGTTAGCGTGGGCGCGTTAATGAGAGAGAGAGAGAGAGAGAGAGAGAGAGAGAGAGAGAGAGAGAGAGAGAGAGAGAGAGAGAGAGAGAGAGAGAGAGAGAGAGAGAGAGAGAGAGAGAGAGAGAGAGAAAGTAACGCCTTCTATGTTTGCAAAAGTAACAATGTTTTCTCGGTAGTCATTTTCGTTACTTTCCTACTTCCTTTTCCTGTTTCATTTTCTTGCATAGATTGACCAATTAGTCGATCGATCAGTTCTTGGTTTGTCATCTGTTCTTCTTCTTGTTCTTGTTCTTCTTCGTTTTTTTGTCCTCCATCTAGAATCTATCATCTTTTACTCCCTTTACCCTCCATACTATCCCGTCCCTTTTTTTCTTTACTTTCCATCGAAGAATGTGTTTCCCATTTTCTTGTTTACATCTCTCTCTCTCTCTCTCTCTCTCTCTCTCTCTCTCTCTCTCTCTCTCACTCTCTCTCTCTCTCAAGTAAATATAATACTAGCTTTCCTACCTTTTCATTCTTTGTTTTTTAAGGGTGGGGGTTCTTTTTTTAAATCTTAATTCAGTAAAGAAAATTTTGTTTTCCTTTCTTTCTCTTCTTTATATTTTCTTCTTCTTTTTTCCCTTTTTAATAAAAAAAGAGAGAGACACTGAAATAACACTGAAATAACATTTGATTTCCATTCTCTTTGCTTCTTAAGATTATTTTTTCTGTCTTCTTTTTTCTTTCTTCTCTTTTGATCTGAATTCAATAGAATAATACGGAGAAAAGGACCTGGATTCAATCAGCGCAATGAGTACACTAATCAAGTCTTGAAGGCAAGCACAGGTGGAGTCTATAGATAACATGCATTTCGCGAAAGAAGACACTGACAAGATGTAATCATCATTACCGTCAACAGACATCAGGGAAATATTTTATTCATTTATAATATGTTAGTAGCAGCCTTTGATTAGCGCTAAAGAAAACAACTTTTTTAAAGAGATGTGTGTGGATCTGTAGTATAGAAGTAAACGCACTCGCCTAGAGAGAGAGAAGTTGCGGATTCGATCCTAGTTGGGTCCCGAAAGTTTACCCTTATCCATTAGACTTTGAATGGTGTTTAAGGACTAATCTTTTGGAGGTAACGTTAAACCGAGGTCCTGTTTGCAACAGACATTTTGTGCGCGTGAAAGCACCCATGGCACTAAGAGAGTTGTCCCTGGCAAATTTCTGTGGAAATGGGCACTCTCATAGGGAAATAGGTAAATAATAGAGCGTTGTAAGCACGTCCTGTATATCATACAAACTGGAATTATTTTTGGATTAATGGCTGGCGCTGCTTTAGTGGTGATGTGCGGGAAGAGAAGGCCGAATTTCATGCCGAGGAATATGCTGTGACTGAAAGTAGTGTGCAGTACACTACACTACACTACACTACACTACACTACACAACAGTACGCTACACTACACTACGCTACGCTACGCTACACTACACTACGCTACGCTACGCTACACTACACTACACTACACTACACTACACTACACTACACTACGCTACACTACACTACACTACACTACACTACACTACACTACACTACACTACACTACACTACACTACACAACAGTACGCTACACTACACTACGCTACGCTACGCTACACTACACTACACTACACTACACTACACTACACTACACTACGC
>CM060318.1:57012597-57015097 GCA_030674155.1 Stramonita haemastoma | reverse complement strand
TTCTTTTTTTCTTTTTTTTTTATATATGTATTCGCTGAAATAACACTGAAATAACATTTGATTTCCACTCTCTTTGCTTCTTAAGATTATTTTTTTCTGTCTTCTTTTTTCTTTCTTCTCTTTTGATCTGAATTCAATAGAATAATATGGAGAAAAGGACCTGGATTCAATCAGCGCAATGAGTACACTAATCAAGTCTTGAAGGCAAGCACAGGTGGAGTCTATAGATAACATGCATTTCGTGGAAGAAGACACTGACAAGATGTAATCATCATTACCGTCAACAGACATCAGGGAAATATTTATTCATTTATAATATGTTAGTAGCAGCCTTTGATTAGCGCTAAAGAAAACAACTTTTTTTTTAGAGATTTGTGTGGATCTGTAATATAGAAGTAAACGCACTCGCCCAGAGAGAGAGAGAAGTTGCGGATTCGATCCTAGTTAGTACCCGAAAGTTTACCCTTATCCATTAGACTTTGAGTGGTGTCTAAGGACTAATCTTCTGGATGAAACGCTAAACTGAGGTCCTGTTTGCAACAGACATTTTGTGCGCGTGAAAGCACCCACGGCACTAAGAGAGTTGTCCCTGGCCAATTTCTGCAGAAAAAGGCACTTTCATTGGGAAATAGGTAAATAATAGAACGTTGTAAGCACGTCCTGTATATCATACAAACTGGAATTGTTTTTGGATTAATGGCTGGCGCTGCTTTAGTGGTGATGTGCGGGAAGAGAAGGCCGAATTTCATGCCGAGGAATATGCTGTGACTGAAAGTAGTGTGCAGTACACTACACTACACTACATTACACTACACTACACAACAGTACGCTACACTACACTACGCTACGCTACACTACACTACACTACACTACACTACACTACACTACACTACACTACACTACACTACACTACTCTACAACACAACACAACACAACACAACACAACACAACACAACACAACACAACACAATGCAGCACACTACAATAAATTTGTATACGTTGATGATCGATACTTTAATGACCACAGATTCTTCCTTTCAGTTTTTAAACTTCCATTTTTTACTCTTCACTTTTTCCCCCTCCTCTTTCTCTTTGTCGCTCTCTGCCTTGGTTTTTATCTCTGTCTGTCTGTCTGTCTGTCTGTCTGTCTGTCTGTCTGTCTGTCTGTCTGTGAATACTTACTCTGTTACCCTTGAAAAATAACGATCATTCATTCATTCATTCATTCATTCATTCATTCATTCATTCATTCATTCATTCATTCATTCATTCATTCATTCATTCATTCATTCATTAAAATCTCTGTCTCTGTCTGTATGTCTTTCTCTGTATCTCTCTCTCTGTGTTTCTCTGTCAGTCTGTCTGTTTCTATGTCTGTCTCTCTTTGTGTCTGTTTCTATGTCTGCCTCTCTCTGTGTCTGTCTGTCTGTCTGTCTGTATGTGTCTCTGTATCTGTCTCATTTCGTTGTGGCATGCCTCACTCTCTTTCCCATAGTGTGGACATGTATTGCCGCAAAGTTGACGTGTATTGCCTAATCAGTGAACCTGGACCCCATCCATAATTGCAATCCATGTCAGCCACAGGTAGGGTTAAGCAGTTCGCGAACAGCTCCAGAATTTAATATACCGTTCTCTTCTTTAAACACAAGAAATCGAAGTGATTCAATCGTATAGAGAGAATGGAAGGGATGGGGAAGGAGAGGGAAGGAAGTGTGAGCGTTTTAAAACTAGTTTCATGTCTTAAAAAGTTCTATATGAAGGAGCGAAGTTAGTAATGTGCCTAGTCATTGTTCAGATTTTTCTTTCTGTACTAATTGTTCCGGTTCTTTTTTAAAGAGTTTCTTGAAGAGTACTCTTCAGGAGAAATTATGACGCAAATAACAAAGCAAACTATCAATATGGTGCAGAAAAAAATTGCTGCAGAAAAATTGCTTCACCTTGCACATCTTTGCCATAGTGTTGACATGAATTGCTGCAAAGTTCACGTGTCTTGTCTAATCAGTAAACCCTTCCCACATCCATAGTAATCCATGTCAGCGCATACACAACACACACACACACACACACACACACACACACACACACACACACACACACACACACACACACACACACACACACACGCACACACACACATATGTATATATATATATATATATATATATATATATATATATATATATATATATATATATATATATATATATATATATATATATATATATATATATTATTGGTTGTTGCTCGGCGCGCGGCTAGAGCTCCAAGGTTCACCAAATGATGAGATTATTGCGTATTCGACCGTTTTTGCAATCGTGTCCCTCTGTCTCCTGTGACCCCAAAGACACAATCATTTTTCTTTATCCCCGATGACTTGAAATACACCATGCCTTTCGCCGTGACACGGTCCCCTGTTAAAGTCTGTCCCGAGCCATAAGGCTCATCAGGCTGGTGCTTATCTCGGTTTCTGTGGCGTTAAGCGACTGAGAGTCATAGACTC
>CM060318.1:57002597-57007597 GCA_030674155.1 Stramonita haemastoma | reverse complement strand
AACCTAATACCTCTGGCGCCAGTCTGGTGTCAAAGAATTCGATCTCTGGTCTTCTCCTCCCTTTTTGGGTAAGGGCCACGTGGGGCTCATAGACACTCGGGGATCAAAAAACCGTTTATTTCTGCTCCGTGTAGATCCCAAAAAGGGGTCCAAGCCTGGAGTGATTTGTTTCCATTTTAAAGGACCCAGGATAAATCTTAGTCAAGGTCTAGTCACGTCTATGTTATTTTGATTCAAGAAGAAAGACCCATAAAAGACATTTGTTGTTGTTTATTCAATGACCAAAAAAAAGTTAATGGAGTAAGACTTGATTTCATTTTATGTATTTGATTTATTTATTCTGTTATTTAGAAGATAATGGAATAAGCACTAGAGAGATTTTTTTTACATCCAGTCCCTGCGTGTATGCAGTTTTTTGTAAATTTTGCCATCCGTTACCACCGGCAAACAGTAACCTACTCTTCCGAAAAGTGGAACAGGTTTTAACGTAGGCGCAAGATGTTCTGCGTACGTTTACACGGGGCCTTAGTTTATAGTCTCATCCGAAGGACTTTTGGAGGGAAGTGGATTCGGCACTGGTATTAATTCTAGGGGGAAAATCCCCTTGAACGGGATTTCGAACCCGGGCCAGCAGATCGCGAACACAAGGCACAAGGCTCTAACCACCAAGGTCTCTCGTCTCTTGTTAAAATAGAAAACTACACACACACACACACACACACACACACACACACACACACACACACACACACACACACACACACACACACACACACACCACACACACACTCACACACAGAAACACAGACACACAGACACACCCCCCACAACACAACCACACACACACACACACACACACACACACACACACACACACACACACACACACACACACACACACACACACACACACACACACACACACACACACACACACACGCGCGCACACACACACACGCACACAGAGCCAGCCACACAGACACAACTGAAAACAGACCAAGACCTCTTTTACAGACTGAAATCGATTTTTCTAGATCAGATAGAAAAGTAAGCGTGACAACGTATCTGCGAGGACCGGTTTCCATTTCACGGTTCAAACACTTTGAAATGAACACTTAAACACCAGCTTTTGAATGACCCAAGCAAAACCACGCTTACCATCTTGAAGTAACGATGGTCCGGTGGTTATAGCGTTGTGCATTGCGCCAGCGATTTGATGGCCCGAGTTCGAGCCCAGGGTCAAGCTACCCCAAGATGTTCGTTCGACGGTATCCTGCAGTTAACATCAGTGTCAACTCTCGAAGGTTCTTCGAATGAGACTATAAACCGAGGTCCTTTGTGCAAACGCACGCAGAACATCTCGTACACAATTTAAAACATGTTCTGAACGCACGCAGATCATCTCGCGCACATGTTAAAACATTCCGAGAGCACGCAGAACATCTCGCACACGTAACACATGTTCTGAACGCACGCAGAACATCTCGCACACACGTTAAAACATGTTCACCTTGTAGAGTAGGCCATTCGTGAGGGTGGAAACATGATAAAATTCACGAAAAAGGATGCACGCCGAGACTGGATTAAAAAACCCCCAACTCAACCCATTATCCTCGAAATACAGGAGGAAAATGAACGCACAAATAAATGAATACATGCATGCATAAACAAATAAGACAACAAAGAGACAAACAAACAAACAAATAAAAAAAGGATAGCATCTAAAGGATAAAAGGTTAAACAAAAGATTGTTTCTTGTGAAAAAAGAATGCTTCGGCATTCTGTCGGAGGCGTTTTTAATGAGTAAAGGGACACACACACACATACACACGCCCACGTACATGTACGCAAGCGCGCATGTGTATGTGCGCGCGCGCATATGTGTGTGACTATGCGAAGGTGTAAGTAAGTAAGTAAGTAAGTAAGTAAGTAAGTAAGTAAGAAATAAGTAAGTAAGTAAGTGTGTTTGCACATGTACAAGCGCATAATATAGGAAAGCATTAATCTATATAATGATTTAGTTCTTTTTTCCGCTTTTATTCCATTTTTTGGTCCTTTCGTGTTTATTTGCTTTCTCCTTTTCCTTTCTGCTAGTTTTGCATTTATTTTTGGTAGCTTTTTTTCTGTTCTCAGTCACCTTTTAGCCTAGCTGTTTCAAAACTTACTTTCCTCCTATTTTCTTTCATCCTTTGCCATATCTCTCTCTCTTCTCTCTGTCTGTCTCTCTCTCTGTCTCTGTCTGTCTGTCTGTCTGTCTCTCTCTCTCTGTCTCTGTGTGTGTGTTGTTGTGTGTGTGTCTCTCTCTCTCTCTCTCTCTCTCTCTCTCTCTCTCTCTCTCTCTCTTCTCTCTCTCTCTCTCTCTCTCTCTCTCTCTCTCTCTCTCTCTCTCTCTCTCTCTCTCTCTCTCTCTCTCTCTCTCTCTCTCTCTCTCTCTCTCTCTTCTTCTTTCTCTCTCTCTCTCTCTCCTCTCTCTCTCTCTCTCTCTCTCTCTCTCTCTCTCTCTCTCTCTCTCTCTCTCTCTCTCTCTCTCTCTCTCTCTCTCTCTCTCTTCTCTCTCTCTCTCTCTCTCTCTCTCTCCTCCTCTCTCTTCTCTCTTCTCTCTCTCTCTCTCTCTCTCTCTCTGTCTCTCTGTCTGTCTGTCTGTCTTCTGTCTCTGTCTGTCTGTCTCTGTCTCTCTCTCTCTCTCTCTCTGTTTTTTCCCTTTTACCTTTCTGTTTTGGCCACTCTGTACTTTTTTCTTTGTCTGTTTATTTTGTCTTTGTTGTTTGTGTTGCATGCTTATTAGCTCTTTGTTTTCTGATTGTTTTTCAGAAGTTTTATTTTTTTGGAAAATCGTGTTTTGAGCCATCTTGCATGCAGATTACAACAATGAAATAAAAGAAAAGGAGGAGAAAATAAAAGTTGAAGAAACATACACAGGGTAGCTCTCACAGAGAGAGAGGGAGAGAGAGAGAGAGAGAGAGAGAGAGAGAGAGAGAGAGAGAGAAGAGAGAGAGAGAGAGAGAGAGAGAGAGAGACAGACAGACAGACAGACAGACAGACAGACAGACAGACAGACAGACAGACAGACAGACAGACAGACAGAATGAATGAATAATCTTTATTTTTCAAGGGTAACAGAGTAAGCATTTCCTACTTTTTTTTCATCCGGCGCTTAGAGAGAGAGAGAGAGAGAGAGAGAGAGAGAGAGAGAGAGAGAGAGAGAGAGAGAGAGAGAGGAGGAGAGAGAGAGAGAGAGAGAGAGAGAGAGAACAGAGAGAGAGTTAGAGAGAGAGAGAACAGAGAGAGACAGAGAGAGACAGAGACACAGAGAGACAGAGAAAGACAGACAGACAGACAGACAGAGACACAGACAGAGACAGACACAAACAGATAGATAACCAAATAGACAAAAGAGACTGAGAAAAAACAAAAAAGAAAAGAAAAGAAAAAAAGGGACAGAGGAAAGGGGTAGGAGGAGCAGGATTACAGAAAGCTTGTTCGATCATGGCTGGAGGCCACACACAGCCTGTATGTAGCTCGCTCGGGGAGATGTGTCCTATTACTGTTTGATATCCTAGGGATTACAGATCAGCGGAAACAAGAAACAAAATCCATTTTTCCATTCACTCACTCCTCTTGTTTACAGCTTTGCTGACCAAATATAGTGCCCCTCCCTTCCCCCCCCCTCCCGCCCTCCCTGACCTGGGGAAACCAGCAGAATAGGACCAGCGCTACGAGATGCATTTCGTTAATGAGGGTCGTTTTGGTTTGTGGATTTTTTGTTTTGCTCTCCTTTTGTGGAGCAGTGGTGTGGTGTGTATGCTGTTTATAGTGATTACTGGATTGAGGGAGGAGAGAGAGAGAGAGAAGGGGGAGGGGAGAGAGAGAGAGGGGGAGGGGAGAGAGAGGGGAGGGGGATGAGAGAGGGGGGAGGGGAGAGAGGGAGAGAGAGAGGAGGGGGGAGGGGAGAGAGAAGAGGAGTGAGGGGGGCAGGAGAGGGGAGGGAGAAAGAGAGAGAGAGAGAGGTGGGAGGAGGGGGAGAGAGAGAGTAGAGGGGAGGGAGAGAGGGAGAGGGAGGAAAGAGAGAAAGAAAGAAAGAGAGAGAGAGAGAGAGAGAGAGAGAGAGAGAGAGAGAGAGAGAGAGAGAGAGAGAGAGAGAGAGAGAGAGAGAGAGAGAGATACAGAGACAGAGAGACAGAGAGACAGAGACAGAGAGGAATATTTCTTTATGTTATGTGATAGAAACGTTTTGGTTCGTGGATTTTCTCTCTTAGTCAGCAGTGGTGTGCATAACGTTTTAGTGACCACAGGAGTTGGAGAGAGGAGAGAGAGAGAGAGAGAGAGAGAGAGGAGAGAGAGAGAGAGAGAGAGAGAGAGAGAGAGAGAGAGAGAGGAGAGAGAGAGAGAGAGAGAGAGAGAGAAGAGAGGAGAGAGAGAACAGAAGAGACAGAGAAGAGAGACAGAGACAGAGAGACAGAGACAGAGACAGACAGAGACAGAGAGAGGTATTGCTTCATGCTACATCAAAGAAATGGGATGAAGTATAAGGCTCATTAACACACTGGTGTGAAAAGATATCAGACTCATTACTATCCTGGGCCAAAGAGAGAATGTTGTGGGCTGATAGCTTTTATGTCAGATTTCGTAATGAAGTCACTTCGCTGCAACACCACCCCCCCCCCCCCACCTCGGCAACAAACCCTTTATAGAAAGGAAAAGCCTACTAATAAAAATGTTATTAACGTTGCTACCACCAACATCATTACTACCATCACCATAACCATACTGATGGAGAGGCAGTTATAGGGGTAACAATAGTAATAAAAATGAAAATATTGGTAGTTTCAATAATGATGATAGTAACAATAATAGAACATGATAGTGGTAATGGTGATGATAATAATAACGATGATATTAATAGAAACATTAATGATGATGACGATGATGATGATCCTGTAATGATAATAATGATGATAATAATAATGATAATAAAAATGATAATGATGATAATAATAACA
>CM060318.1:56977597-56995097 GCA_030674155.1 Stramonita haemastoma | reverse complement strand
AAAAAGCCACAACGCTAATAATCTGCTGGCCTTATTTTTGGCCAACAACCTTGCCTTGGTAACTGTCAGGGCCTGTCCATGTGTGTGCGTGTCTCTCCATTTGCCCCGTAATCTGTTTATCTGTCATACCAACACAAGGGACAAAAAATAGGAATAAGAAACCGCAAAACGTTTCATGAATTGATTTTGTCTGCTCAAGCGCATGCATATGACACACACACAGACAGACACAGACAGACAGACACACATGCGTATTTACACACACATATAAGAGAGAGAGAGAGAGAGAGAGGAGAGAAGAGAGAGAGAGAGAGAGGAGAGAGAGAGAGGAGAGAGAGAGGAGATGAGAGAGGAGAGAGAGAGAGAGAGGAGAGAGAGATGAGAGAGAGAGAGAGAGAGAGAGAGAGAGATTGATTTAATTCTTTTATATCGAGGATAATGGGATAAGCACTCTTGTGCTTTTTTACATCCAGTCCCCGTGTGTATGCAGTTTTGTAAATGTCATCTGTTCCCACCGGCACACGATGGCCTACTCTTACGAAAAGCGAACAGGATTTAACGTTGTGCGCATGATGTTCTGCGTGCGTTTCGCACACGGGCCTCGTTTAAAGTCACTAGCATGAGCACGAATGGAGAGAGAGAGAGAGAGAGAGAGAGAGAGAGAGAGAGAGAGAGGAGAGAGAGAGAGAGAGAGAGAGAGAGAGAGAGAGAGAGAGAAGAGAGAGAGAGAGAGAGACAGACAGACAGACAGACAGACAGACAGAAGACAGACAGACAGACAGACAGACAGACAGAGAAACAGACACGAGACAGACACACAGAGACAAACAGACAGACAGCTAGACAGACAGACATACAGAGGAAGAGAAAGACAGAAACAGACACACTAACAGACTATTACTTCATTCAAAGCTCTGTAGAACAAGTATCAGACAAAAATTTCCTTTTTCTGCACAATCTTTCCCTGAACCTGTGTACAGGGTCTAGTCTAGCCGTTCGTTTGTCCTTAAAAACAACGGATGAATCCATACCCCCCTCTCTAGAGACAAAATGTTAGACTTGAATTAAACATTTGCTAGCAACATCATGCTAATTGCTGTTTACCAAGGCTCTCTTTACCCTCCCTCCGTCCTTTTCCCCCTCAGAGACTGTGTGAACAACAATGTTCCAGCCTTCTTTCTGGGATAAAAATAAAACCCCAACTAAACCAGCAAGGGGTGGGGAGGGGAGAAGGGGATGTGGTCTGGAATCTTGCGCATTTCTTTTTTTTTTTTTTTCTCCAAAGGCACAACACAGCTTTGACCGGAACCTCTTTGAGTTGTCTCCCCTGCTTCGACAGTTGAAATTTGGGTAAGGAAAAGGAAGCAAGGGTGGGGGGTGGTGGATGGGGGTGGTGGTGAAGTTTGGGAGGTGGGTGTGGGGTGGGTGGTGATGGTGGTTGTTGTTTTGCATAAGAATGGTATTCTTTGGGGATGCATAGATGCTCTTGACAGGTGCCTATTGTCATGGCAACAAACAGGCACACCAGACTTTCTGCATGTGGGGGTGGGGGGTTGGTATGGGGTGGTGGTGGGGGTGGGGTGGGGGGTGGGTGGGGGTGTGTGAAGCACAGCTTGTGGTGTTTTCTCTGGAGGATATGTGAGGGATGAGAATGGGGTTAAACTTTTTCTCTGTTTGTGCATCTGATCTGTCATTATCTCATTCTATGTATGTATGTGTGTTTGCGTTGTGTGTGTGTGTGTGGTTTGCGTGTGTTTGCGTGTGTTTGCGCGCGCGCGCGCGCGTGCGCGCGCGGTGTGTGTGTGTGTGTGTGTGTGTGTGTGTATGTGTGTGCATGTATCCGTGTGTCCGTGCGTCCGTGCGTGTGTATGTGTGTATGTGTGATCGTGTATCCGTGTGTCCGTGCGTCCGTGCGTGTGTACGTGTGTATGCATGCGTGTATGCGAGTGTGTGTGTGTGTGTGTGGTTGTGTGTGTGTGTGTTGTGTGTGTGTGTGTGTGTGTGTGTTGTCTGCGTGCATGCGAATGTGTTTGAAGCATAATTTTAAAATAGTTTGCAGTTTTGTGTCCTCAACAGAACCAAAAAAACGATATGCTTTCTCTTCCTTTATAGGGAAGACACACACAGAGCAGTATACTGTCTATGCCTGTTTACTGCTGTTGTGATAACAGAATACAATACTGATAACTCATGCTGGTGGTCTAGAGGTAACACACTTGCCTAGAAAGTAAAATAATCCGGGCTCGAGGTGTGTGGTGGTTTGATCCCTGTTCAAGCCGTAAGTTTTTCCCTTATCCACGAGACCGAGAGTTATGGTCAGGGTGCTAGTCTTTCGGATGAAACAATAAACCGTTGGTCCCGTGTATATAAACACACGTCTGGCACACCTAAAAGAACCTGTGGTATTAACAGAGTTGTCCCTGGCAAAAATCTGTAGAAAAAAAGCCATTCTGATAGGGAAACAAATACACATGCAAACAGGAAAACAAAAAAAAGGAAAGGGTGGCGCTGCTCTTGTAGCAACATGCTCTTCCCGGGGAGAGCGGCCGGAATTTCACGCAGAGAAATCTGCCGTGACTTTTAAGTTCAGTACTAAAAGAAATTCAAGTAGTGGGTTGTAGAAAAAAAAGTGTATGTATTGCTGTAGACGTACTTGTTGTGTGGAGAATGAAGATGGCTGTCACGACATTAACCTATTTTGTCCAGAGACGAGCAGGGGTGGGTAGATATACAGAATGTCAGACACAACCTTTAACGTGTCTGGTTCCTTCAGTTGCTTAGATGAGACTCAGTCTGAGAGGGTACGGTTGGGGGGGGGGGGGGGGAGAAAGTGTAAAGAATGACGAGGCTTGAGTGTGATGATAGTATCTCCACTTGTACGTTTCTGTCTCTTGTCTTTGACTGTTGATGTGTCTTTATGTGTTTCTGTATTCCATTGTGTCTGTGTCTATGGTCTGACTTTCGTCTCTCTGTCTCTGTTTATCTTTTGTCAGTTTGTTTTTCCTATCTGTATGCGTCTATTTTCTCATCGTTTTTCGTGTTTCTCTGTGTCTGTCTATTGTCTGTTTTTCCTTTCTCTCTCTCTTCTCTCTCTCTCTTCTCGTTCTTCTCTCTCTCTCTCTCTCTCTCTTCTCTCTCTCTTTCTCTCTCCTCTCTCTCTCTCTCTCTCTCTCTCTCTCTCTCTCTCTCTCTCTCTCTCTCTCTCCTCTCTCTCTCTCTCTCTCTCTCTCTATTCTATCTCTCTCTACCTTCTTAACTTTTAGTACTCTCTCTCTCATCTTCAAATCTGGCTCATCCTTTTTTGACTGTTTTGTTTTGTCTCTCTCTCTCTCTTCCTGCTGTAAGATGTGTAAGATACTGGATCAAGATTTTGCATATGGATGAGAACAGACTACCTTTTAGATCTTATAAGATACTTTTTGATCTAGATGCCAAAGGGAAAAATAACTGGGCTACACAAATACGTACCTGTTTATGTGAACTTGGTTTTGGTTTTGTTTGGTTCAATCAAGGTGTAGGAAATTGTAGAGAATTTTATAACATTTTCAGGCAACGATTGATTGACTGCCGATGGCAGCAATGGAGTGATCACATACAAACCAGTGAAAGATATCAAATGTACAGACAATTTACAAGTACACATGATGTCAAACCTTATCTAAAGCTTGATGTGGACATTCATCTGAAAAGAATTATGTCAAAGTTTAGACTTGGTGTATCAGATTTAAATGTTCATAAGTTCAGATATAGAGAATGTGATGTTGCTGACCCCAGGTTACTATGTCCATTATGTAAGCAAGCACCTGAGGATGAAGTACATTTTGTGTTATGCTGTCCAGTATTAGAGGATGTTAGGCAGAAATACATCCCTGTAAAATATAGTAGGCAGCCTAATTCGTTTCGACTCTGTTTACTCATGGCGTCAAGTCAGCCTGAGGTTGTGCGTAGCCTAACTTTATATTTGTGTAAAGCTTTCAGAATAAGAGATATATTGTTGTCGTAGGTTATATTTGTGTATCTGAGTAATTTTTGTTGTTGTTATTGGGTTGTAGTTGTTTTTTGTTTTTTTTTTTCTTTTTTTTTCCCCTCATCAAAATACTCAGCAGCTTGGCAACCCCCCTTCATGTATGGGCCAATGGCCTTTTTGTGAATAAAATTTTCGAGTTCGAGTTCGAGTTCGAGTTCTCTCTCTCTCTCTCTCTCTCTCTCTCTTTCTTCTCTCCTTCTCTCTCTCTCTCTCTCTCTCTCTCTCTCTCTCTCTCTCTCTCTCTCTCTCTCTTCTCTCTCTCTCTCTCTCTCTCTCTCTCTCTCTCTCTCTCTCTCTCTCTCTCTCTCTCTCTCTCTCTCTCTCTCTCTCGGATGGGGGGCGGATAGCCTAGTGGTCAGAACATTGTGCTGGCAATTTGACGACCCAGGTTCGAGTCCGGTTGAGGGGATTTTTCTCCTGGAGTTAATATAGTGCTGACTCCACTCTCCCCAAAAGTCCTTCGGATGAGACTTTAAACCGAGGCTCCGTGTGCGAACGCACGCAGAACATCTTGCACACACGTTAAATCCTGTTCCGCTTTTCGTAAGAGTAGGCCATCGTGTGCCAGTGGGAACAGATGACATTTACAAAACTGCATACTCATGGGGACTGGATGTAAAAAAGCACAAGAGTGCTTATTCCATTATCCCGATATAAAAGAATAAATCAATAAATCTCTCTCTCTCTCTGTCTCTCTTTCTCTGTCTCTCTGTCTCTTTCTCTCTCTCTGTCTCTGGCTTTCTATTGTCTCTTTGTTTTTCATCACCCTACTCTCTTTTCTTTGTTTCTTGTCTTATCTTCCCCTCCCCCTCCTAAACAACATTAGAACACTGACACATCCACACTCAACGTATGTAATCCTGCTAGCAGCTGCTGTACTATAAATTCCTAATGGTTCCCGAATTCCTTGTTTGATTCAAATGCACTTCAAGGAATATGGACAAGCCTTCTCGTGGGAAATGCAAATAAAACGTTTTCAAGGTGACATTGGTACTTTTCCCCTTTACCCCCAAAATGCCTCTGTCCTTGACTGAAACTTTAAGAGCGTTGTCCCGTGGGACAGCAATAGGCTGGATGAAGGATGGTGGGGGGAGGAGAGAAGGGAAAAAAGGGGGGGGGGTATGTGAGAGTGGGGCAGGAACAGTCTGCATAAAGTGACTTACTTTGTGTTGCAGAGGGAACGTTGTGTGACAAGTGTCTATTGTCATGGCTACAGTGGGACACACACACTATCGTTTCTGCTTCAGTGAAAAGTGTTTGCTTGGGGTTTTTGTTGTTATTGTTGAAACATGTATTTTTGATAATGAGTTGTTAGAATGTGTGTGTGTGTGTGTGTGTGTGTGTGTGTGTGTGTGTGTGTGTGTGTGTGTGTGTGTGTGTGTGTGTGGTTGTGCTGCACTGGTATATTTTTACATTTTATCCGAGTTTCTCGGTGATTCTGTTGTCCCGGAGGGTGCTGTGCTACCATTTTCTTTTCTGTCTGCATGTTGTGTGTGTATGAAATTAGATTTGCAATTTGGACTTTTATTTCATGGTATACAGTGTTGTGTGTGTGTGTGTGTGTGTGCGCGTGCATGCGCGCGAGTGTACGTGCCTGCTTATGTGTGTGTGTATGAGTGTATGTTTGTGTGTGTGTGTATGTGTGTGTGTGAGTAAGTATGTGTGTATGTGCATGTATGTATGTATGTATGTATGTATGTATGTATGTATGTATGTATGTATGTATGTATGTATGTATGTATGTATGTATGTATGTGTGTGGGGGGGGGGGGGGGGGGGCGTGCGTGCGGGCGTGCGGGCGTGCGTGCGGGCGTGCGTATGTATGTATGTATGTATGTATTGTATGTATGTATGTATGTATGTATGTATGTATGTATGTATGTATGTATGTATGTATGTATGATTATATATGTGTGTGTGTGTGTATGTATGTATGTATGTATGTATGTATGTATGTATGTATGTATGTATGTATGTATGTATGTATGTATGTATGTATGTATGTGTGTGTGTGATTGTATGTCTGTCCGTCTGTCTGTCTGTCTGTGTATATATGTATGTATGTTGTAGTATGTATTTTATGTATGTATGTATGTATGTATGTATGTATGTATGTATGTATGTATGTATGTATGTATGTATGTATGTATGTATGTATGTATGTATGTATGTATGTATGTGTGTATGTGTATGTATGCATGCACCTGCGCATATATTATGTGTGTGAGTATGAAAGATAATTTTAGATTAATGCACAGCTTGGACATTTTATTTTACCACGGCTCATAAGCATTGCATAAACAACAGTACCTTTCATAACACACACAGTGACATCTTTTTTCTTCTTGTTATGGGAAAAAGAACTGACTAAAAGCACACTCTTTCCAGTCTTCTCGTGGTAAACGATGACTGATTACAATAACTGACAACCCTGCCAGTCAATACTGAAGGGCCATTTCATTCTATTTTTTATGCCAATTTATGTCACGTAGATTTCTCTGCGTCAAATTCGGGCTGCTCTCCCCGGGAGAGTGCGTCAAAACAAGTGCATCACCACCCATTTTTTTCTTTTGCTGTATGAACTGTATTTGTTTCCAATCAGAGTTGGCTTTTTTCTACAGAATTTTGCCAGGGACAACCTCTTGTTGCTGTGGGTTCTTTTACGTGGCCTATAATGAATGTGTAACACATGGTACCTCGGTTTATCGTCTCATCCGAAAGACTAGCACCCAGACTACCACTCATGGTCTAATGGATGGGGGAGATTGTTTTGGGCCCAAACGGGATTCGAACCACCGCACACTCCGACCCGAACTTTGTATTTTATTGATTTTATTTTATTTATTCTTTTATATCGAGGATAATGGGATGAGCACTCATATGCTTTTTTTTTTTTTACATCCATTCCCCGTGTGTGTGCAGTTTTTTGTAAATCTTGTCTTTTCACTTTCTAGGCAGGGGCGCGTTACCTCTATACCTTCGATCCATTCAGGAAGACAGATTTGCAGGTAGTTGAGAAAAGATGGTTTCTACGTATAACACATTAATTTACGTATAACAACAAAATTATTGTTGTGTAGAGAATGAAGATGGTTGCCATGACTGTAGCCCATAATGCTGAAAGAGCGGGCAGATTATACAGAAACTTCGTCACAAGCTGTGATATTGGTGGTTCCTCAATTGCATGGTAACTTGTGGAGCAGGGAGGTGTATGAAGAATTCATGAGGCTTGAGTGACAGAGGTTTTCTTGGATATGAAGTCAGGCTTTGAGTGTGTGTGTGTTGTGTGTGTGTGTGTGTGTGTGTGTGTGTGTGTGTGTGTGTGTGTGTGTGTGTGTGTGTGTGTGTGTGTTGTGTGTGTCTGTGTCTGTGTGTGTGTGTTGTGTGTGTGTGTGTGTTGTGTGTGTGTGTGTGTGTAGTGTGTGTGTGTGTGTGTGGTGTGTGTGTGTGTGTTGTGTGTGTGTGTGTGTGTTGTGTGTGTGTGTGTGTGTGTGTGATGGTGTTGTGTGTGTGTTCGCGTGTCTGTGCGTGTGCGTGTGCATGTGTGTGGTTGTGTCTATGTCTATACCTTGTTCTGTGTTCCCTAGTCTGCTGCCTGTTTGTTTCCGTTACTCTCTTTGTTCAATTTACGCTACATTCCATCTCTCTTTCTTTTTGTGTCTCGACCCCCTTTCTTCCCCGACTGCGACCCAAAACAATATTATAACATCGACACTTCCAAATGAGCACGCATTAACACCGTTAGTGAGTTATAATAGTAACACAGCTCTTCTTAACCTACCTCTTCACATATCCTTTAAGTTCTGTAGACCATAGGGGCACCACTGAAGATTGACAGTGTGACAGTGAAACTTTTCCGTTTTCAGCGTGACAGTGAAATTTTTCTGTTTTCAGCGTGACAGTGAAACTTTCCCTGTTTTCAGTGTAACAGTAATACTTTTTTTTTCCAGCTTGACAGTGAAACTTTTTTGTTTTCAGCGTGACAGTGAAAACTTTTCTGTTTTCAGCGTGATGGTGAAACGTTTCTGTTTTTCAGTGTGACAGTGAAAATTTTCTGTTTTCAGCGTGACGGTGAAAACTTTCTGTTTTCAGCGTGATAGTGAAATTTCTGTTTTCAGCGTGACAGTGAAACTTTTCTGTTTTCAGCGTGACGAATACTTTTCTGTTTTCAGCGTGACAGTGAAAACTTTTCTGTTTTCAGCGTGATAGTGAAATTTTCTGTTTTCAGCGTGACAGTGAAACTTTTCCTGTTTTCAGCGTGACAGTAATACTTTTCTGTTTTCAGCGTGACAGTGAAAACTTTTCTGTTTTCAGCGTGACAGTGAAAACTTTTCTGTTTTCAGCGTGATGGTGAAAACTTTTCTGTTTTTCAGTGTGACGGTGAAAACTTTTCTGTTTTCAGCGTGACAGTGAAAACTTTTCTGTTTTCAGCGTGATGGTGTAACGTTTCTGTTTTTCAGTGTGACAGTGAAACTTTTCTGTTTTCAGTGTGACAGTGAAACTTTTTCTGTTTTCCGTGTGAAAATGAAACATTTCTGTTTTCAATGTGACAGTGAACCTTTTTCTCTTTTTCAGCGTGACAGTGAAATTTCTCAGTTTCAACGCAAACAGCGACACGTTTCTGTTTTCAGTGTGTGACTGAAATAATTGTTTTGACTGTGACAGTGAAAAAATTCTGTTTTCAGCGTGACTGCGGAACTTCCCCCCCCCCCCCCTGTTTTTCTTTGACTAGAAACTTTCTGAGTAGTCTCCTTTGAGACAGTGGAAGGATGGGTCAGTGGAAGAGAAAAGAAAGGGAAGGAAAGGGGGTGGGAGTGGGAGTGGGAATGGGGGTGGGGGGGGGGGGGGGGTTGGGGGTGATGATGGAGGAAAAAAGAATGATCTGCATAAGAATGGCTCGCTTTGTGTTGTAAGAGCCTTCTTGGACAAGTGTCTATTGTCATGGCAACAGTGGGGCACACTACGATTTCTGCTTCAGTGAAAAATGTGTTCTCTTGTATGTTGGTGTCTTTTGTGTGTCTTGAGAACGGTGGTTTTTTTGTTTGTTTGTTTGAAGGTGTTTATGTTAAAAGTTGTGTGTGTGTGTGTGTGTGTGTGTGTGTGTGTGTGTGTGTGTGTGTGTGTGTGTGTGTGTGTGTGTGTGTGTGTGTGTGTGCATGTGTGTGTGCTTGTGTGTATGAGTGTGTGTGTTTGTGTGTGTGTGTTTGTCTGTGTGTGTTTGTGTGTGTGCTTGTGTGTATGAGTGTACGTGTGTCTGTGTGTGTGGGTGCATGTATAGACACATGCAGATGAAAGGCATCGTAAAATTAAGAGAGAGAGAGAGAGAGAGAGAGAGAGAGGAGAGGAGGGAGGGAGGGAGGGAGGGAGGGAGGCACACCCGACAGCCATTTTCACAAAATGGAATTCTGTTTAGAGCACTAAACTGCATGCAAAATGTACATGACCTAAGTTAACAACAGATAATTCACAAGCATGCAGTGGAAAAATTTATAGATAAACGGTCAACTAGATAAACGATTGGATAGGGAAAATGAAACAGTAAAGAAAGAATGAATAAAAACAATGTACGAATCACTCACAAACAAATATACATCATAAGGGGTTACACAGTTGTATAGCTGGAAAAAATAAAGAAAAAGAGACAGACCTCCAGAGAAAGAAACAAAAGGAATAGAAAGAAAAAAGAAACGAAAAAAACAGAAACGACATATAAAAGGAATGAAAGAAAGAAAAAACAAAAGAACAAATAAAGAAAAGCAAAATGATAAAGAAAGAATGAAATAAAATCAACAAAAACTACTTCCACCAAATTTGTCTTTCTCCATCGCTATGTTTTGAAAAAAAAGACAGAATCTAGCAATTTCATAACAACACCAACAAACTGTTATGTAAAAGTTCACTACAAAAACGGAGGACGTGTGTAACCCAGTTCCATAACTCAACACTCAGAAACAACAATACACCACAGCACACACGTACACAGAACACAGTACAACCGTAGCATAGAGGTAAAAAGGAGACAGATGTTTCTGATTTGCTGAGTCAGAAACAGGTTGACGATTTGGCCATAGCAATAATAAACACCTTTTGTATTGCACACTCATCAGAATGGCTTGTTTGTGTGGAAATCTTTTTTTTGTGTGGGGTCTGCTTTGACGCCAGCACCTGTGATAATAGTTATGATCGAGTAAGTTGTGGTGTTATGTAACATTGTGAGTCCACAGGATATATAATATATAAGAATACGATCGTTTAAGTTAAAACCAGGCCATTGCTAATTCTTTGAATGATGGAAAAAAAGATGAGTTATGTAGAAAAGCTTGTCGTTTTTTTTATTGGCTTTTTGTGTTTAGTTTAAAAGGTAATGTCTTACATAAAGTTCACGTCAACATATACTGCAGATTCAAATTGTTGGTTCCAAAACAACAACAATAACAACTACAATAACGCAAACAACAACAGGCAGATAGGAAAAGAAAAAAAAAGTCACATTATTATTGTAGCCACAGCATTCATTATGCGATTGTCAGCTATTGACAATAAACCCCAAGTAGCTTTGAGTAAAGCAATATTGCATGCTTGTTATTTAGAAGTACGAGATTTTAAAAAATAATGTTGTTTACAGGCAACAGTTGTATATAGGGGATAGGCCAGGCTGAAATAAAAACATAAAAAGTGGGTTCAGAAATCACAGAAGAAAGAAACAAACATGCTAATTAGAAACAAAGAAATGAAGAAACAGACAAGCAAACTCAGAAGGAAGGAGCAAAGCGTCAACGAATAAAACCTAAGCAATCAAAAACAAAATAATACGTTGAAGACATACAAAAGGAGTTGGGCGTTTGCAAAAAACATACCAGAAAAATTGTAGCATAAAGCGAAAGAAAGTGCTTTAAAAACATTGGATACAATTACAGTGTTTTGACATTCAAAGTTATTCTCTTTTCCTTTTGTCCTTTTTGGGGGGAATGGGGATATAAACAATATCAAAGAGCATATCTCTCTGTCCGTGTGTCTCTGTCTCTGTCTGTCTGTCTGTCTTGTCTGTTTGTCTGTCTGTTTGTCTGTTTGTCTGTCTGTAGTATGTATTCTGTCTGTCTGTCTGTCTGTCTGTATGTATCTCTCTTCTCTCTCCTCTCTCTCTCTCTCTCTCTCTCTCTCTCTCTCTCTCTCTCTCTCTCTCTCTCTCTCTCTCTTTTCTGTGTTTTGTTTGAAGAATTGTGTAGGCTTCGCATGATGTTGACAGTATCAGATGTTTCGTGGGTAGGCTACCAGTTTCTGATCACGTCTATTTTACAGTGTATGACCAGTGATGAGAAGGCAGCCAATTACCACTCTGCTGTGATGTAACGCACGTAACGCCAAATCTTACTTCTGAGAGCACATGAAGTCACGCCCCCTCCCTCGGGAGAAGAATACTTTGTTAGCGACTGCGGCAAAGAATATCTGAATCTATTTCGAACAGACATTTATGGCCACACAAAAGACATCACCCCTCAAAACAACAGGATTTTATTGTTGTTGTTCATAGTTCTTTGACTAGAACCCCGAGGTTTACCAATGGTAAGACTTTTTGCTTATGTAACCATTTTTGCTTACCATTAATGGTAGCCGTATTCCGATTTCAGTGATAGAACAACGTATGGTGTCTAAAAAAGGGAGATCATCACTGAGAGTTTGCCCTACTTCAAGCATTGTTACGTGGTATCTAGCTCTACTGTATCAATGCACCAAAGTTACCATCGTTCCCTGAATACAACACGGTGCCTCTTGCTGTTATGGTAGGTCGCTAGAAAAAAGGAGATCGCTGCAATAACAGTGGACCCCATTTGAGAGAAAAGAATCAGTAGTGTACAGACTCAGTAATCTCTGTAGCCAAGTGTACCACATTTCTGGTATGTAGCAATACAGCATCAGTGATGCATGTGTCTAGAACGAGTACTAAGTCATAGTATGTATTGTTTTGAGAGAGAGAGAGAGCAGCATAGTTGTTTTTGTCTCACTGTCAAAGTGTGGTGTGTATGGCATATAGACATTGGGAGGGCATCGTTGTTTGTGCGTGAGCTATAAAACTTTTACGATCTGGAGAGTTTTACAACAGTGCAGCAAAAGCTGTGCTTATACTACTTTTTTTTCTTAGGGCAAGTATGGACATCCCTGTGTAGAGGAAGGTCCCTAAAAATGAAATAACAGCGTGAACCATTATAAGTAAGAAAGGAGGCGGGGGCAGCTTTGTGGTTAGAGTGTTGAGCCCGCAATCTGAAGGTACAGGTTTGAGGTTCCACTGAGTACGCCCCTTCAAGGGGACTTTTCCCTTGCAGTTAACATCAGTACCTACTCCACTCAGTAAAATCTCTTGGATTAGACTATAAATGGAAGTACTGTGTAGGAATGTAAACCAAACATATGTCGCACACGTGAAAACCCATCCTGCCTTTTGGAAGGGTAGGTCATTGCATGGAAAGAGGAATGGCTGAGAGAATTAAAAAACAACAACACATGCACACTAGTTTTGTGTTTAAACATTATCCCGAAGTCTAAATGGGCTACTGTAATGGTGAGAAAACTGTCGGATACGCAAAAATCTCACTATTGATGAACATAGGAACTCTAGCCGAGGAACAAACCAAAGAATGCACTGGAATATCTCTGCAAAAAAGGGGGTGGGGAATGCAGCAAGGGACAATGGTAATCTTTCGATAATGCAAGGCCCGTGAAAGGAAGAAGTTTCTATGATGATAGTGGGGCAAGTTTTATGAAAAAAATCCCCCCAAGAGTTCCGAAGGCCTAGTAGCCTGGACAGTCTTTCTGGTGTCTTACGGCACAGCAATACCACTGATGGATGTGTCTGGCTGGGTACAGAGTCTGTTTCCAGGGTAGTGTATCAGGTTCATGGAGCAGGCATGGTATACTATACAGTTAGTCCAGATTCTTGGCAACTGTAATGCTGAGTAATGGGTTTTGTTATAGGCTATTTTTTTGGGGTAATAGAGAGCTTGTGTACTGTATTTTTGTATGAATTTTACGGTTTTCATACAGAGAATGAGAAAAATGGACAATACATCAAATTTATATTACTGTCCTTAAGGAGAGTGTCTTGGTACAAGAGCAGGCTGGCGCATTTTGAAAAAAAACCCTGTCAGCATGTGATTTGTTTCATTAATAGATAATCATATTTGAAAACAAAAATTTACCAACAATAACTGTCTTATAGCCGTGGAATCTTTTACACGCGCTGAATCCGTGTTACACACAAATCCTCGGTTATCGTCACATCCGAAAAAGACTAGCACTCAGACCACCACTTAAGGCTGGTTTAAAGGTGTTTTCCTCAGTAATGGAAACGAAAATTGAAACCCCCAGTGTTTTGGAGTCATAGCAACAACAAGCTTGAAGCTGATGGTCTAGGTCTAGAAAAGTGACAAAAGTTCCGGGCTCAGACCACACTTCCTCTTTCTAGGATAGTGCCTTAAATCCCAGCTTATGTTCCTTGGCTAACTATTTCCAGTGTTCCTTTCTGTTTGCATTGCAGCTTCTGTAGCAGTAAGTCCTCTGAAAGTGGAGAATACCACAACAACAGAGAACAAGTTTTAACGATGAAAGGTACGTGAACAAGCGGAGAACTCTTCAACTATAACCAACAATCTTCTCCTGAATGGAAGACAGCAGAAAAGTGGAAAATTGCTGCATTGAAAAGAAACCACTTTTGTGTGTAGAAAGAAAAAAAGAAAAGAAGAAAAGAAAAAAAAAGCTAGCGCACTGAAGCCTTGTAGCCTGTTGTTGTATAGTGTACGAGTTTATTTTTTTCATGTCTTGCGGATACATTATAGTGTACGAATTTATTTTTTTCCTGTCTTGCGGATACAAGCGTGGGTGATGGATGTGTCTGGGCCGGGTATGAAGACTGTCACCTCGCTAATGTGGTGTTTTGATAGAGCAGCGCAGCATGTTACAGCTGTTTCAGTTTTGTTGCTGACATAGACTTGTTCAGCTATGCAGGATATTGTATGCTGTTGTGAGGATGGGGATGCTGTTGTTTGCATTCGAACAGGTTTTTGTAATCAAAGGGGCATGCTTGGTTTCTTGATAATAGCACTTTGTATGTTTTTTTTTTGAACATTTGTTGGTTATAGTTTTTGCCTACAAATGACTTCACTTGACTTATGCCTGTGAATTCTCTAGGGAACAAAGGGCCGTAACAACACTCCTCCAACAAACTCGGTTCTGGGAGATCCTCTTCAGCTCGGCCCACGCCATTCCGGCTGCCGTCGTCTCTGCTTCAATGCTTCTGCGCCAGGTCTTTTGCTTAGAAATACCGATACATTATTATCTCAAAGAATAGAGAAATTCAGGTGGATTATATGCCATACATATAAGAACAAACTGGAAACATTAGCGTGTCACACACAGTCACACACACACACACACACACACACACACACACACACACACACACAACACACACACACACACACACACCCACACACACACACACGCAACACACACATTCACGCACACCTTCACACACACACACAAACACACACACACACACGCACACAGGCACGCATGCAGGCACGCACGCGCAGGTACGCACGCACGCACGTACCCACCCACACACAAAGCGTGTAATGATTGTGTCATATGGTAAGATTGATGTAATTTATTTTCCATGTACTGTATTGCTCATGCTTATATCCATACTATACGTTAGTTTTGATGCTATTTTCTAGCTTTAGAGCCAGGACAGATTTGGCACGCTGATAGCAATAGCACATCAACTAGTCATTTGCATTTTTCATATGGCGTTAAGTCATAGCTGATTGCGTCTTGTACACTCAAGTTTTTAGAAAGCCCCATTCATAGGACAACTTTTTTCTCCTTACCTGACCGGAGATTGGTCTCAAAGCATTTTCTGGGATGTTAGAGATAGTTGTTATCCTTAGAATATCCAAAACATTGCAATATGTAAGGTTCTTTGGTGACAGCATATGAATTATTTTTTTTTGGATATAGAATAAACAACATTCTCTGCAGACCTGACTCAAATTTCAGTACTTGGATGAGGTTCATTAGAGGTGCTTGTGGTGGCTGATGTTTCATCATTCCTGATTCCTTACAAAATCACACTTTTACACTTTAAAAGAGGTTTATAAAATAATTTATAGTCACAGAAATCAATTATCCTGTAGTCTACGAAACTGTAATCCAAAGAGATAGAGCAAAAAATTGAAAGAACTGACCAAGAAATCGTGAATCAAACATGAAATTTCAGAATAACATGAATTCCAATTGAATGCGGCTACCTTTATCGTGGGCAAAAATAGTCGCATAAGCAAAATTTTACCATTGAATGTGAACCTCGGAGCTCTAGATGAAAAAAACAAAAACAAAAAGAAACCCAAACCCAACATCTTGTATATATTTGTGCCTTTTCCTTGGGGAGCCAAATGAATGCACAGGAGCCAGATATGTTTGTCTCATTTGTCTCCTCTCCCCTATACTCATCTAAGACAAAAAGTACACTACTTCTGTACTAGAATGAATTTATGGGAAGCTTCTGTCCCCAAATGAAGGAGTATCTTTGAAGATGGTGCAGGGAACTCCAGGGAAATTAATTAATCAAACAAAGTGGTTTCATCTGGAAATGTTTATGGTTATTCTGAGACTAATTCTCTCTATCTTCCAGAGAAGGTTTTGAGGTCTCACAATGGTCAAGACAGGAGAGAAATACAACGGTCCTGTGCGTTAGAGTTTCTTTCTTTGAAAAGCTTATGATTAGCTTTTTAGCTTTAGAGTCACTTTCTGTTTCACAGTCGAACGCTGTGCTTAGTCATTTATTAACGTGTTCTTCTCTCTCTTCTCTCTCTCTCTCTATCTCTCTTCTTTCTCTCTCTTTCTCTCTCTTCTCTCTCGTCTCTCTCTCTCTCTCTTCTCTTCTCTCTCTCTCTCTCTCTCTCCCCTCTCTCTCTCATTTCAGAACAATTGCTTTAAAACACAAATCAAACCACACTTTTATTCTACAACAGTATTGAGAGAAGGATGTGTGCCAGGCAATGTAAAGCAAAACAACGACAATTCATTCAATCCAACAATAAAGAAAATAAGAGCTGAGGAGCTGAGCAAACAGACCCAGGAACGATAGCTGAGGACTGGAAACTACCAGTACCACCCCCTTGGACACTGCCCTACTTTGAATACAACCTCCACTGAAGGCGGAAATGGACCCACTGAACCTCCGCCAGCATTCAGCATTACTTGTTCCCTCAACAGCATGATGGTTCCTTTCTGCATGATTATAATGGAAAGCGTCTGAACAGTTAGAGAATGCGACAATGACAGTGGACACCTTTTGGGATAGAAGAAGGTCTGTGAAAAGTGGCCAAGCACCGCAATGACAATGACAGCCTTTGTGCTAAGGTTAAGAAAAAAAGAAGAAAAACTCAGTACGCTGAAGCCCCAGTAACCTTTATTACAGCGTACAGCCTGATTTCCCGTGTCTTGTGGTACAGCCTCAATGATAGATGGTGTCTGAGGTGGGTGGGAAGTCTGTCACTGTGGCGATGGCTTATTTTCCATGGAGTAGTGCGTGGCGTGTAGATTGGTAGGTGGTAGACCTGCTGGCAAAATGGTGATGCTGTGAATTACGACATTTGTCATTATGCAAAGCGTATTAATCAAACAACAGGGTGGTGTCAGCTGTTTGTACCGTGGCATTTTGTTAAGCTTGTTTGTCGTTCATCTTTTTGTGTGACGTTTCTGCATACATTGTACTTCAGTCCTTCCTTTATTTTCTGTATGGAGAACTATAGTGTGGAGCGTACTGAACTATACAGGACAATGAACAGACAAGGAAAATTAACATCTCTGTTTCCATGAAGTCCTTTTTCCAATCAAAGAACGCTTGTTTATTCCAAGCATTTGACCTTAGAATGGTAAAGTTTTGTTGAATTCTAAAATCAGTCAACTATAGGACATTATATTATATGGCCGCGTATTTTGAGGTAAGTAAATAACTTTGCGGCAGCTTGTGGGGAATTTTTTCATCACGCTCACTATTTTTCAGACCGGAATCTGGTTTCAAGTCTAGTTTGTGTCGCTTCAAGTTTCACAATCTTTCATTTCTTGCAACAAGACGCTTCTCAAATTTGTCACGTATTTATAATCAACAAGAACTAAAAACGAATTGTTCATCGCTGCAATAGGAAGGTGAAACCAGTAATTTTGATTTTGTTGATGGTTGTAACTGGCATCATTTATCTTTGATAAGCAATCCATCTCACAGCAAGGTATACCGGATCACGTGTCAGACCCTGGGTGTAACTGGACACGAGATTGATGGCTGAAACATTTGATTTAAATTGAACTACTTATAAAAGATTCAAAGATTTTCGGAAACAGGTGAGAGTAATGAAAAATGGATGTTAAACTTTGAAATCTGGGAAGAAAAACTTTGTAATGTGCGTTGAAGGGTTG
>CM060318.1:56972597-56975097 GCA_030674155.1 Stramonita haemastoma | reverse complement strand
ATGTGTTTTTTCAAATCCAGTCTTCGTGTGCGTGTGGCTTTTATAAATTTTGTCATCTGTTTCCACCGACATATATTGGCCCACTCTTCCAAAAGACGGAACAGGTTTTAGCGTGTGTGCAGCGTGTTCTGTATGTAATTGCCCATTTGATTTCAGTTTATAGCCCTACCCAAGGACTGACCAGGGGAGCGGAGTCGCCACAGGTGTTAACTCCTTTTATTAATTAATTGATTAATTCTTTTATATCGAGGATAATGGACTAAGCATTCATGTGGGTGTTTTTTTTACATTCAGTCCCCGTGTGTATGCAGTTTTGTAAATCTTGTCATCTGTTCCCACCGGCACACAATGGCCTACTCTTACGAAAAGCGGAACTTTCCAGTAAGCGAGTGTGAAGGAACACGAGTGTGTAGATTTTGTATGTTTTTTGTTCTATAAATCCATGCGTGGTAAATAAAGGTAAAGGTGTCTGTAGGGGAGCGAGGCATCAGAGACCTCAGCTTTCCTAGGGACCAGCACATTGAGGGCGGCGCCCACCTCCTCTCCCTCGCTGCTTTACCTTCCCTGACCCTAATGACGGCAGGTACCCATTTACAGTTGGGTGGACTGGGGGACTGTTATAAAGCCAAGGCGCGCAAACAGTCACCCATCCAGTTGGTAACCACGCGCAATGCTGCTTAACCTTGGCTAGGGGAAAGCGAGTGCTCTGACTGACCACTTAGCTATCCCGTCCCCATGCGTTCAAACATGCACAAAAGGAACTGGATATGAATTGACATTTGTTGAGTTTTGAAAGCTTCTGTTGTTTGCTTTTGTTTTTAGCCAAGTTTTTCCCTCGAGCTCTATGTTCACCTTGTTCCTTGTTTTCTTACGCACAATTTTTTAAAATCACGTTTCGCTTATTTTTTTCTTTTGTTGTTTTGCCTTCGTTCCTGTTGTTATATTATGCTAACTTTTTGTATCGAGTTTCTGTCTGTAAGTGTGCATAATCATTTATGTATCTACATTATTGTCTCCTTTATGCTTTTTTTTCCCCAGTTCCCCATTAAAAGATTTTTTTTAACCACCTTGCTTCTTGACATTTTATACATTTTGTTATTTGCTTTTTTTCTGTTTCAATCATTTCTCTCTTCTGTCTGCTCTCTGTCTCTCTCTGTCCTTTCTCTTCTCTCCCTGTCTCTCTCTCTGTCTCTGTCTCTCTCTCGTCCTCCTCCTCCTCTTCCTCCTCCTTTTTTTCTTTCCTTCTTCTTCCTGATTTTATGTCTGCCTTTGTGTCTTTCTCTGTTTGTCTTTGTGTTTGTCTTTGTGTCTGTACTTTGTGTCTTTGTCTCGTTCTTATCTGTGTGTCTGTCTATGTCTCTTTCACAGCTGCTTCTATCCAAAAAATCTAAAGGGGCGGCTACTCTGGTTTTTTTTTGTCCTTTCCTCACAATGACCCCCCCCCCCCCCCCCCTTTTCTTTCTTGGCAATCAGGAAATGCACTTTTCTTTGGATCGGAGAGTAATCCCACCATTCCGCTAGGTGTGGAAAGAGAGGGGGGGATCGCTTTTTCTGGTGCTTTGGTGAAAAGGGAAGGAAATCCTTGCCTTTTGTTTTTCTTCTTCTCCCGCTTGGCATCGTCTGGGTAGATTCATTGCTGTTTGGTCTGAATGGGGATGTTTTGCTTTTGACTAGTGGGAGGGTTTTTCCTTATTTTCTTGATTGTAAAAAAAAATGTTATGTCCTTCCTTCTCTCTTTCTGTTTTCTGTTTTTCTTTCTTTGTTGTTTTCGATATATTTTGTTCTTTTTTATTTCTTTTGTTCGTTCATTTGGTTGTTTTGTCTTTACTTCTCTCTTTTTTCGTCATATTTTAATACCTCTGTATAATGTGTTTGTTTGTATGTATGTATTCATGTGTCCCTTGCTGTGTTTTTTTCATTAAAAGAGATGATTTTTTTTTCAACGTTTTTACATATCATTCTAGCTTTTTCTTTTGGGTACTGTTTTTTGTTTGCTTCTACCTTATATCCCTTCCTTTCTTTCATTTATTCATTTGTTCTTTCTTTCTTTCTTTCTTTCTTTCTTTTCTTTCTTTTCTTTCTTTCTTTTTATGTTCTCCCCCTTCCTTCCGTCCTTTCCCTTCTTTAATTCTTTTTTCTTTATTTTTTTAATCGATTTGCATCTATGTCTTTGTTTCCTTCTGTGCTTTTGTTCCACCCAAAATCTAAGGGACAGTCACTCTAACATCTATTTTACCACTCCCTTCAAGTGGTTTCCCTTCCTCCTCCCCTCCCCCCTCCACCAATCAGGAAATGCACCCCCTTGCGAATCCCAGAATAATCCCCCCATTCCACTAGATGTGGGGAAAGGGGTGGTTGGGTCTCCTTTAGTGCTTTGGTGAAAAGCGAAGGAAATCTTTACCTCTAGTTTTTCCTTCCACCCCTTCGTCCCTTTGCTTGGATTCACGCTGTTTGGATGGAGGGAAAGAAGCGATATAGGCAAGGAGGGGATGGTGGCTGT
>CM060318.1:56960097-56967597 GCA_030674155.1 Stramonita haemastoma | reverse complement strand
AGGGTGTCCTAAATACATGTAAATGCCTGGGGGGTGGGGGGGGGGGAGGTAGGGCACAGTGTTGTTCTGGTGGCATAAAGACAAGGACTGAGAACAGGGACCTTCATCCCATTAGTCAAATAGGTCAGCGTCCTCTCAAGTCAGTGTCCTGAGCATGAAGGGAATTGATTCATTAGGAACTGCTTTTTCTGCTTTTTCCAGTCACATCAAATCCAGCAACACTACACCAAAATAAGCGTACATTTTCCTTTTAATCAAACAGTAATCTGGTTCAGGCCAAAAGCTGTGTCAGTTATTGATGTCAGCTAACTGCCAAGACCTAGCACGTAAAATGTGTTATGTTGTAAAATGTTGTGTTGAGATTGCCTTCAGCCATGACAAGCTTTAACATAACAACCTGCATCTCCTTTAAAGGGAAAAAATCCTCTGAAGTCGGAGTATGGCTGCCTATGTGCGAGGTACTTGAAAACATACAGGCGAACTTCTCATTCTAGTGCAATATCAATCTCACAGTGAATCACTGGTGAGATGAGTTAGTCAGAGTGCACATTTTGGGTGACCCCATGCCCAGAGTGTTAAACTGGGGAATGCACAACAACACAGCACAGCAACAACAACAAACAGTAATACGTGAGTATTTTCTTTTTCAGTTTCAGAAAAAAGTTTCTTTCAGCGAATCCATAAAACATCCTTGTATTTTTTCGTTGCAGGGCTGAAAGCTAACCTAATTTAATCCAGTTTCATTCCAATCATGATCAAGATAATAAAGAACACATATAAAAACAAGCATTAAGATCAACAGACAGACAATTAGTAAGCGAACAAAACCTTTCCTTTGATAAAGTCAAGTTACTGAGTTGTTCTTTCATAATGTATTTTTTGAATAATCTAAATCGAGTTTAATTTTGATGACCAATCACCCCAAGCACCAATGATAACATCAATCACAATAAAACTGTCAAGGACACCGGTCAACATTTTCAGACAAAGCATATTTCTGTGCGCGAAATTCCGGCTACTATCCCCGGGGAAAGCGCGTCGACACAAGACCAGCGCGCCACCCAAATGTCTAATAAAAATTCTTGTCTGCATACATATTTGTTTTCTATTAGAATCGGTTTCTTCTCCAGAATCTTGCCAGGGACATCTCTCTTGTTTCCGGGGTGATTTTACATGCACTGAACGCGTGTTGCGCACAGTGCTTCAGTTAATTATCTCATCCGAAAAAAGAAAACCAGTACCCAGACCACAACTCAAAGTCTAGTGGGTGGGAGAAAGAGCTGCAGCCCAAACCGGGATTGAACTCGCACTTCTCAATTTCTATGTGGGTTGCATTACCTCTAAACCACCGGCCCAAGAAGCAAAACAACAATCACATCAATACAACACTCAGCATCAGACTCAATAAACAAAATAGAAGGAGCAACAACAACAACAACAACAAAAAACCTAAGAACACTCTAAGCATCAAACTGAATCAACAAAACAACAAAAAAAGTAAAGGCATTACAAACAAACTGGAACAAAAAATCCCCCAAACTAATTGTAACATCAAACTCAATTAACAATTAGCCTGAAAGACTGTAACCCCTCCCGCCCCCTTCACCCCCACCCCACTCTCCACGTCCTGAATAAAGTAGGTCCAATTTCAAAGTCCAATCCGCAGGAACACGTCCTAAGGGGAAACTTCATCGACTTCAGACAGAGAGGGTAGAATTAGGAGAGAGAGAGAGGAGAGAGAGAGAGAGAGAGAGAGAGAGAGAGAGAGAGAGAGAGAGAGAGAGAGAGAGAGAGAGAGAGAGAGAGAGGAGAGATACAGAGACAGACAGACAGACAGATAGAGATGAGAGAGAGAGAGACAGACAGACAAACAGACAGACAGACAGAGACATAGAGAAGTGGAGAGAGAGAGGGAGAGAGAGAGAGGGAGAGGGAGGGAGTGAGAGAGAGATTAGAGAGAGAGAGGGAGAGAGGGGAGAGGGAGGGAGTGAGAGAGACAGACAGACAGACAGACAGACAGACAGACAGAGATTAGAGAGAGAGAGAGACAGAGAGACAGAGAGACAGAGAGAGACAGAGAGAGACAGAGAGACGAGAGACAGAGAACAGAGAGAGATACAGAGACAGAGACATAGAGAGAGAGAGAGGGGGGGGGGGGGGGGCGGAGAGAAAGCGTTTGACCATTTAGCTGTTGTAAGAAATGAGTTGGTACGTGAGGAGAACAAGAGCTGGGGATCACCCCCTTGCTGGCTTCATTTTCGTGGAAGCACTTTCCACACTGTGTGTGGAGGAGGAGAGGAGGAGAGAGAGGAGAGAGAGAGGAGAGAGAGAGAGGAGAGAGAGAGAGAGAGAGAAGAGAGAGAGGAGAGAGAAGAGAGAGAGAGAGAGGCCAGAGAAAAGAGTGAGAGAGAGTGAGGGGAAAGAAAAAAAGGAAGGAAGGAGAGAGGGAGAGGGAGAGGGAGAGAGAGAGAGAGAGAGAGAGAGAGAGAGAGAGAGAGAGAGAGAGAGAGAGAGAGAGAGAAAAGAGAGAGGCCAGAGAAAAGAGTGAGAGAGAGTGAGGGGAAAGAAAAAAGGAAGGAAGGAAGGAGAGAGGAGAGGGAGAGAGAGAGAGAGAGAGAGAGAGAGAGAGAGAGAGAGAGAGAGAGAGAGAGAAGAGAGAGGAGAGAGAGAGAGAGAGAGAGAGAGAGAGAGAGAGAGTGAGGCAGGCAGATAGACAGACAGGACAGACAGGCAGGCAGACAGACAGACGGGACAGACACACACAACAACACACACACACAGACCGACCGACCGATCGACCAACCGACCGACCGAAAAATAGATAGACAGGCAGACAGGTAGGCAGGCAGGCATACAGACCGGCAGACAGTCGGACTGAGAGACAGACAACCTGGTGCCTGCCCGCACATAAAATGACTCTGGATTTAGGCACATTAAGAAGCAAGCCTCTAGATCAGACGTCCGTAACTGTATTCCCGTGGATGCATTTTGCAGAAGTCTTACAAAAATGTGATAGAACGGAGGTGCAGGGGTGGTGGTGGTGGGAGGAGAGGATTTGGAAGTAAGAGGAAAACGCACATGCACGCACGCATAAGCGTGCTCGCGCACATACATACACAGACAGACAGACAGACCACAACACACACACACACCACATACACACATGCACTTAGAGACACTTTCTCTTTCTTTATTTCTCTCTCTCTCTCTGTCTTCTCTCTCTCTGTCTGTCTCTCTCTGTCTCTCTGTCTCTCTCCTCCCTCTCTTCCCCCCCCCCTCTCTCCTCTCTCTCTCTCTCTCTCTCTATATATATATATATATATATATATATATATATAGGGGGAAGAGAGAAGAGAGAGAAGAGAGAGAGAGAGAGAGAGAGAGAGAGAGAGAGAGAGGAAGAAACACAGACAGCAGACACAACAACACACACAAGAGAGAACACACACATACACACACACACACACCACACTACACACACACACGACACACAGCACAACACACACACACACACACACACACACACCACACACGACACACACACACACACTACACACACACGCACCCACACACACACACACCACACACGACTAAAGACGAAAGGGGACACAGACACAGACAGACAGTCCTATCCATCCACCTCCCCCCCCCTCCCCCCTCTCCCTCCCTCCATTCATCCCCCCCTCTCCATCCATCCATCCGTCCGTCCGTCGTGCGTCCAGCCAGTCAGCCAGCCAGCCAGGCAGCCAGCCGCTTTACTTATTCTTTTATATCGAGAATAATGGAATAAGCACCCATATGTTTTTATTTTACGTCCAGTCCCGGTGTGTATGCAGTTTTGTAAATCTTGTCATCTCTTCCCACCGGCACACAATGGTCTACTTTTACAAAAAGTGGAGAACAGGATTTTAACGCGTGCGCAAGATGCTCTGCGTGCGTTCGCACACGGGCCCTCGGGTTTCTAGTCTCATCCGAAGCCAGAGAGACTTTCATCAAAAGTCAGGACATTCAAATAGATAAGATGGTGTCTGAACGTGATGTTGGAGTACTTTACGTGTACTGCGGTCTATTACTTGTAATAGAATAACCCCTTTTTTGGCCTCTGAGTTTTACCCACAGACGGTGCCAAAGCGAGTTCAGATCAGAGTGCTTTTCGTCGTTCTGGTCTTTTCTTCAGGATTCGCTTTTAGCCTGCCATTAGATTAGTAGCTTCTGTTTCGGAATCTTCTACCCCCTCTCCTTCCCCTCTCCTATCAGTCACTGACCATTGTCAATATTTGATTCGATCATTCCTTTTCTCCCAGTTTCTCCTCTGTTGTTGTAGTATGTAGTTAAACTCCACCTCCGTCTGTCTTTTTCACCTCTTGGTCTGGTGTGTGTGTTGTGTGTGTGTGTGTGTGTGTGTTGTGTGTGTGGTGTGTGTGTGTGTGTGTGTGTGAGTGTGTGTGTGTGTGTGTGTGTGTGTGTGTGTGTGTGTGTGTGTGTAAGTGTGTGTGTAAGTGTGTGTAAGTGTGTGTGTGTGTGTGTGTGTGTGTGTGTGTGTGTGTGTGTAAGTGTGTGTGTATGTGTGTGTGTATGTGTGTGTTTGTTAGTTTTATTTTGTTTATTTTCATTTTATTATTTATTTTATTCTTTTATATCGAGGATAATGGGATAAGCACTGTATATATATATATATATATATATATAATATATATATATATATATATATATATATATATATATATATATGTGTGTGGTGTGTGTGTGTGTGTGCGTGTGTGTGTGCGTGTGTGTGGGTCTGTCTGTACCTTACTTTTCAGAGACTTATGTACATGTGAAGAGAATAGAACGTTTTAATTGTGAGTAAATATATTATGATAGGACGTAGAAAATTAACCTGCTTAGAGAGAGAGAGAGAGAGAGAGAGAGAGAGAGAGAGAGAGAGAGAGAGAGAGAGAGAGAGAGAGAGAGAGAGAGAGAGAGAGAGAGAGAGAGAGAGAGAGAACCGTTTGATACAAGGTCATATATTCTGAACCACTACTCTTGTACAAAACTACACAACCAAAGAAAAATAAATAGAACAAAGCCCCCTACAAAAACTCCAAATGATAATGTCTACTTTCCTTTAAGCATGGACATTGGTTGCGGTTTACTTTCTATTGTGTCATTATCTTATGACTTGACGTATTTTTTTCTCCTGAATTGATACCTTCCCTAAGAAGGGTGAGGACTGCTTGTAAAAATTAAAAGCACACGAGTACGTATCTATTATCCTCAAAACAAAGATTGTTGCCTGCCTGTCTGTCTGTCTGTCTGTCTGTCTCTATCTCTATCTCTGTCTCTGTCTCTGTCTCTCTCTCTCTCTCCATCTCTCTTCTTCCCTTCTCTCTCCCCTCTCTATCTGTATGAGGGGTGTTTCAGAGAGGTTGGGGACAATTGTGTGTGTGTGTGGGAGGGGGGTGGGAGGGGGTAGGGGAGATGAAGCCTTACATTCTGGAAACGCTCTCGTTCAGGAAAAAAAAACCTCTCAAGGAGACAAAAGTGTTAGTACCGCCATTTGCAATGTGATCCAAGAAGCACCATGGGACCTATCTGCCCAGTCTTCACGTTTATCGCCTGGTGGACCACCCAGGGCTTTGTGCCAGCCGGGACAGGACAGGACCATTCTACTAGCTAGTCTACCGACCGGACAATGCGAAGCAATCTGGCCATTTGTATGCACTGCGTATGGACGCATGTGTGGTGGGTCACGTAGAGACACTCGCATAGGCAAGTGATATTGCGCGCGAATAATTATATCTGAGCGTGTGCAACTTACAGATACAGACATGAAAAATGCTGAGACAGACAGACAGACAGACAGAAATACAGACAGACAAATGGATAGAAAGAAAGACAGACTAACAGACATATACCATGCAGGCACACACACACACACAAACAAATAGAGATACATACACAAACACACACACACATAAGCACGTAGACTCACACGCACGAACACGCACGCACGCACGCACGCCCCACACACACACACACACACACACACACACACAACACAACACACACACACACACACACACACACACACACACCACACACACACACACACACACACACACAAAACAACACACACACACACACACATTGTAAATTTTCCATAAGCTGTCACGATTTAATGATAGAGAAAGGGAGACACCAAAATATGCTCAGAGAGGACAGAAAATTAAAATAGAAGACGAATTTCATGTACTCGAAGAATGTGTCTTATATGATGAACTCAGAAACAATTTGTTATTAAAAGTTAAAACTAAAGACAAAGAACGTAAACAAATGTAGGTAAGCTAAGCAGATATCATTAGATATGTGAATGAATGTTTTGAGAAAAGAGAAAAAGAGAAGAAAAATGCAACATGTTTTTAGTGGACATCGTTTTGGGCAGAAAGATAATTAGAACTGATGTTTGTTTTGTTGTGTCAAATAAGTCTGCATGACTTAAATGGCAATAAAATATTTTTGAATCTTGAATCTTGAATCACACACACACACACACACACACACACACACACACACACACACACACACACACACACACACACACACACACACACACACACACACACACACACACACACACACATAGAGACGAGAGGTTCTGTACCAAAGGACAACAAAGACAAAGAATATGACTGTAAGAAGACCACCCCTGGGGACAGACAGGGCCGGCCAGCAATAATACTTTTTTTCCCAACTTGTGTCCAGTGACAATATATTGTAACATTAGACAGGGAGATAGAGAAAGGTTGCCTATAAGAAGAATTTGGTTCAGGATTCGGAAAAGACTGTCTGTCTGTCTGTCTTACTCTGATCTCCCTCCCCCTCTCTCTGTGTGTTCCCTCTGTCTCTTTCTACCTCCCATTCTCTCTCACACATACACGCACGAAGAGAGAGAGAGAGAGAGAGAAGAGAGAGAGAGAGAGAGAGAGAGAGAGAGAGAGAGAGAGAGAGAGAGACAGAGACAGAGACGAGACAGAGACAGAGAGACAGAGAGACAGAGAGAGACAGACAGACAGACAGACAGACACATAGACACACAGACAGCCACACACACAGACACACAGACAGACAAGAACATGACCTCGCTCAAAGAGTGCTGTTTGGCCAAGAACTAACTCAAGCCCCCCACCCCCACCCCCTGACACACGCATACTCCAACAACCACTCAGGTTAAAACCAGATCTCTCTCCCAAGCCGTTGGAGACATACATACATATCCTTACGGTGATAGACAATCAATTTCGGATCCATTTTCCCCAGACCTCGCCAACCGTAAATTTCAAACAGGTCCGTGTGTCGCCTCACAAGACAGCCAAAGGTTTTAAAACCAGGGACCTACTAGAAGAGGAGAAGGAAAGCTCAATATTGGTGGAAGAATAATCACATTTTCAGGACTGGGGACTTCGAAGAAGAGTAGGCGACAGGAGGCAAGAGGCTGTCTTCTTCTTCTTCTTCTCTCTC
>CM060318.1:56956744-56959997 GCA_030674155.1 Stramonita haemastoma | reverse complement strand
TTTCAGAGACTTATGTACATGTGAAGAGAATAGAACGTTTTTAATTGTGAGTAAGTATATTATGATAGGACGTAGAAAATTAACTGCTTAGAGAGAGAGAGAGAGAGAGAGAGAGAGAGAGGAGAGAGAGAGAGAGAGACGAGAGAGAGAGAGAGAGAGAGAGAGAGAGAGAGAGAGAGAGAGAGAGAGAGAACCCGTTTTGATACAAGGTCATATATTCTGAACCACTACTCTTGTACAAAACTAAACAACCAAAGAAAAATAAACAGAACAAAACCCCCTACAAAAACACCAAATGATAATGTCTACTTTACTTTAAGCATGGACATGGTTGCGGTTTACTTTCTATTGTGTCATTATCTTATGACTTGACGTATTTTTTTCTCCTGAATTGATACCTTCCCTAAGAAGGGTGAGGACTGTTGAAAAAATTAAAAGCACACGAGTACGTATCTATTATCCCCCAAAAAAAAGATTGTTGCTTGCTGTCTGTCTGTCTGTCTGTTGTCCTCTGTTGTGCTGTCTGTCTGTCTGTCTGTTGTCTGTTGTTGTCTATCTCTATCTCTATTATCTATCTTTCTCTTCTGTCTGTCTGTGTCTGTCTGTCTGTCTGTCTGTCTGTTGTCTGTCTGTCTGTCTGTCTGTCTGTTCTCTCTCTCTTCTTTCTCTCTCTCTCTCTTCTCTCTCTCTCTCTCTCTCCTCTTCTTCTTCTTCTTCTTCCTCCCCTTCCCTCTTATTGTATGAGGGTGTTTCAGAGAGGTTGGGGACAATTGTGTGTGTGTGTGTGGGAGGGGGGTGGGAGGGGGGGTAGGGGAGATGAAGCCTTACATTCTGGAAACGCTCTCGTTCAGGAAAAAAAACCTCTCAAGGAGACAAAAGTGTTAGTACCGCCATTTGCAATGTGATCCAAGAAGCCACCATGGGACCTATCTGCCCAGTCTTCACGTTTATCGCCTGGTGGACCACCCAGACCTTTGTGCAGCCGGGACAGGACAGGACCATTCTACTAGCTAGTCTACCGACCGGGACAATGCGAAGCAATCTGGCCATTTGTATGCACTGCGTATGGAGCATGTGTGGTGGGTCACGTAGAGACACTCGCATAGGCAAGTGATATTGCGCGCGAATAATTATATCTGAGCGTGTGCAACTTACAGCTACAGACATGAAAAAATGCTGAGACAGACAGACAGACAGACAGAAATATAGACAAACAAATGGATAGAAAGAAAGACGGATAACAGACATATACCATGCAAGCACACACACACACAAACAAATAGAGTACTACACAAACACACACACACACACCCAACAAAACACACACACACACACACAACACCACACACACACACACACACACACACACATTAGCACGTAGACTCACACGCACGAACACGCACGCCCGCCGCAGCACGCCCCCCGCACACACACACACACACCCACCCCCCCCCCCCCCCCCACCCCCCCCCCCCCCCCCCCCCCCCCCCCCCCCCCCACACACACACACACACACACACACACACACACACACACACACACACACACCACAACACACACACACAACATTGTAAATTTTCCATAAGCTGTCACGATTTAATGATAGAGAAAGGGAGACACCGAAATATGCTCAGAGAGGACGGAAAATTAAAATAGAAGACGAATTTCATGTACTCGATGAATGTGTCTTATATGATGAACTCAGAAACAATTTGTTATTAAAAGTTAAAACTAAAGACAAAGAACGTAAAAAAAAAATGTAGATAAGCTAAGCAGATATCATTAGATATGTGAATGAATGTTTTGAGAAAAGAGAAAAAGAGAAGAAAAATGCAACATGTTTTTAGTGGACATCATTTTGGGCAGAAAGATAATTAGAACTGATGTTTGTTTTGTTGTGTCAAATAAGTCTGCATGACTTAAATGGCAATAAAATATTTTTGAATCTGGAATCTGGAATCACACACACACACACACACACACACACACACCACACACACACACACACACACACACACACACACACACACACACACACACACACACACACACACACACACACATATAGAGGACGAGAGGTTCTGTACCAAAGGACAACAAAGACAAAGAATATGACTGTAAGAAGACCATCCCTGGGGACAGACAGGGCCGGCCAGCAATAATACTTTTTTTCCCAACTTGTGTCCAGTGACAATATATTGTAACATTAGACAGGGAGATAGAGAAAGGTTGCCTATAAGAAGAATTCAGTTCAGGATTCGGAGAAGACTGTCTGTCTGTCTGTCTCTCTCTGTCTCTCCCTCCCCTCTCTCTCTTGTGTTCCCTCTGTCTCTTTCTACCTCCCTTTCTCTCTCACACATACACGCACGAAGAGAGAGAGAGAGAGAGAGGAGAGGAGAGAGAGAGAGAGAGAGGAGGAGAGAGGAGAGAGAGAGAGAGAGGAGAGAGAGAGAGAGACAGAGAGACAGAGAGACAGACAGACAGACAGACAGACAGACAGACAGACAGACAGACAGACAGACAGACAGACAGACAGACACATAGACACAGACAGCCACACACACAGACACACAGACAGACAAGAACATGACCTCGCTCAAAGAGTGCTGTTTGGCCAAGAACTAACTCAAGCCCCCCACCCCCCCCCTGACACACGCATACTCCAACAACCACTCAGGTTAAAACCAGATCTCCCTCCCAGGCCGTTGGAGACATACATACATATCCTTACGGTGATAGACAATCAATTTCGGATCCATTTTCCCCAGACCTCCCCAACCGTAAATTTCAAACAGGTCCGTGTGTCGCCTCACAAGACAGCCAAAGGTTTTAAGCAGGGACCTACCAGAAGAGGAGAAGGAAAGCTCAATATTGGTGGAAGAATAATCACATTTTCAGGACTGGGGACTTCGAAGAAGAGTAGGCGACAGCAGGCAAGAGGCTGTTCTTCTTCTTCTTCTTTCTTCTCTGTCTCTGTCTCTTCTCTCTCTCTCTCTTTCTCTCTCTTCTCTGCTCTCTCTGTCTCTCTCTGTCTCTCTCTCTCTCTGCTCTCTCTCTCTCTCTCTCTCTCTCTGTCTCTCTCTCTCTCTGTCTCTCCTCTCTCTCTCCTCTCTCTCTCTCTCTCTCTCTCTCTCCTCTCTCTCTCTCTGTGGATCAGCAGATGTCTGTGAGTGGAAAGTGGAAGAAAACGACGGGTAGAGGAGGAGGAGGAAAAAATGGAGGAATGGGGGTGAGGGTGGGTGGAATGAGGAGG
>CM060318.1:56941744-56951744 GCA_030674155.1 Stramonita haemastoma | reverse complement strand
CGACCCTGATGTTGGTGTTGATGCCGTTGATGTTGTTGGTCATCAGCTTGGTCTTCTGCGCACTGATCTCCATGCCATAGGCTGTTGAAGTCTTGTCGAGGCGTTCCACTAACCTGTTACCTGACTGAAGCAATTTTGCCTGGCGATTCTGTTGTAGAATGGTACAGTCCGTGTATTGTTGTGTTTCTTTAACCTATTGAAATAGGTGTGAGGCAGCACTTGTGCACGTATTTTCTGTTGATCTTTTGAATGCCTCTGTCTAACGTGAAGTTTGAGCTTCATGACTTAAACCTGCATGGAATAATTTATGGTCCTTTTCGACGTTAAAATACATTATCCTTCTCTGTGTCTCTGCTTCTCGATTTCTATGTCTGTTTCTGTCTCTCTTTCTCCCCCCCCCCTCTCCTCCTGTGTGTGTTCCCCTCTTTCCCTTCTCTCTCTCTCTCCATCTTCTTTCTCCATCCCCTCTCTCTCTCTCTCTCTTCTCTCTCCCTCTTCTCTCTCTCTCTCTCTCTTCTCCCTCCTTCTCTCTCTCTCTCTCTCTCTCTCTCTCTCTCTCTCTCTCTCTCTCATCCTCCCCTCTTTTCCTCTCTCTCTCCTCTTCTTCGGATGGGCCAATATCGGACCACTTTTGGAGAGTAG
Organism: Stramonita haemastoma; assembly: GCA_030674155.1. Taxonomy (NCBI): domain Eukaryota; kingdom Metazoa; phylum Mollusca; class Gastropoda; order Neogastropoda; family Muricidae; genus Stramonita; species Stramonita haemastoma. The sequence continues at coordinate 56,951,102 of CM060318.1, read as the reverse complement.
CCATTCGTGCCAGTATGAATGGATGGCAGAGTTAAAAAAAAAACGCATGCACACAGATGTGGTGCTAAGACACCGTCCCCAAAGTCGGAATGTGGCACCTGAACGTTGGGTTAAAAATGGTGAACGTTCTAGCTCTAGCCAAAGACGAAAGGGAAAAAAAGAGGAAAAAATCCTTCTGAATCCCTACAGGTGGGTCTGTCTGTCTGTCTGTCTCTATGTCTGTGAGTATGTCTGTCTGCGAGTCTGCTGTCTGTCTGTCTCTATGTCTGTGAGTATGTCTGTCTGCGAGTCTGCCTGTCTGTCTGTCTCTATGTCTGTGAGTCTGTCTGTCTGTTAGTCTGTCTGCCTGTCTCTCTGTCTGTCTGTTTTGCAGCTGCCTAGCTAAAGTGTGCCGAACTTTCAGGGAATGAACCCTGGAGGACATACAATCCTCTGACCTTTTCTTTTCTCACTGTCCCCTAGTTTGCTCTCTCCCTCTCTCTCTCTCTGCGTGTGGTTCAGGAGTCGATAATGCCTTCTTTCCCCTGTAGACCTTAGCTGTACTGATTGGAATGAATCTTTCAGAGAGGCCATATGTACCCTCTGTGTGTGTTCAGACTGTTTAGTGTTGCTTGCTGGTAAAAAGGTGTTGTTTGGGGGTCCGCTATTCAGTTAACGTCGATTATCATCAGCCTACGTGTTCCGTTTCGAGTTGTGTAGTATAGTGGTCATATTGGTATTATCACTACTGCTACTGTCACTACTATTACTGCAGCTGTTGCTACTGTTGCCACCACCACCCCCACCCCCACCACCCCCACCAGCAACAACAAGAACAACAAGATCAAGAACAAGAACTATTACTACCACCACCACCACCACCACCCACCATCACTACTACTACTACTACTACTACTACTACTACTACTATACTACTACTACTACTACTACTACTACTACTACTACTACTACTCTACTACTAACTACTACTACTACTACTACTACTATACTACTACTACTATACTACTACTACTACTCCTACTACAAACAACAACTACTATTACTGCCACTAGAGAGTATCTAGAACGCCTAACTTTATGAATAGTACTGAAAAAGTAGAACAGAATACAGCAAAAGTGGAATTGATACAAGTATGGCATAGTAAAGAATTTAAGTACTTTGTTATATACTGTCATGCAACATCACAAGTCAATACTTATTGACATATTTGAGAAGTCTTAAACTGCTACAGCATCAGTTGCATGATCAAGAGTATTCAGTTTCGAGAAAGAGAAAGTACTTACTTACGCTAGCAGTCTTATATATCTTACTTTTTTACAGGTACAAAAATGTCGCTTTCAGATGAACTGAAAAATAATGTGTTTTCTAGAGGTGTTGTATTCCATTTGATGTGTGTGATATCTAGTTTTGTTTTACTTCATGTGATGTATTTTTTAAACACTACGTGTTTTCTCTGTCTCTGCATACGAGTTTGTCCGTCTGTCTGCCTATCTGTTGGCATGTCTTTCTTCCTGCCTTTCTCCCTCCCTCCCATTGCGCTGGCAATTTGACGACCCAGGTTCGAGTCCGGTCGAGGAGACTTTTTTCCTGGAGTTAACATCAGTACTGACTCCACTCTCCCCAAAAGTCCATCGGATGAGACTTTAAACCGAGGCCCCGTGTGCGAACGCACGCACGCAGAACATTTTGCGCACACGTTAAATCCCTGTTCCGCTTTTCGTAAGAGTAGGCCATCGTGTGCCGGTGGGAACAGATGACATTTACAAAAATGCATACACACGGGGACTGGATGAAAAAAAGCACGTGATTGCTTATTCCATTATCCTCGATATAAAAGAATAAATCAAATCAAATCAAATCAAATCAAATCAAATCAAATCAATCTCTCTCTCTCTCTCCCTCTCTCTCTCTGTCTCTCTCTCTCTCTCTCCCTCTCTCCCTCCCTCCCTCCCTCTCTCTCTCTCTCTCTCCCTCCCTCCCTCCCTCCCCCCCTCTCTCTCCCTCCCTCTCTCTCTCTCACTCTCTCTCTCTCTATCTCTCCATCCTCCACATCGTATATCCTCTTCTCATGTCATCTTTCGTACCCTACTCTGCTTCCCTTGTGGTGTCTATTCTGCTCACTTTCGTCCTTGTTTAAAGTGTGAAGTGCTTCCATTCAATTAACCCTGAAAGACACGGACATTCCCCTCACCATTCCCTTTACAGTCCACATCAAGGCACTTTCTTAACGCGAACACATTTTTCTTTCTTTCTTCTTGTTTTCTTTTTCTTTCTTTCTTTTTTGAATTGGACGAAGCCTCACAGATTCTCTGCTCTTGTCATGGTAAATGGGAAAAAAATTGGACGAGGTTCATTTTGTATTCTTAGATCAAAAAGAACAATCAGAAATGCAGCCAGGAAAAAAAAATGTGTGTGTGAGGGGGGGGGGGGGGGGGGGGGGGGGGGGGGGGGGGGGGTTGATGCTCTTGTGGCAAGGTGCTTTCCTCTAGGAGTAGCAGCTCGAATTTCTCGCAGAGAAATCTGCCGTGGCTTAAAGTGGTATACAAATACAAACAGACACCATCATTACACGGAAGGGTAAGCACCGTCCTCTTTTCTGGAATTATATGAAGGGATGGAGGGGAGGTTGCTGCTATTCTCCAGTGCTGTGTTAAGGATTTTGGTGTTATCAGAGCGTTGTTGTTGTTGTGGTTGTTGTTGCTTTTTTCAGTAATGGTAGTTGTGATATTGCATATAAGTTTGTGTGTTATATTTTAGATCATAGTAACAGATTTCGGCAACGGTTCCTAGCCTTTTCAAAAGAACTACCCCCCAAAAAACCCCCCACAAAAAAACTATTGCTGGTAAAATAGTCTATATTCACTACTCTTCTTAGACATACAATCAGCAGATGCTTTCGTAGCTGCCGGACCCTTTTGCAACAGTGAAGTGTCAGACGCTTTAATCTATTTGGGCCTTTACTACTGGCCAGAGGTGTTCTACTCTTTCACCAAAAATGAATGGATTTTTTTTATGTGTGCAGAACGTGGTGGGCACGTGTGTGTGTATGTGTGTGTATGTGTGTGTATGCATATACATGCATATATATATATTAAAAAATATATTTTTTTTTATATTTATTTATTTTATTTTTTTATATCGAGGATAATGGAATAAGCACTCATGTGCTTTTTTCATCCAGTACCCGTGTGTATGCAGTTTGGTAAATGTCATCTGTTCCCATCGGCACACGATGGCCTACTCTTACGAAAAGCGGAACAGGATTTAACGTGTGCGCAAGATGTTCTGCGTGCGTTCGCACACGGGGCCTCGGTTTAAAGTCTCATCCGAAGGACTTGTGTGTGTGTGTGTGTGTGTGTGTGTGTGTGTGTGTGTGTGTGTGTGTGTGTGTGTGTGTGTGTGTGTGTGTGTGTACACAGGGGAATGTACTTTACGGCTTAATCTAAAAGATTTTTGTGAGGAGAATATAGCCAACCCCCTCAATGAAATGTGCGAGCAGTGACTTTAACCCGCTCCCTACCTACACGGGACGGGTATTAGGTCTGGAGCCCCATGCATTGAGTTATGTGTAGTTGTGAAAGTAGGCGTGCACGTGTGCATAGCTGTATGCTTAAATATAGAAAGTCGAGTGCTGTTTCAGTTTAACATGCATGATACTCTTATTTATATCTGTCTATATATCTATGATACTCTTTTATCTAAATTGTTTACTGTATATTGTGTGACTTTAATTTTAAACCGCCACACATAATGTGTCATTCTGAGATAATAAAGTATTTTTGAGTCTTGAATATTTGTACATACCTCTGCATCAAAGCAGCCGAACACACTGCTGAAGTTTTGAATGTATACGCAGGCTGGGTACATTAGTATTATTTTTTTTAATTAGTTCATAAAACGCTGACATGAATTATGGCATTTTAGCTAGTATTTTTGTTGCCTTCTTGATGTGTGTATGAACAAAAACGGGGAGCACATCACAGTAGGTCTACGCAAAAATTGACATGGGAGGTTATAAAAGAGGGTTCCTCTTTGTCCATAGGCTTCGCTGAGATTGGAAGCAGCTTTTATATTTTCTATTATAACAGACATTCCGTATTTGACCTACTCTTAGAGAAATATACATACCTGTTTTGATTTAATGTTGTTAAAATGAGAATCCTTAATGATTTAATTGTACATCGGCCTCAGGCCACAATACAATGCTAAGGAGTTTTGGGAATAACATCCAGATACAACATAATATACAACAATCAATAATCCATACATATTCATGCATTTTTAGCATACCTTCAACAGTTCAAAGGTGCTGATTAAACTAAATTTTGTTAAATTGTTTCCATTTCTTTAGTAAACATCAGAATCCACATTATCAGTACATAAAAATCCGAGCAATAAAATCTTTCATGCATTATAGTTACTCCTTATACATTCAGATGTATTTCGCTTTCGTTTTTTTGTTAACAGACTTTATCTCAACATTTAGGTAATTATGCAAGATTTACAAAACTTCATACACACGAGAACTGGATGTAAAAAAAGCACATGAGTACTTATTTCATTATCCTCGATATCAAAGAATAAATAAATAAATAAAATAAAATAAAATAAATGCTTTCCTTCTGGCACAAAAAGAGAAAGTGACAGACAGACAGACCGACCGAATGGAATACACAGACACAGAGAGCACAGACGCAGACACCAGTAAACGGGATCAGTCAGTCCATCAGTGCAGCGCACACCAAAGACTAAACCACTCACTCAGCAGCATACCTCTGCAGACCACGACCCCCAAGGTGATGACATAGATCAGCCTTTATGCCTTTACTGCAAGCTGTACATGTATACCGCTAATGTTCCCACTCCCTCCTCCTCCTCCTCCTCCTCCACACACTATGTCCTGGACATGCTATTGCTATAGGCAAGATAAGAATCAATACCTGCTTCTGAGAGTATCTGTGTCCTTTTTGGAAGATGTGTGGTGGGGTTTTTTCTTTCTTTTTTTGTTGTTGTTGTCACAGATATTCCATATTTGATGGCAAGAGTCCCACAGAGAAATTGCAAGGCAGTTGTTTTTGCTAAGTGGTTTGGAAACGAATATTCCTTAGAGAGAGAGAGAGGGGAGAGGAGAGAGAGAGGAGAGAGAGAGGAGAGAGAGAGAGAGAGAGAGAGAGAGAAGAGGAGAGGAGAGAGGAGAAGGAGGAGGAGAGAGAGGAGAGAGAGAGAGAGGAGAGAGAGAGAGAGCCAAAGAGAGACAGAGAGAGACATAGAGACAGACAGACAGACAGACAGACAGACAGACAGACACAGACAGAGAGAGAGATACAGAGACAGACAGGCAGACACAGAGACAGAAACAAAGAGAAGGGGCCGTCTCGCATACCCACAGAGACAGAGAATTCACTATCTCCGTGGTCCCCGCTTTTAAAAGGATTCACTTTTCACTTGCGCTTTGAGATATGCAGATGGCAAAGCATCTGCTAAGTGAACGTCATGGCAGATAAGGTGAAATATGGATGAACCGTTCAGCATACACCTAGAGCACTAGGCCTGCATGTCTCAGGGGTAAGCAGAAACCTAAGTCTCTTACCTGACTGCCTTTAGTGCGCTGATGCCCTACCGCACTAGTTTTCTTTTTTTTTTTTTTTTTAGGTCTGATTTAAAGTGACTCAGCCACTTAACTCTTATTGGTTCGTACTTAGCGATTTCTATGATTGATAAACCAAGCATGTTTTCTTTTTTGGAAAAAATCATATTGGCTCGCGTGAGTTCCACTGTTTCTACAGGAATAGAACATGACAAGAATTATGTAGGAGTGTGTCTAAGTAACTTAGTCGATGGATAATGGTGATAATGATGGTGATGATGATAATGATGACGAAGATGGTGGTGGTAGTGGTGCTCGTTTTGGAATTGATAATGATGGATATGTTGTGATGGGATGGATTGATAACAAAGATGACAATAGCAACATCAACGACGACGACAACGACGACGACAATGATGATGATGATGATGATGATGATGATGATGATGATGATGATGATGATGATAATGATAATGATGACGAAGATGGTGGTGGTAGTGGTGCTCGTATTGGGATTGATAATGATGAATATATTGTGATGTGATAGATTGATAACAAAGATGACAATAACGACATCGACGACGACGACAACAACAACGGCGACGACGACGACAATGATGGCGATGACAATGTTGATGATGATAATGATGAATTTGTTTCGTGTCATTTTGGAGGATAGTAGTTAAGGGACAGCTTAGATTGTCTTGCCAATGTCAGTGCCTCAGTACACTCCTTTCTGGCAGACTTGTTCTGAGATATTTTACCATGAAAGAAGAACGCCATCCCTCTTCATGCAGTTAATCGCCACCATCCCACTGTTTCATCAGTGCAGATATTGCCACTAAGGGAGGAACTCCTGCACCATGTTGTCTTGTGAAGTATTCATTTCCTAGGACTTCCGACCAAAGGTCTTATTCGAAAGTTAATCCCGTTAAGTCTGTTAACCGCACGTCATTTGGAACAGAGGGATTGAAGGAACGGGTTTTTTTTTCTCCTTTCCTCGACTAGAGCTCCGAGGTTCACCAATGACAGGATTTTTGTGTATGGGACCGTTTTTGTCCGCCATTAAGGTGGCCATATTCCGACGTCGGGGAGAAGGAAATATTATTTTTAAAGGGGTATTTTGCCGGAGAAACTTAATTTCTTGCTGGGCTGTACTCACAAAGAACTGAGGTACAGGACTAAAATCCAGTTATGAAGTCAGGGATGTGTGAATTTCTGTGGCTGGGTCGGAACAAGTGTCTTTCCAGAACAAGTTTTCTTTTAGTCCTGCCATTGCTTTAGTCTTCCTTTGTGAGTGTACTAGTGCAGGAAATAAAATAGGTTTCTGAAAGGTACGAAGGACATAGCAGCATTCGGTAAGTAGCAGGAAGGAAAAATATAACCAGCATGCATAGTCGTCATCAGAGAAAAAAGCCACGGACAGATGGTTAAATGTCGAAACTTTTTTGGCTTATAACCCGCGTGAATTTCTCTGTCTTTTTAAGATGATGAAGTAGTTGAATTTGAAATTGAGGAAAGGATGGCTCTGACTTATCCAACTGTATGTATTTTATTTTTGTATGTGTGCTTTTTCTTGAATAAACATATCTTTCAAAGAATTTTTTAAATGTGTCTTTTTGTATATGTGTCTGCACGTGCTTCTGCTATTGTATTTCTTCTTATGGCCAAACTTGTAAAAAAGATGTCGTAATATTTTAGTGTGTGCATTGCCCTTTCTGCCGGTCTGTTTGTTGGTGCTTGTGTCCAGTTTTCTAACTTTGGCAGTTTTACTGCCTTTCCCTGTTCTTTACGACCTCTCTGTCTTTCTATTATTGCTACCCCTCCTCTTTCTTTCTTTCTTTCTTTCTTTCTTTCTTTCTTTCTTTCTCGCACACACACACACACAGACACACAGACACACAGACACACAGACACAGACACAGACACAGACAGACACACACACACACAGACACACACACACACAACACTCTCTCTCTCTCTCTCTCTTTATGGTGTGTGTGTGTGTGTGTGCGCGCGCGCGTGCGCGCGCGCGCGCGCGCGCGCGTGTGTGTGTGTGTGTGTGTGTGTGTGTGTGTGTGTGTGTGTGTGAATCCCTGTTTTTCTGTTCCCCTCCCTAGCCCTCTCTCTCATTCTCTGTCTGTCTGTCTGTCTGTCTGTCTGTCTGTCTGTCTGTCTCTCTCTCTCTCTCAGTATTGCCATACATCTTTCCCTTCTTGGTGGTTTTTTTTCCTGTTTAACTTTTCCCTCCTTTTCACAGCTTGCTGGACTTAGAATCAAACACCAGAAAGTGGTGGGCCCCTTAACCTTTCCCCTTCATCTTAGGAGCCCATTTCATGCGCTAGTGCCTGTTTATTTTACCCCCAATTTGTGTCCCCTAGTCGGTGGTCGATCAACCCTAGCCTCGATTAACCTCTTTTTCCGCTTTTTTGGGACGGATCGAAACTTTCCTCTCTCTTTCTCTTGTTGTTTTCATCTTCGTCCCACACTCTGGAGCAAGACAAGAGGGATGAGCGTCGTTAGAAGATCATCAGACTTTCACGCACAATACTCTCTGTCTTGAGAGAAAGGAGCTGGTTTTGAAGGAGATGTTTGCGTGATGTGACACAAAGTGGCATTTGCCTACAGTGTTCTCTGGCTTTCTCATCTTTCTACAGGATTGAAGCAATTTTGTCTTGGTGATTTTGTTTGACACCGGTACAGTCTGCGTGTTATTTTGTGTGTGTGTGTGTTGTGTGTGTGTGTGTGTGTGTGTGTGTGTGTGTGTGTGTGTGTGTGTGTGTGTGTGTGTGTGTGTGTGTGTGTGTGTGTGTGTGTGTGTGTGTGTGTGTGTGTTTCTGAATCACCAAAGATGGTGTGATAGCTTTGAGTTCTGTGTATATATCATTACTGTTTGATCCTTCTTGTTTGCAATACAAGTGTGATATGAAACATGCATTGATGGCCTTATTTATATATCTGTATATCTATCTATCTATCTATCTATCTATCTATCTATCTATCTATCTATCTATCTATCTATCTATCTATCTATCTATCTATCTATCTATCTATCTATCTATCTATCTATCTATCTATCTATCTATCTATCTGTCTGTCTATCTATCTATCTATCTATCTATCTATCTATCTATCTATCTATCTATCTATCTATCTATCTATCTATCTATCTATCTATCTATCTGTCTGTCTGTGTGTCTGTCTGTCTGTCTGTCTGTGTGTCTGTGTGTCTGTCTGTGTGTCTGTCTGTGTGTCTGTCTGTCTGTCTGTCAACCTACCTACCTACCTACCTACCTACCTACCTATCTACCTACCTTATCTATCTATCTATCTATCTATCTATCTATCTATCTATCTATCTATCTATCTATCTATCTATCTATCTATCTATCTATCTATCTATCTATCTATCTATTCTATGATGATCACAGTTCTCCAAGGTAAGGATGTGGGCAGAGAGAAAAGAGGCAGATCACCAACATCCTACTTTACCAACATCACAGAGATCAGTGGTCTGGGAGGGCTACAGGAGATCATAGAACTTCGCAGAGACAGAGAACCCTGGGGGCATTGCGTGGAGCTTTTACCGACGACAGCTGCGATGGAGATAGTTGAGTTGAGCTGAGTTGACTTTTTTTAGTCATCAAAGATGGTGTGTTAGATTTGATTTATGTTTGTGCATTATTTTATCTTTCTTTTTATATATATCTTTGTTTGCACTACCAGTGTGATCTGGTTGACAGCTTAATTAAAAATAAATGTTGATGTAGA
>CM060318.1:56926744-56936744 GCA_030674155.1 Stramonita haemastoma | reverse complement strand
TTACAGCTTCACATAAAAGAGTTGTTTTCTGCAAACATAGTTGGAATTCTCAAGTTTAAGATTTGTATGCAAAATAAGTATAATTCTTTGATGTTCAGCAATTATCTGCAGCGAACATTACTCTTTCTCTATCTCTCTCTCCAAACTCTCTCTCTAATAAGAAGAAATAAAGATAATAGAATAATCTCTCTCTCTCTTCTCTCCTCTCTCTCTCTCTCCCCTCTCTCTCTCCTTTCGCTCTCTCTCTCTCTCTCTTCTCCTCACTCTCCCTCTCTTTTCTCCCCATCTCCATCCCTCTCTCTCCTATAATGACACCTCCTCACTTCCTGAGAGATCTACTGTCACCTAATTAAATCTTGCAGGCGGAGAAAGTTTGACCTTTCCCTGTGGGCCCCGTGATGACATTTGGCGGCATGGGGATGATGAGAGGCTGCAGCAGCCATCAGGGAATCTGCTTCTTCATCTGCCCAGCATCTCATCTGATTTCCCTGACTGCATTTCCTTAATGACCCCTGCCTGCTCCCTCGTTTCCTCTTTGGGCCGATTGCATAGGTTAATAATCGCTGATAGTTTCTTTTATTGCTCGGTGTCTATTTCTGTTAATTGTGTATTATCCGCTTGCATAGGTTAATCACGGATGATTAATCCTCTTTTATGTTTTTTTTATTTTTATTGCTCTGTGCTTATTTATTTTAATTGTGTGTTATCCGCTTGTACAGGTTAATCGCTGATGATTTATCTTTTTATATTCTTTATTGCTCTGTGTTTAATTTATTTGATTGTGTATTATCAGCTTGCATAGGTTAATCGCTGATGGTTTATCTTTTTTATATTTCTTTATTGCTCTGTGTTTAATTTATTTGATTGTTATTATTCGTTGCATATGTTAATCGTGAGGGTTTATCTTTTTATATTTCTTTATTGTTCTCTGTTTTATTGAATGTCTATTATTCCGTTGCATATGTTAATCACGGATGATTTATCCTTTTTATTTTTCCTTATTGCTCTGTGTTTATTTCATTTGATTGTCTTTTTTGTGCTCTGTCGGCTTTCTTACCATCTCTGTAATTTTGTCGGGTTTCTCATTCTCTTACTTTTTATGCCTATCTTTGTTTCTGTCTCTATATATCTGTCCCGTCTCTTTCCTTCCTTTCCCTCCTCCTTCATCTCTCTCTCTCTTACTCTCTCCATCTACCCTCATCTTCCTCCCTATCTCTTCTTCTTGTTCTTGTTCTTCTATATCTCTCTAATTGATCTTTTGTTCGCTTGCTCTTTTTATCCCTTCTTAATATATAAATCATTTTTTTCAAACCATGCGTGCATGGTTGTGCTTTTTTGAAAATGTTTACATATATTTTACCTTTTTGCGTATGCGGACGTTAGCATGTGCTTACCATTACCTTTGTAATTCCTATTTGTGCTTATGTGGGCTTATACAATTATTTATTCGACTGTCCTTTTCACCTGCATATGTACATACTTGTTGGTGTTTATACCTTTGTGCGTCAAAGTTCATGCAAGTGTTTGTGTCTGAAAGTGCCTATGTTTCAAAGGAAATATTATTACATGTAAAAGAAATTCACTTGTGTTACATTGTATTGTATTGCATTGTATCCATGATACTTCATTGAAAATTACTCTGCATGAAATTTGGGCTGCTCTCCTCGGAAAAAAGTACGTCACCACAATAGCAACACAACACCCATTAAAACTTATGGAGTGGCTGTTTTTTCTACAAATTTTGCAAGAGACCAGACAACTCTCTTGATGTCAGGAGTTCTTTTACATTCGATAAATCTATTGCAGTAGAGTCTGTAATTTATCATCTCACCAAAACCCTAAACAGGCCTGCCATGCAAGGACTAGCAGATGGGAAAAGTTGGATTTTCAACTGGGATTAAACCCAGGATTTCTCGCTTTCTTAGACGGGTACATAAGCTCTGAACCACCGGTCCAAGAGTTCCACAAGATCCCAGTTTAGCTTCTGTTACTGAGCATCGATATTCATTTGCACATTGGAAGTTGACAGAGCAAAAGGAAAGAGATGGATTAACCTACATTAACCAGCTGCTTGCCAACAGAGCAAGACAGTGTTTATCCTGTTGCCATAGTTTTCTCCTTTGAAAACAGGAACGCAATGAAGTGGCTTCCCCTGTTCGACGTTCTGCGTCTCTGTCTCTGTGTTGATTATTACTCTGTGTCAGTGTGTGTGTCTTTCTCTTGGTCTGTTTTTTGGTATCTCTGTCTCTCTCTATCTCTATTTCTCTGTGTGTTTCTTTGATCTGTCTGTTTGTGTGTCTGTGTCTGTGTGTCTGTCTAGTCTGTCTGTGTGTCTGTCTGTCTGCCTCTCTTTCTCTCTATCTTTCTCTGTCTCTGTGTGCGAACGCACACAGAATATCTTGCGCACACGTTAAATCCTGTTCCACTTTTCGAAAGAGTAGGCCATTGTGAGCCGGTGGGAACAGATAACAAAATTCATAAAACTGCAGACACAAGGGAACTGGATGTAAAAAAAAGTACATGAGTGCTTATTCCATTATCCTCGATACAAAAGAATAAAAAATGAACTGTCTCTGTCTCTCCCCCCTCTCCCTCTATGCGTCTCTCCTATCTTTTCTTCTCTCTATCTCTTTCCATTCCTCCCTCCCTGCCCTCCTTCCTCCCCCTTCTCTCTCTCTCTCAGAAAGAAAACATGCATAAACAAACATATGCGAACCGCATCGGCTGACTGAGATTTTTTAAAATTATTATTTTACAACACACGTCTGCGAAAGTATAATGTTTACATGTAACTAAAATCAATAGCAAAACAAAGTAAAGCAGACAGACTAAACCACACCTGCACCAAATGGCCTACCCTTTCGAAAAGGCGGAACAGGTTTTTTCACGTGTGTGCAAGATGTTCTGCAAACGTTCGCACATGGAACCTAGGTTTATAGTCTCATACGAGGGCCTTTCGAGGGAGTGAGTCCGGTACTGATTTCAACTCCAGGGGGAAATAGGCCTTGAACCGCCATTTCGGTGGTAGCTCGAATCCGAGCTATCGGATCACGTCCTCAAACGTTCACACTTCCAAGGGACTGGAGGAAAAACAAGAGTCATTCCAGGAGGAAAATGCTGTGGCCAGCTCCGTGAGACTCTAACCCATGTTCTCAGAAATCTTCAGATCAAAGCTCTGTTATTCTGAGTACTGAGTTGCTTTCCTGTCATAGTACTGGTGGTAGAGATGTTTGATATAACTTGTCGAGAAATGATTAGTATTTGTGTGTGTGTGTGTGTGGTGTGTGTGTGTGTGTGTGTGTGTGTGTGTGTGTGTGTGTGTGTGTGTGTGTGTGTGTGTGTGTGTGTGTGTGTGTGTGGTGTGTGTGTGTGTGTGTGTGTGTGTGTGTGTGTGTGTGTGTGTGTGTGTGTGTGTGTGTGTGTGTGAATAAGTGAGTGTGTGTGTATGTGTGAGTGTGTACATGTATATGTGTGTATGTATGTGAGTGAGTATATATGTATATACATACATACATACATGCATACATAATATATATATATATATATATATATATATATACATATATATATATATATATATCTCTCTCTCTGTGTTCGCGCACGCGCGCGCGCGCGTGTGTGTGTATGTGTGTGTTTCGGGTGCTGCAGAAACTTAAGCCTGGCAAATGTAATGCGTTCTCTATCAATATTCATGTATTCATGTACGTTCATAGGGGAATTCTGAATTATTCTGATCAACATTAGGGAAGTGTAAATTGATTACGGTAACAAAATGTTCTGACAGAAACATAAAAAGAAATGGTGGACCGGGCTCATCTCTCTTTTTATTGCCACATTAGCATAGAATTCCCTCTTGCAGGGTATCCAGGATATTCTACCGTGCCACATTTTACAGGAACACTCCAGAGAACTTACCCTAGACAGGAAAACAAAACAGAACACATGGTAAATTTGCACCATGAATAAAACACCCCATCATTTTAATTAAGACTTTCTTTTCTTTCAATACCCATGTCTCTCAGTACACATGGTAAAACTTGCACTATGAAAAAAACACCCCATCAGTTTAATTAAGACTTTCTTTTCTTTCACTGCTCATGCCTTTGAACGTCTTATGTATAAATGTATTCACAATGAATAGCCAAACAAAGTAAAGCATACGAACTAACAAAGTAAATAGGAAGAATCTGAGTATTTCTTTTATATTTCATTGTACATCACTACTACACAGTGTGTGTGTGTGTGTGTGTGTGTGTGTGTGTGTGTGTGTGGTGTGTGTGTGTGTTGTGTGCGTATGTGTGTGTGTATGTGTGTCTGTGTGTGTGTAAGTGTACATATGTGCGTGTGTGCTTGCAGGTGAACAGTTTGTGTATTTATGTACGTATGTGTGTGTATGTATTCATACACATGTATATATATATATATATATATATATATATATATATATAACACATATATCAAGACGCACACACACACACACACACACACACACACACACACACACACACACACACACACACAGCACACACACACACACACACACACACACACACACAGATAGGCAGAAAGACAGACAAACAGAGAGAAAGAGGCAGAGAGAAACAGGAGCAGAGAGACAGACAGATTTACATACAGACAGAAAGGACCCTATACAATACCGGGGTGTTGATGTTAGTACATAATTGAACAGGGGAGCAAATCTGTAGTTACTGATGATTCCCATGCAACAAGATAGTCCAGCCATCATAAAAGTCCCCTGTCCATGGGTACCAGGGAAGAAATGGTCTCTTGCTGTCCCATAGGCTAGTACATTCTGTGCTATAGGGACACAGGACTGACACGTCACTGATATATTGCAAGATGGCCACAAATTTGGTTTTTGTCCTTCTGGGTGAGTGAGTGAGTGTGTGTGTATGTGTTTGTTTGTGTGTTTGTGTGAGTGTGTGTGTGTATGTGTGTGTTTGTGCGTGTGGTGTGTGTGTGTTTGTGCGTGTGCGTGCGTGTGTTTGTGTGTGTGTGGTGTGTGTGCATGCATGTGTTTGTGTGTGTGTGTGTGTGTGTGCGTGTGTGTGTGTGTGATGGGATACAGAGACAGCCAGGGAAGAAGAGATTTAAAGAATAATAAGAGAGAGAGAGAGACAGAGAGGGACAGGGGCAAAGAAACAGACTTACAGATAAACAGACTGAGTTAGAGACAGACAGGACCATAAATATACAGGAAGGTGGTGGTAGGTGGGGGTAGTGGTAGTGGTACATAATTGAACAAGAGAGCAAATCTGTAGCTACTGGTGAGTGATTGTGTATGTGTATGTGTGTGTATGTGTGCGTGTGTGTGTGCACGCGCGCGTGCCTGCGTGCGTGGGCAGGTGTGAGTTTATGTGTGGGAGTGAGACAGAGAAGAAAAAATATAAAAAACAGCAACATATAGTGAAACAGAGAGAAACAAAGGCAAAGAGATAGAAAGACCGAGAGAAAGACAGAATGAGTAAGAGACAAGCAGGACCGTATACATTTATATACAATACAGGGGTGTTGGTGTTGATACATAATTGAACAAGGGAGCCAATCTGTAGCTACTGGTGATTCGGATGCAACAGGATAGTCCAGCCATCTTAAAAGTCTCCTATCCATGGGTACCAGGGTGAACATTGTCTGTTGCTGTCCTGTAGTAAATTCTGCGCCCCAGGGACATGGGACTGACACGTCACTGTGTATGAATGTGGTCACTAATCTCTCTCTCTCTCTGTCTCTGTCTATCTTTCTCTGTCTCTGTCTGTCTGTCTCTCTCTCTGTGCCTTTCTTTCTGTATGTGTATGTGTGTGTGTGCGTGTGTGTGTGTGCGCGCGGGTGTGTTTGTGTTAATAACATATCTCCTAGGTAAGCTACAGTGTACTATATCCACCAGGTGATAACTGTGGTGTATCAGCATTGTTGTCATTCATTAACATAAAACTTTCGGTATGCGGAAATGGAACTTTTTGTCTCTATCCATCCGTCTGTCCGTCTGTTTACCTGTTTCACTATCTTCGTATTTTTCTCTACTTCATTCTGTCAGCCCAGCTGGCCGTCTATAAAGTCTGTCTTACTTTTTCTTGTTCAATCTGAATGTCTGTCGACACGTCCGTCCGTATTTAACTGTGTTTTAATTGGACGATAAGTGTGGTGTTCAAGACAGTAGAAAGAATGTAGAAACTATTCAGAAATTATTCTTTTTTGTCTAGATTAAGCCTGCTAAAGATAGTGGTTTGAACATGCTTGTAATGAATTATCCCTTCATCATTACACAATCCATGTTTTAGGAAAAAGTAACAAAATGATATCTTCAATTACGTACCAGAATATACAGCAGACATCTGTTAAAAACAATGTTAAAAAACCCCAAGGACAGAAAACAAAATTAAAACCTCGCCCTGTTTTCTATACCTTTTGTGCTTCTGTTCATGTCAACTTCTCTCTCTCTCTTTTTCTGTCGTTGTGGATTTTTGACATTGTTTTAAAATAAAGATACCTTATACATACTATAAAGAAATTCAACTCCTGTTCAGATTTAACAGAAGACTTAAGCTAAAAGCACACTTATGTGTGAAATCAGCCCACTACATTTTAATACCCCAGCTCATGCCTTTAAGCATGTGTACAGATTAGATTAAGTTCCTGCCGAAACCCAGTCTTGCTTCAGAATCTCCTGCATTCAGGCAGGTTGTCCTCACGCGATGGAAGCGGTTAGCACCCTACATTTACGAGGTTCAAGCGTTCATGGTCCCTGTCTTCAACAGAGAGGGCCGGTACTAACTGTGCCTGCTATTCAGCATCGGAAAGGATATAATCAGGGACGCTTCATCTTCACTGACCTTGTGGAGGGGGTAGAATGGAAATGGCAGAAAGAATCAATAAAGCAATCCCCCAGTTTGCGGCACTTCGCGCGGGGCAAAGAAGTCACTTAAATCCTAGACCCTACAAGGAGTTAATTATGGTTTTGGTTCTTGTCTATTTCAGTCTTTTTGTTAGGGGCTTAATGGCAGTCTATTTACAGGTGTGTCTGTTTCTAGAATTGATAAAAAAGCATGACTTGAGTTCAAAAGAACATGAATTGTAAAACTGCCTCTTCTGTTTTTGAACAGTCACAGGCATCAGTATGAATTGTAAATTACATTGATCGAAAAAACATAACTTTGTGTTGAATTAGTCGGTGAGGTTTTATATATATGGGAAGTTAGATAAAAATGATATAATCAGTTCCTATGGAATTTGGCACCAACTTTTATTCAGCCATCTGCAGATGCTAGTTCGTTGGTGTTTTTTTTAATCGACTGGGTAAAATGGCCTAGAACTGACGGTACATGCGAAGTACTAGACTTCCTTCTGAAATCCGGCCAATGAATTCAGAGAACGAATATAAGCCTTCGATCCAATTTGTACTTAGATTAACACCATTATAAGATTTTGCTTCATTAGCAAATGGACTTGGCCACTTGAGCTCGGGCTTAGCTTTTATGGCAGTTTCTACCAAAATGCTTTGGATTGGTCGCTGCTTCAGGTTTGAACATTCATGGTCCTGCTTGAGAAATTGACCGTGGTCTGTTTATTCAAGCAGGGTTATTGAAAGCAAATGGAACTTAAATCATGGACCATTTTAGGGAGAAATTGCACTTTAGGGAATTAGAGAGAGACAGAGACAGAGAGAGACAGGGACAGGAGGCAGGCAGGATGGCAGGCAGCGCTTCTCAATAGTATTGGCTTTCAATGGCGATGGTTTTAGTAGCGATGACAAGGGATTCAGATTCCTCAATAATTTTTAGGTCCCTGTTTCCGTCTTTGTTTTTTATGTATTTCTCGTCTGTGTCTGTGGACTCTTCCCTCCTTCTCTTATATGCTGTTGTCAGTCTCTCCTCTCTCTCTCTCCTTAACACACAAAGAAACCAGTTAAAATACCAATATATGGTTCCTGTGCAGACAGACAGAATCTGGTTAATGCTCATGGAAGAAAGGATGCTTGTCCAAGCTAAAAACAAAACAACAACCGAATAATATCTAGGCAAATTCTCTCCAAGAGACTGATATATTAGTGCTGCCATTCGTTTAGTTTTAATATTCAGGGTCAGTGTTTTTAAAAGGGAAGGCTGGGACTTTGATTGTTAACAGTGTTTAGTGTCAGAGAGGAGGGAGAGAGAAAACAACTGGTTCTACAGTGCCCTTGCTTAGGAAAGGTAGCGAAGGAAGTGTGGGAACTACTAATCAAATCAATAAAAACAATTTCGCGGGTGGCATCAATTCAGGGTGGCAAAGAGAGAAGTTGAATCCATTAAAACCAGGGAGTTGATCCACTACAATTCCTGCCTCCCTCTTGTCTCTGACTCTGTCTCAGTCACCTTTTTTGTCTGTCCATCTGTCTGTCTCTGTCCACATACTTGTTTCAGTCATCATTTGTCTCTCCATCTGTCTGTCTGTCTTACTCTCTATTTTTCATACACAAAAAGAAAACAGTTAAGAAAACAGTATGTGGCCCCATGCAGATAAACATAGGGTAAGGCACCAAGAAATGAAAAGTGCTTGGTACAGCTAAAAAAGAATCACATATTTGTAAATCAGGGCAATGTGTTAAAACGGAAAACTAAGTCAAAACAACTCCACTACCATGCATAATTAAGTGTATCAATCTATGATCCGTGACTGTCAATCAAGTTAACGTCCTTGGGGAGAGTAATGAACTCATTCTAAGATTTCCACTTTGTACTCATGCAAATTCCTCTCGAGACACTGGTCTTGCTAATTCGTTTACTTCCAACATTGAGGGTCAGTGTTCTCTACAGGGAAGGCCGAGGACTCTGATTGTTGACAGGTTTTAGTGTCGGAGAGGAGGGACAGAGGAGAGCGACTAGTTCTACTGTGCCCTTGCCAAGGGGATCGGGAGGGAAGGGAGAGTGGGAACACTGATAGAAACAGTAGAGCTATTTCTTGGCTTGCATCAATTTAAGCGATGCAAACAGAGAGGCTGAATCGATTTAAACTAAGGAATTAAGCTACCATCACCCTCTTTTTTTCCTCTGTTTCTGTACCTAAGTAATCATTTTGTCTTCTCATTTTATTACATATCAGTTCATATGGAATATATGATTAATCGTCTGATTGAAAAAAAAAGGAAATTCATCAAGATATATGTATCTGTACGATATTGTAGGTGTGCATGCCATTGACGATCTTATCATGTGTAATAGAATATCATGACTGATTATCTTATTTTTTTGTTTTTTGGGATACTATACAAGAGGCATCAAAGCACAAACTGAATGGCTTTCTGTGGTCAAGTTTCCACGTAACTAGATTGCAGATCAGCCGGAGATATAATTATGTAGTTCAAACAATGCAACGACAATTATTCATTAGCATTGCAGGAAGGCGGTAAAAGCTTTTCTCTGCTTCTGTAATGAACAAGTGGTTCCATCAGATCTATGATATCTTGTGGGCGCTTAACATGATTATAACAGCTTGGAACAAGGCTAGGAAGACATGTATACATACATGTGATAATGAACGCATGCAACACAAATTGAGTGCAATGCACAGATTTGCAAAACTGAACAGCTGCATTAAATTTTGTTCATATGCATGAACACACGCCTGATGCACGTATGTGTGCGTGCATACACGCACACACACATACACACAGCACGCACACACACACACACACACATGCACACACGCACGCACGCGCGCGCGCGCTGGCACACACGCAATTAAAGCCACAATCGATCTGTTCTACTGAACCTATTCTGTTGAGAAATGAATAGTGTATGACTTAAAATCCCATAATGAATATATCTTCGGTGTCATCGTTATTTTCTACTCTCGGCGGAGTAAGGTACCCATTGCCTCACTGAAATGAGATCTTAAACGGCTGTAGAATCAATTTGAACTTTACGAGGATTCAGATGACAGCCCAAAGCACGTATCACAGTGTTCCTTTTAAACCACAATGCTTTGATACACACTGGTTTTGTTT
>CM060318.1:56909244-56919244 GCA_030674155.1 Stramonita haemastoma | reverse complement strand
TGATGTAGTCTCAGGTTTAATGTATGCAGATGATCTTATATTGTTATCAAATACAAAATCAGGTCTCCAATCAAAACTGGATAAATTACATGAGTATTGTCTAAAATGGGGACTCCAAGTAAACAAAGAAAAAACCAAAGTTATAATCTTCACAAAATCTGTACCTAAAATTCCTATTCATTTTAAATATGGACAAAACCTAATTGAAACTACAGATAGGTATAAATATCTAGGTATAGTTTTTCATCAGTCAGGAAAGTTTGATGTGGCCCAGGAACACTTAGTCAAACAAAGTAACAAAGCTATTTATTCGCTGAAAAGAGCTCTACAAGGAGGTGTACTAAAAATAAATATTGTTATGCAGTTGTTTGATGCCCTAATAATGCCTATTTTAACGTATGGAAGTGAAATATGGTTTCCTTATGGTTGTAATGTAAAAGATAACTTCAAAATAGATGATTTATTTAAAATGTGCTTAACCAGTCAGTTTCATTTTGAAAGCACCCACGCAAAATTTTGCAGACAGATATTAGGAGTTCACAAAAAACAATGGTCTTGCCAGTTTTCGTAGACTTAGGCAGATACCCATTAACGTTAAAAGTTATTAGTCATTTAATAAATTTTTGGATTCACATAATAGATTCAAAAGAAAATAGCTATTTGAAATTGTTATATAATGAAATGCACCAAAACAATGAAAAAGGTCACTGGATTTATTTTATCAAAACAATAATTCATAAGATTGGATTCAAGCATGTGTGGAATAATCATAGTACATTTAATATGAAAAGATTATGCTATGCTATAAAAACAAAACTTGAAGAATTATACAGACTGTTTTGGAATCAACAAAAAAAGTTATTTTCTAAGCTGAATTTTTACAACTCTGTTTCACATGTTTACAGATTGGAGCCGTATCTTTTGATATGCAGGAATGAAAATTATAGGCGCCTATTCAGCAGATTTCGCACCAGCTCCCATGATTTAATGATAGAGCAAGGGAGATATATGAATATACCGAAAGAAGAAAGAAAATGCAAATGGTGTAACAAAATAGAAGACGAGTATCACTTACTTGATGTTTGTACATTATATGATGATTTAAGAATTTTTTTTATATCTAATGTCAATATTAAGGAAATGAATAATATGAATAACTACAAGAATCTGAGTAAGTTTTTCAACAACGAGGACTGTCTGCTAGATATGATCAAATATGTGCATGATTCTTTTTCCAGAAGAGCAAGAACATAGATACATTACATAAGAAAGAATCTACATCTTTTAAGAATGTTAAATACGTTTACGTTTGGTGTCAAATAAGTCTCGTTCTGACTTAATGGCAATAAAGTTTTCTGATTCTGATTCTGATTCTGACAGACAGACAGACAGACAGACAGAGACACAGAGAGAGAGACACAGAGAGAGACAGAGAGAGAGAGAGAATGCACTTCCCAAAAGGAAATTTGACATTAACCGAGAAACTGTTGAAAGATGATATATCATCTAATGGAGTCAATCACCATAGCTAAACAGCCACAAGTGACGGCAACAAAGAGAGAGTGATGTTTCCACAGATAGTATTATTGCAGACGCTGCTGTCTTCCCTTCTCCTAGTTCTGAAAACACCCTCTCAGCAATTAACGAGAGGACAGACCGCTTTGATCTCTGTGTGAAAGAGATTTCAAGGAGAGTGGAAATAAGTTTCGATTGATTGTGGAAATAAGTTTCGATTGATTGTGGCATTATATTGCTTGCATGCAGATGTGTGTGTTTCTGTGTGTGTGTGTGCACGTGCGTGCGTGCGTGCGTGCGTACGTGTGTGCGTGCGTGCGTGCACCTGCGCACGCGCGCGTGTGTGTGTGTGGAATGAGCATATGCACAGTGATTACATGTACACGTTTCATAAGAGAAAGTCCCCAGTGTCGGAATGCAGTCACCTTGATAGAGGGCAAGAACAGTTGTAAGAACAAAACCTCACCATTGATGAACCTTGGAGCTCTGGCTGAGGTGAGGAAAAAGAAAAGGGGAATGTGTCCATGCTGGTTTGTCAGATGCACAACACATAGTTAAAAAAAAAGGTAAAAGGTAAAGTGTCGCGTAACCTATGTGGTCGAAGGGAACATGGCCAAGCATCAAAGACCTCAGCTTCTCTTGGGGCCAGCATATTGAGGGCGGCGCCCATCTCCTCTCCCTCGCTGCTTTAACTTCCCTGACCTTAAAGAAGGAAGGTACCCATTTACAACTGGGTGGACTGGGGGACTGTACTGAAGCCAAGGCACGTAATCGGTCACCCATTCACTTGGTAACCACGCTCGATGCTGCCTAACCTTAGCTTGGGGAAAACGAGTGCTCTGACCATTGATCTATCCTGTTACATGTTTTTAAAATACCACCACCAAGAGCAGTGCTATCTCGTACAAACACAGACACAGACACTCACAAACATATGGTAACAGATAGACGCAATACAAAGATAAACAAACTCATACACGTACACACACATATCCACATATACACATAATAGCATTCACAAAGACATATGCATGTATGTACACACACAGACACACGCGCGCGCGCACATGAAAACCATATCAAGACGCACATTAATCCTTTCACCCATCTTCATCTACATGAAAAAGATTCTTCCATTTCTCTGTGGACTACACATCAAAAGCATTTTCTGCACCACTGAATCATAAGAGCTTTAGCGTCTGCTGTTGTGTACTAGTTTTTATATTGACTTTTTTGCTTATATCTAACACAATATTTTTTATGCTTTAGTTATTTATCTATATTTTCCCATAAGGAATTATCTTGTACTCGTTATGGAGAGCTAGAGATACACTAGTACACACCCCTCCCCCTAAAACATAAAAAACCCACTGGCATCTAAATATAACCTAAACAAAACCAACAAAAAAAAATCACACTGATACTCTTTTACCCATCTCTTTCTGCATGGAAAAAATAGTTTCCATTTCTCTGTCAAATACAGATGAAAGTGATTTTCTGCACTAGTAAATCCCATACAAATTACTTACAGGATCGGGACAAAGGAGAGGAAGAAGAAAAAGCAACGATTGTGAATGGCATCTCTCAATCTATTGTGTATTCTTCCTATGAGGCTTCTCATTTTTTTTCTTTTTCTGATATATCACAAAGCTTTGTTCTTTTCTTTTCTTTTTGTGCTGGCTTTGTTGTGTTTCAAATATGATATTTTTCATTTTGAGTTTTGTGTCTGATGTTTAACAGAGCGTATTGCGTTCTTTCTTTTCCTTTTGGTGAAGGTTTTATGTTTTAAAACTAAATATGACTTTTTCAGCTTTCGGCTTTTTGCTCGTTGATTTCTAGCACAAGGCTGATTTTTCTTTACTGTGTTTTATTCATGTAGTGTAGATGCTTTATGAGGATATATATATATACATATTTTTTTGTGTGCAGAAGGATGCACATTGTTGGTGGTGAATTTTCCCACCTCTGTATTAATACTGTTACTAAGTTTATGTGAACAATGTTTTTATGATAGTTTTGATTAACCTTCTTGTGGAAAATGTGTGTGTGTGTGTGTGTGTGTGTGTGTGTGTGTGTGTGTGTGTGTGTGTGTGTGTGTGTGTGTGTGTGTACGCGCACGCGCACGCGCGTGTTCAGATTTAATTCACAAAGCGTAAATATGCGTCGGTACTTATATTGAAGCATAGGATCATGCCTACAAAAGAAAAGTGTGCATAGAAACATAGCCTATGATAGTAATAGCACACACACACACACACACACACACACACACACACACACACACACACACACACACACACACACACACACACACACACACACACACACACACACACTTTTGCTGGCAAATTTACGTCTTGGATTCACTCTGCCCTTTTACACAATCACAGGCAAAGAAGAAAAAGCATCATTCTGAATTCTCCTTCAGAAACATCAAAGGCATTTTATGCACACGTGAGTAACAGGGATATTGTTTACGTGATCATAAAAAGTAAGACGCAAAATTCTGCGATATTGAGAAAAGCACTTAAAAAAACTTTTATGTCGAGGATAATGAAATAAGCAGCTATGTACTGTTTTTCTTACATACACTCCGCGTGTGTATGCCATTAGAGGGCGGGAAGCCATTAGGGGGCGGGATAGCCTAGTGGTTAAATCTTTGCCTTTACGATTTGACGGCTGGTTCGAGCACACTAGACTCCTTCATCCCCGAAAGTCTTTTGAGTGAAACATAAACTGAAGTTCCGTGTGCGAGCATGCGAAGAATATCTTGGCTACACATAAAACCAGTTCCGCTTTCGGAAGAGTAGGACATAATATTGTGCTAAGTCACAAAACAGACCTCGAATCCATTTTCGTTAAAGATCACACACACAGACACGCGCACACAGACACAGACACACAGACACACACACACATACACATACACACATCGCATGTACACTGGTGTCATGTCTCGACATCATCCCCCAAGTCAGAATATGGCTACCTAAATGGTGAGTAGAAACGGTCGCATACGTAAAAAGTCTATTGGTGAACCCCGAGTTCTAACCAAGGAACGACCCCCCCCCCTCCATTACACAGGGTTCTTCTGCATCTTGCACGTGGCTTGATATTTGAGATAAAAGGTAAATGTGTCCCATAACCTATGCGGTCGATGGGGAGCGAGGCATCAGAGACCCCAGCTTCTCCAGGGGCCAGCATATTGAGGGTGGCGTCCATCTCCTATCCCTCGCTGATTTACAATCCCTGACCCGAAAGAGGGCAGGTACCCATTAACAGCTGTGTGAAATGGGGGACTGTAACAAACCTAAGGCGCGCAAACTGTCATCCATCCACTCGGTAACCACGCTCGATGCTTCTTGGGGAAAGCGAGTGCTATGACCACTGAGCTATCCCGTTGATATTTTACTTTTTGAAGTAGATACTTTATCTGCTATCCAATTTCGGGTATTTTTAAATTGATTTTTGGGAGGGTGGAAGTGTTTTTCACTTCTTTTTATTTGAAAGTGTTTTCATGAATTGTCTTTATAGAGTACATATTTAAGATGAGTTGTTTTTTATTGATCACAGTACGATTTATTCTTTTTCATGATGAATCATCTGTAAGGCTGCATGATGCATCAACTGATACATTTTTACTTTATGTGGTGAGGTTATTTTTGTGATCTCATTACCAACATTGGGGCATTTGTACGTAGGCATACACGTGTGCTCGTGTATAATGTTGTGAGTGCCCGACCCCCCCAAAAAAAACCCAACCAACTACACACACATACACGCACATACACACACACACACACACACACACACACACACACACACACACACACACACACACACACACACACACACACACATACACACACACCACACCAAAAGCAAAGTCAGAGACAGAGACAGAAACAGACGAAGAGATAGAGATTCAGACAGACAGACAGAGTGAAACCTCGACAGCAGCAGAGCTTGTTATGGAAATTAGGACGCATGCACCCATAGTTTTTTCTTTCCAGATTTCTTAATAGAATTATCACACCGGTTCTCTCTCTCTGTCTCTCTTTCTCTGTGTAGCTCTCTGTCTGTCTCTGTATGTGTGTGGATCTTTTTATCTCTGTCTCTCGCTCTCTCTCCCTCCGTGTCTCTTTGTCTGTCTCTGTCGATGTCTGTATGTCTGTTCGTCTCCCTCTGTATCTTTATCTTGCTCTCTATGTTTCTATGTCTTTTTCTTTTTGTCTGTCTGTCTGACTCTCTGTCTCTCTCTGTCTTTCTATCTCTGTCTTTTCCTCTCTACCTGTCTGTCTGTCTGTCTGTCTGTCTGTCTGTCTGTCTGTCTGTCTGTCTGTCTATCTATCTATCTATCTATCTATCTATCTATCTATCTATCTATCTATCTATCTGTCTGTCTGTCTGTCTGTCTGTCTGTCTGTCTGTCTTCTATCTATCTATCTATCTATCTATCTATCTATCTATCTATCTATCTATCTATCTATCTATCTATCTATCTGTCTGTACTGCGGGTTTACATGTTCTCTTTTCCTATCATTGAATTGTGATCCACATTATTCCAATGGCGATAAAATAGATGATATTGTCTGGGTAATTATATTCCATGTAAGATGGTTCCTTTCATATGTTCGTTAGCTGAGGGATTTCATTAAACAAGCTGCCTCCCTGTCTGTCTGTCTGTCTGTCTGTCTGTCTGTCTGTCTGTCTGTCTGTCTGTCTGTCTGTCGTCTCTGTCTGTCTGTCTCTGTCTGTCTGTCTGTCTGTCTGTCTGTCTCTGTCTGTCTCTCTCTCTCTCTCTCTCTCTCTCTCTCTCTCTCTCTCTCTCTCTCTCTCTCTCTCTCTCTCTCTCTCCTCTCTCTCTCTCTCTGTTCTTTATGCTTGTATAGATATTCTAGATGACTGAGTATGTTGATCGATAAAGCTAGGGAAATACCCAAAAGTTTGAATAGAATAAAAACTTCCATTTCCACGGAACGGAAAATGACAACAATAAGGCGAAGTCAAAGCTTCCCAGTAAAACACATATCAAGCTTTATTAGTTTGATGGCAATGGATGTATGCATATGTGTTGAAGCGCTTGTGTTATTTGCTGGCGTTTGTGAGTGTGTGTAGTTTTGTCCTGATTTTTTTCATCCCTCGGCAAGAGCCCAGAGGTTCACCAAAGGTGAGGTTTGACGTATGCGACCGTTCTTGCCCACCATAAAGGTAGCGGCAGTTCGGTTGCGGGGATTGATCCTGATTTAAAAAGACCTGTTTGTATTTGGCATAAATATAACTGTTTTGATAACAACTCAATCGTCTTCATCGCGTCTGTCGTCGGTAGGAGCTCCACGTCATGCCACCAGGTTTCGCCATATCTCTCTGTCTCTGCGGAGTTCTACGATCTCCTGTAGCTCTCCCAGACCACTGATCTCAGTGATGTTGACAATGTAGAACATTTGTTATCTGCCTCTATTGAATTTTTTTTTAAACGCAATAAAGAGACAGCTTATTTCAAAAGGTTTGTCAGTTATTGAAGTAAGCAGAATGCCAAGACTTACATTGAAATGCACTTCACTGTCTTCATCCATGACAAAGCTCTTAGCGTAACAACTTGCTCTCTATTCAAAAGAGAAAATCTAAAATCAAAATGAAACTGCCTATTTGGGCCGGCGAGGTAATTGAAGGCAGTCATACACGCAAACTTCTCATCCGGTGTGTACTTAGGCTCTCACAGTGATGGCTAGCTGGGATCAGCGAGACAGTGCATTTTCTGAGTGATCCCCAGTGTCCGCTGGGAAACGCTCAACAACAGCAACAACAGCGGCGGCGGCGGCGGCGGCAGCAGCAGCAGCAGCATCAGCAGCAGCAGCAGCAGCAGTAGCAACAGCAGCAGCAGCAGCAGCAGCAGCAGCAGCAGCAGCAGCAGCAGCAGCAGTAGCAACAGCAGCAGCAGCAGCAGCAGCAGCAGCAGCAGCAGCAGCAGCAGCAGCAGCAGCAGCAGCAGCAGCAACAAAACAACAAAGGCAACAACTGTAAACGTACCAAGGGTGGAGCTCAAAATAAACTGTAGTTTGATGCTTTTCCTCTTCAGTATTGATATTTGCTTATGTTGTGTGTATAATGAATAAACAACAAAACAGTATCAGCCAGGTGGCAATGCCCGGTCGCGGCTTGTGTCGTGAACAGTTACAAAATATTTAACTTCACAATTTTTCATCAAATCAATAAAAAAAACATTTTGGGCTTAGAAAAAACAGTTTTTTTTCTTCTATTTTGCATTATTGTTTTTCTAAAACTTAATTTACATTGTGCTTTGGATTAAAAAAAAGAATATGATTCTGTTCAAAGTTTTTTACGCAGTTGTAAGGATAACAACTACGAAATTAAAATTTGATACTACTTTCATTGTCTTTCAATCACGCGGCAATTATTTACGACAAGCAAATATGATAAAGATCACGATCAGACTTCGTTATTAATCCAACATTAAAAACTGGTACCCCCAACCCCTGTTTCCTACCGTCCACACTCACACATCACTAGGTCACTCCTCCACAGACCTACAAACATAACTGATAAAATCCGCAACAGTTTAAACAAAACAATGGACATCAAAATCAATAATAATAATATTTTATATAATACAAGGAAGCACTAGAAGTAAAGACAAAGGAAAGAATATAAGATGAAAAAACTACAAAGTAAGAACGAAAAACAAAAGAATACATTTTCCCATGCTTGCTTTCTCACAATGTAAACATGGTACAAAAACATGTAAAGCCAGAAATTACAAGTTGAAAAAAACAAACACAAACCGACATTTATTGGGACATCTGGAATACAAAGAAAAGACAGATTAACAACGTGTAGAATAATATTATAATGTAAAGCTAGAAAAGTTAGAAAAAAAGGCACTTTAACACCAAAGCATTGTTTTCTTTTCCAAGATTAAAATGGATGCCAACAAGTTTAAAAAAAGATAAAACAAATATAAAAAAGAAAAAGATAAACCATTACAAGACAAAAAAGCAAACCATAACCAATCAAACAACACAAAAAACCTCCCTAAAATATCAAGTACAACTGAAGTTGTATTTTTTTTAGTGCTTATTTTATCTATCTCGATGTATTTGCTCATGCCTACATTCAGTCTGATATAAAGAGTCGAAGACGTTAGCAGACGATTCAAAGCTAATTCCTAATCAATCTGACGTCAAGTTAGGTCAGTTAGCTTCCAGTCCCTTAACGACACTGTCTCCAGCCAACGGAAGACAGCCTAAATCTCTCGGCGGTGTTTGCTGTGGTGTGACGTCTTTTACAATGTTGTTGCGGTTTGTTTTTTTTTGGTTTTAGTCTTCTAGAAAGGAGGTACTTTCACCCAGAGAATCTATCTCTTTTTTATTTGTTCGTATACTTGGTGTCTTCTGTGTTTATGTAATGGAGATGGAGATGAAGAGAGAGAAAGAGAGAGAGAGAGAGAGAGAGAGAGAGAGAGAGGAGAGAGAGAGAGAGAGAGAGAGAGAGAGACAGACAGACAGACAGACAGACAGACAGACAGACAGACAGACAGACAGACACACAGACACACAGACAGAGACACAAACACATACAGAAAGAGACAGAGAGAAAGAGAGAGACAAGAAGAGAGAGGCAGGCAGACAGACAGAGAGACAGACTCAAACACAGGGACACACAGGGAGAGAGAGAGAGAGAGAGAGAGAGAGAGAGAGAGAGAGAGAGAAGAGAGAGAGAGAGAGAGAGAGAGAGAGAGAGAGAGAGGAGAGAGAGAGAGAGAGAGAGAGAGAGAACAAACAAATCCTCATCATCGGAGGAAAACAAGGAGGAAGACGATGACAACGACGACAGCGATGACCATGGTGATTGATAATAATGATGATGATGACAACTGCGATGATGAAACTAAACTGAAAAAAAGCATGAAGAAGAACATATGCCTACATGGACTAAGGAACAGAAAACAAAAGCCTTTCACAAAAAGATCCCCACCAAAACAAAGACAACAACCCCCCCCAATAAGTCTGAGCTAAATTGAAAAAGCGAACAACCCGACCACCCGAACAAATAAACACACACACATATACACATATACACACATACACGCAAAAACACACACAACACACACCACGCACGCACACACACATGCACATGCACACACACACACACACACAACACACACACACACACACACACACACACACACACAACACACACACACACACACAAACACACACACAAACACAACCAAAAAACAGAAAACCAAACAAGAACAGACTGAACAAACTGAGCAAGTAGCCAAGTCAAAGTACATAAAAAAAGAAGTTAAAAAGATACAAACTCAAGCCGGAAAAAACTTTAACAGTTAAATACTTGACTGAACTTAACCATTCAGAAAACAACCTACCCACTCAAAACAAACAAGCACCTACACTTAACAAAAAAACAACAACCATAACAAACGTTCAAAACCAACCAACCA
>CM060318.1:56898415-56904144 GCA_030674155.1 Stramonita haemastoma | reverse complement strand
TACTTGAAAAAGGTGTTTGAAATAGAAAAATATACTTCATTTATCAACATGACTAATAATAAGTTTGTAATTGATTGGCTACCATATAAACATATTGTTGAAATTTGATATTTTCTTTAACATATGGATTGAAGGTAATTCTCTCCATTGGTGATTTTTGGTTTTTGTTTGTTGTTGTTGTTTCCTTTAAAATAGCAAACTGCTGTAAAATTAACCCTAATACACTATTGAGACAAACAAGTAACATGTCCATTGAATAGTGTGTGTGTGGGGGGGGGGGGGGGGGGGGGGGGCAGGTAAAATGTACCTTGTCTCCAGACTGATCAGTCCACCTATTACTGTTGTAATAGATATTTGTATACAATAAATGAATGAATAAAAATGAGAATAAGGGTTAGGAGAACTCAGTGACGGTAACTAATACTTTAAGAGTAAATATAAGCACCTAGTATCATGCTATTGTAGAACTCGTCTGAGCACCATAAAAAAAAAAATTGTCAGTGCTTTGAGGAAAGGATAAGGAAGAGACAGAAGAGAAAGAAGAAAAGAACCAGACTTGCATGCCTATGCCATGTTTCAGCGATTTGAATTGATAACCTTGTGTGTCTATATGTGTCTATGTATGTTTATATGTATGTTTGTGTCTTCTCGTTTATGATCCCATGTGTCCAAATGTCATAATTATTTGCTGAATAACGTGACCGCATAAGTGCAGAATATGTTTTGATTGATTACTTGTTATAATTGTGATTATTATTCAGAAACATACCAAACTTTGGCTGGTTTTGTTGCTGTTGTTGTTGTTGTTGTTTTGCTTTTTTGTTTTTTAATGAAATAACTACTACAGTAAGCTCCAAAATTATGTACATATTAATATTATATTCACATGCATTTGTGCGTTAAAATGGTGGAGACGATGGGTAGAGATGATACTTTTGGTGTTCAATGTTTACTTGTATTTATATGCAAAACTTGAATAAAAATGTTTAAAAAAAAAAAAAAAAAGATCGTATTGCATGCCCCAAATTTTTTTGGTGATAATTTTTCACCTTTCCTGCTGTTTCTCGTCCCTAACTTTCTGACGTTCAGCTCTCTGGGAAGAAAAAAAATCAACACAAAACCGAGATCCCATCCCAATTTTAATTCATAAAGACAAAGCTTGTTTGTAAAATGAAAAAAAAACACCTATTTATGTAATA
This sequence comes from Stramonita haemastoma, assembly GCA_030674155.1. Lineage (NCBI taxonomy): Eukaryota > Metazoa > Mollusca > Gastropoda > Neogastropoda > Muricidae > Stramonita > Stramonita haemastoma. The sequence continues at coordinate 56,902,945 of CM060318.1, read as the reverse complement.
AAAACAAAAAGTAATAATAATAATACACTCTCGTTAATGAAGGTACTTTTCGAGAGGAAGCAAAATTTGCTGGTTAAGTTTATTCTGTCGTTATCCTTTAAATGATACACAATCAATAAAGCTGAAAAATAAGAATAAAAAAAATGCGTTCACTAAAAAGAAATCAATTTCGTGTGTGTCCACTTTTTGTTTCACAAATATGATAATTCTTAATTTTATCGCGGCGTGTATATATGTATATATATATATATATATATATATATATATATATATATATATATATATATATATATATATATATATATATATATATATATATGATATATATATGATATATATATATGATATATATATATATATATATGTGTGTGTATATGTGTGTGTTTGTATGTGTGCGTTCATGTGCACACGTGCGCGCATGTGTGCGTGCGTACATGCGTGCGTGCGTGCATGCATGCGTTCGTGCGGCGCGTGGGTATGTGCGTGTGAGGTGCCAGAAACAGCAGGGTAAATCCGTGTCTAGGTGCAGATGTTAAGAGGCCAGACTCAGCGTGAGGAAATCCCGGAGACGAAAACAGTGGGGGAAAATTGGCTGCTGAAGGGACCCCTGGGGAGAAACAGGGCAGGGATAAAACGATTGAGATAAGGGAGGGAGAAGGTAAACAGCCAGGCAGCCAGAAAGAGATGAGAGAGAGAGAGAGAGAGAGAGAGAGAGAGAGAGAGAGAGAGAGAGAGAGAGAGAGAGAGAGAGAGGACAGACAGACAGACAGACAGACAGACAGACAGACAGACAGACAGACAGACAGACAGACAGGCAGACGGGCAGACATGCAGACACAGAGACACAGAGACATAGAGATAGAGAGATAGACAGACAGGCAAACAGATAGACAGCAGACATAGACAAAAAAGAGAGATCGAGTAATTTCCTTTGTGAGTATGTTCATGCACATCTATGTGATTATTTGAAGAGAGTTTATGACTAATTAAAAGGAAAACCAGGGATTTTTTCCATGTCACACATATTCAGGTTTTATGCCCCCCCCCAAAAAAAAATAAAACCAACAACAGCAACAACAAATGACGTGCAGAGAGGTTTTTTTGACTAATTGAGATCAACACCATTAATATTTTAATTACGACATATTCAGGTTTAAGGCCTAACCCTCAACACTACGCATGAACTTTTTATGTCTGACATATTCAGATTTTAAGACCTGACCCTCAACATCATTAACTTTTTATGTACGACATATTCAGATTTTATGCCATACTCCCCCCCCCATGCCCCCCCCTTCCTCCGCCCCCGAAACACAGTTTTACTTTTGCGTTTTCCCTCCATCACGTTTCATCTCTCTCATACCTCATTGCAATGTCTTGCAGATCTTACTTTCTCCTGACGCTTTCCAAATCTGCATTGATTTCTGGATATAGCGGAGTTTTTGGAGACACAAAGCCAAATCCTTGGATTCTTTCGTTGAATATTCCACAGAGAGTTTGTCAGTCTTCTTTGCCCACTGTCAAATTGCCAAGATCTTTGGAGTGTCACACTCTGGGATTTTTTTTTTGCTTGAAGTTTTCATTTACTTTTTTTTTTTAAAGAAAAAGATAGAAGTTTTGTGAAAACGCGTGTATGTCTGTGTGTATGTGTGTGTGTGTTTCTTTTTATTCTTTTTTTATTATTATCTTTTATTTCGAGGGTAATGGAATAAGCACTCAAACATGTGCTTTTTTAATTTTTTTTATTTTACATCCATTCCCCATGTGTATGCAGTTTTGTGTATTCTGTCATCTGTTCCATGTGTGTGTGTGTGTGTGTGTGTGTGTGTGTGTGTGTGTGTGTGTGTGTGTGTGTGTGTGTGTGTGTGTATGTGTGTGGTGTGTGTGTGTTGTGTGTGTGTGTGTGTGTCTGTGTCTGTGTCTGTATCTGTGTGTCTGTCTGTGTGAGTGTGTGTCTGTGTGTGTGTCTGCGTCAACACTGCGTACACGGCGGTTTTATTTTAAAATTTAACTTATGGGTTCTCTCTCTCCTCTCTCTCTCATCTCTCTCTCTCTCTCTCTCTCTCTCTCTCTCTCTCTCTCTCTCTCTCTCTCTCTCTCTCTCTCTCTCTCTCCTCTCTCATTGATCTTCCCTAAACCTTATTCTGCTGACACAGACCAACCATCTTGCCAATTTATTTCATTATCCTCTGGATTCCCTTGCCGTACCAAATACGCCCCTCTTCCCCTTTCTCTCTCTCTCTCTTCCTTCTTAATCTTAGTTGACTTCTCAGGTTTTGTGCGCAAACGTTTTGATATTCTTCTTTCGCTGCGCCCTTAAGTATCTGCAGTCAGGTTTGTGGTGAATAGTTGAGGTGGCACAAAATAATTACACTATACTTATTATAGTAAGTATAAGTCTAGGCTTTGAAGCGTTAATCGGGATTATTCGCTTTGTTCTAAGATTCTGCATTCATGTTGTAAAGACATAATTGAAATGGCATTAATTACATTACATTAAATTACATTAGGCAATAATTTTTTAAACTATGTTCGTACTGTTGGTGTTAATTCTGGATCTGCAGTGTCTTAAGTTGTATCATACTTACAGGGTCTGTTCTGAAACTGGCAAACAACTCTTGCAAAACTTATAGAAAGACAGGTACGTAAGTTCATGCTATCTGACGCAGACTACGGCAGTTTTGCTTCTAGGTTAATCGCAACATTTTAGCTTATGAACCATTTTACGGCAGAAAAGTGCAGGAGACATTAATGTTGTACGGAAATTCAAAACTGTAAACGGAGAATTTGGGTGATCGAAGTAAGTATAATTAAGTTGTGTAGAAACATAGGGGATCGGGGAGGAAAGGTTGTGTCAGTTTTAAGTAAAGAAAAAAAAGAAAAGAAATAATAGAAAGCAAATGAAGTGTTTTTGATTGGTTTCTATGTTCCTGCATTTTTGATGATGAGGAGCAGTTTCATTTTTCTTCTTATATTTTGTTCGTTAGTTAGCTAGTTTCTTTCTTTCCTACATTGTTTCTTTTGTTTGTTTGTTTCTTACTTTCTTTCTTTCTGTTTATCTGTCTTTCCTCTGTCTTTCTTGATTTCTTTCTCTCTGTCTGTTTTTGTTTTCTTTTTATGTTTTTGTTCCTCTCTTTCTTAATATTTTAAATTTATTTCTTTTCGTCTGCCTGTATTTCTTTATGTCTTTTTCTTTCTTTCTCTTCCTTTCTCTTTTTTCTTCTGTTCTTTCTTTTTCTTTTCTTTTCCTTTTCTTTTCTTTTCTTTCCTTTCTTTTCTTTCTTCTTTCTTTTTTCTTTCTTTTTTCTTTCTTTTCTTCTCTTTCTTTCTTTCTTCATCTAATCTTTCTTTCTTTCTTTTGGTCCTTTCTGTTTTTTCATCTTTCTTCATTTCCTGTTGTTTCTCTCTCTTTCTTTATTTTTATTTTATGGTGCTTAATTGTTTATTTGTTTTAGCGAGGGGAAACAGTGATATTCTCAGCTCACGTTTTCTCAAATCCTCTCTAAAACCAGAATGCACTTCATATTGACAGCAGGTCCACAGAGCAAGGAAGTCAATTGTGCGCGCAGTTGTGCAAGTATAACGCGCGCGCGCGCGGTGTGTGTATGTGTGTGTGTGCATGAGTGCGTGTGTGTGTGTGTGTGTGTGTGTGTGTGTGTGTGTGTGTGTGTGTGTGTGTGTGTGTGTGTGTGGAGTGTGTGTGTGTGTGTGTGTTTATTTTTTATTTTCTTTTATGTCGAGGATAATGGAAATAAGCACCCATGTGCTTTTTTTGTTACATCCAGTCCGGGTGTGTATGCAGTTTTGTGAATCTTGTCATCTGTTCCCACCGACACACAATAACCTACTCTTAGAAAAAGCGGAACAGGATTTAACGTGTGCGCAAGATGTTCTGCGTGCGTTGGCACCCAGGGCCTCTGTTTATAGTCTCATCCCAAGGACTTTTGTGGAGAGTGGAGTCAGCACTGATGTTAACTCCAGTGTGTATGTGTGTGTGTGTGTGTTTATTTTTTATTTTAGTTTATTTTATTCTTTTATATCGAGGATAATGGAGTAAGCACTTAGGTGCTTTTTACAGCCAGTCCCCGTGTGTATGCAGTATTGTAAATTCTATCATCCGTTCCCCCCGGCACTGTGTGTGTGTGTGTGTGTGTGTGTGTGTGTGTGTGTGTGTGTGTGTGTGTGTGTGTGTGTGTTTTGCACGATTATGCACACACAGGTACACACAATGTGCCATTCTACCCTTGTGACACATAGTATGCACTTTTGCCCATGCAATTTTTTTTTTCGGGTGAGACTATAAGCCGATGTCCCGTGTGCAAACACACGCAGAATATCTTGCGCGATCATTTAATCCTGTTTCTCTTTTCGGAAGAGTAGTCGGTTGTGTGCTGTGGGAACAGAAAGAAAAACGCATAAAGCTGTGTGCACACAGGTACAGGCTTTGAAAACTCATGAATACTTGTTCATTATCCTGGAATGAAAGAATGAAATGTAAAGAATAAGAAGAGAAAAGAGAGAAAGACAGTG
>CM060318.1:56865915-56870915 GCA_030674155.1 Stramonita haemastoma | reverse complement strand
CGCGCGCGCGCGCACGCGTGTGTAAGTGTGTTACACATTTTCGGTTTTTATTGAAGCAAAAATAGTAGAAGAAATATAAGTCCAAGTAACAATTTGACCATCATTTTCGAAAATAATTTATCAAAGATTTACCAAACAAAACACAGTAACAGACAAACAAAAAAATTAAAACTAGAAACTAAAATCTTCGGATGAAAGTGCTGACTCCATTCCCTCCAAAAGTCTTTCGGATCAGAATATAAACCGAGGCCCCCGTGTGTGAATGCACGCAGAACATCTTGCGCACACGTTAAATTCCGTTCCAATTTTCGTAAGAGTAGGCCATTGGGTGCCGGTGGGAACAGATGACAAGATTGACAAAAGTGCATACACACAGGGACTGGATGCAGAAAAGCACATGAGTGCTTATTTCATTATCCTCGATATAAAAGAATAAAGAATAAAATCAGGAAGGACCATGCCTTTGGCCTGTCTTGACTGGAGTTTCAGGTCCCGGATAAGCATTCTTTAGATGTTCCTGTAGTGTTTTAAGCTTCACCTTCCGCGTCATTTTATAGTGATGCTTTTTTTCATAATTTAGACATATTTACCGCATGGACACTAATGTTCCATGTAGCGTACCAAAACTGCCATCAAACGATGGTATCTGAATTGTTCATGAATTTGCGACTACGATCAATAATAATGATGACGATGATAATTCTGGAAACTACTACTACTACTACTACTACTACTACTACTACTACTACTACTACTACTACTATACTACTAACTACTACTAATACTACTACTACTACTACTACTACTACTAACTACTACTACTACTACTACAACTACTACTACTACTACTACTACTACTACTACTACTAGCACTACTACTACTACTACCATCACCAACAACAATTATAATGATGATAATGATAATAGTAATAATAATAAAAAAATAAAAATAATAATAACTACATGAATTACTTTTTCTTTTCTCGGTTAGAACTACAAAGTTCACCAATGGTAAGATTTTGCGTATGCGATCGTTTTTGCCTACCGTAAAGTTAGCCGCATTCCGGCTGCGGGGATATAATGGTGATGATAATAGTGTTGCTGCTGCTGCTGCTGATAATGATCACAATATATATTCGTATAGCACATCATCATCATCAGGGGAAAAAAATCTGCTTACGACGCTTAAACATGGATGCTTTCCCTCTCCAACTTTTGCTGTACGTCTGTCTTCCCTTTCTAAGTGGGATCTTCTGTAATTTTGGTTATGTCCGACAGAAATAAGCAGGAGAGAACGGTGGAAATAGGAAGAGTTTCCCCCAGAACTTCCCCCCCCCCCCCCACTGCCTAATGGTTCGGCAAAAGTAGGAAACGGAGCCATTTTAGCGCTTTGCCAAGGAGAGCCAGGGGACATCATTCTGTTCGCGTGAAAGACATTTGGTCAGCATTATCTGCTCCTGACACTTCCCTCTTCACTTCATTTTCCTGCTGTTTCCGTGATTTTCTCCAAGAATCCGTTCTGTTTTGGTTTTCTTTTTCTGTCCTTCGGTTCCTGAACTACTCTGCGTCTGTCTCTGTGAATGTCTGTCTGTGCGTCTCCCTGTTTCTCTTTATCTCTCTGTGGTTGTCTGTCTCTGTGCCTGTATGTCTTTTTGTCTGTCTGTCTGTCCTGGATTCTTAAGCATATAGGCACAAATATTTTGGAGAACATTTACTTCACTTATCTATTTATCTTGCAAAAGTGTTTTACAGCATATTTTACATCTTTTCTTAATGTAACTTTCTGATAACTGTATTGCTTGGCTACAAGACTACTATTTTATTCCTGTGAGAGCAAAAAAAACCCTCTGTATTTTGGAGACTAGTAAGGTAGACTGCTGACGATGGCTCATCCTGGAGTCGAAACTGATGAGTCAGATCGGGCAAGTCTTAGGGTCTTTTATTGCAGAAGGGCCTACAACGCTATCGCCAAGAGTTTTCAAAGTGGTCTTTTTGTTATTTTCTGTCGGAAAGTATTAATGCAATGATGAAGGAGTTATAGTGGTTTCCCGCATTTGTTCCCGCATGTACACACACACACACACACACACACACACACACACCACACACACACACACACACACACACACACACACACACACACATTGAGAAGTATATAGACAGAAAGGACAAATCATAGCTGCTTTTTAAAGAAAAACTATGGCAAAACAAACTGAAAAGATAAACAACAACATCCCAAGCAGGCTGTCTGTGACATTCAGTCCTTCTTCAGACGACGAAATCCGCCAAGAATATTCAAGGCAATCTGGATATTTTTTGTTTGTGAGACCAAAGGGAGGGAGGGAGGGAGGGTCTGAAAGGAAATGGATGGGGTAAGGTGTCATATTTATTGGTCACAGAAGGGAAATAACCCGAGCAGAGGACCATGAAAAAATCAATGGCACACCCAGTAGTGTGTGTATGTATCACTTTTGTACGGAATTGTATTCAATAGTACTTACTGCAACCTTCCCCCCCCCCCTCTCTCTGTGTATTTCTTCTTCATGTCAAAAATGAAGACAAAGAAATTTGTTTTAGGTATATTATAGTCCCAGTGGAGTTATCCAATTAAGGGACTGTGGTACTTTTTGGCACTGCTGGCCACCCTAAAAATAATAAAACCCAATGTAGGGTATGTCACTATTCTAAAACAATACAATATAATTTACTATAAGAGAAAAAGAGACGTAGGAGATAAGAACACATCTACAATATTCTATTAAAGAAGAATTTTCTTTATTATATCACCCATCTACCCACACAAGACACGAAAAGAATATCAACACAAAAGGCTATTAAAAGACCCCAGCATACTCCTCCTTCCTCACGACTAGATAGCCATGCTAAAAATGGATACTATCTCCCTTGCATTCAGCGGCCAGACAATAGATAATTACCTCCCCGTCAACGTACTTTTCAACAGGTCACGTGCTGTGTACCACGTAACTTCTGATCCAGGACAGAATAAACACGTCATGTTCCAAAGAAGGAGAAAATAATAGGAAATCCCAGGTTTGAAGATGGGTAGGTGGGGTAGATACAGTTTGAGAGAGAGAGAGAGAGAGAGAGAGAGAGAGAGAGAAGAGAGAGAGAGAGAGAGAGAAGAGAGAGAGAGAGAGAGAGAGAGGTATGGAAGCTGGTAGGACAGGCTTGAAGATGGGTAGGTGGGTTAGATACAATTTGAATGAGAGAGAGAGAGAGAGAGAGAGAGGAGAGAGAGAGAGAGAGAGAGAGAGAGAGAGAGAGAGGTATGGAAGCTGGTAGGACAAGGAGGATGGTCGTAGCACGTACTTGGTAACCTGAGCATGCCTGGCGTATTGGCTCCGATTTCTGGAAGTGATTGCTTCAATGGAAATGGTCTTAAGTGGTTCTTGGGAATTGGGCTAGGTGGAATTGTATGTTGTTGATATTGCAGTGGTTTTTGTTTCTTCTGGAGATTGTTGCAATTGATTTGATTAGTTCTTTGGCCTTCTTTTTGGTACCAGTATCATGATCGTCCTATGTTTGCCACTCTCACAAGTTCTGCAACCACTGTTGCTGCTGCTGGTGCTGAATTTGCTGCTACAACCACTACTGGTGCTGCTTTACTGTTGCTGATGCTGCTGTTGCTGCTACTTCTGCTACTATTGCTGTTGTTGTTATTGTTGTTGTGTGTGCACACGAATCTCTTGTGTGTGTGTGTGTGTGTGTGTGTGTGTGTGTGTGTGTGTGTGTGTGTGTGTGTGTGTGTGTGTGTGTGTGTGTGTGTGCATTGCAGGTGTAGTTTGCTACTTGGAGGGTGATCATTCTGTGGCTAGATGAGCAAAACCTCGATTGCTTATGATAATTTAGATGGTTTTGTGTATGCATTCCATGTGCTTATAAAATTCTTTTCTGGAATAAAGAATTTGGCTTTGAATTTGGCTTTGAATTTGACTTTGACGTTTGGCTTCTGCGACTGTTCATGTTTCTGTAATGTATACCTTTCCATGTACCCATATAGTTTTTTTGTGGAATAAGGAATTTGGGTTGGAATTTGACATTGATTTTTGGCTTATGCTACTCTTGCTATTTCTGTTAATGTTGCTGCTTACGCATACGTACTTGTTACTGTATCCTCTGGTCTTTTCCCGCTATTTTTTCTGTTACCGGTGCTTCTTTTGGATTCTTTTTGTGCGACTGGTGTGCTGTTCTTACTATCGTTACACAACCACCACTGCTGCTTTTGCTGCTTCTGTTGCTACTCCTGCTGCTCCTACTGCTGTTCTTTCTTCTGCTGCTTCTACCAGTTCTATTGGTGCCGTGGCTATGGAGGAGAGACTGGACCTATAGCTGTCACACTGTCACTGGTTTGTCTTTGTGTTAGAAATATGGACTGTGGTCACCTTTCTGTTCATGATTCTGGCATAAATAGTTCTCTATCTTTTTTTTCTCTGTGTCTCTCTCTTTCTCTCTGTGTCTGTCTCAGTTTCTGTTTGTCTGTGTGTCTGTCTCTCTCATACGTAAATACATGCTCGCAGGCACGCACGCCCACGCACACACATACACACACCCGGACGCACGCACGCACGCACACGCACATACACACGCAGGGGTGCAATTACGTACGCACCTACACATACACACAAACGCACACACATGCATGCGTGCGTGTACACACACACACACACTCACACACATAAACACACACACACACACACACAAAACACGAAAACGCACACACGCACACACACAAACAGATGGAGGCTAGAGAGAGTGAAAGACTAACAAAGAGAAAGAAACAGACAGACAAACATAAAGAGAAGAACAGAATATAGCTGTTGTTTATTCAACGAAAAAAAAAAACACTGACAAAATAACTATAAAAAATAAAGGACAACCTCACAAACAGGCTGTGTGTGACATGCAAATCTTCATCAGACAACCAAATCCGGATAAAAACATTCAAGGTATTATGGATTTTTTTTTTTTTTTTAAAGTGA
>CM060318.1:56862438-56865815 GCA_030674155.1 Stramonita haemastoma | reverse complement strand
GAGGCTGCTTAATGCTAGCTTGGGGCAAGCGAGTGATCTGTCCACTGAGCTATCCCGTCCCCTGACTGTGTATATATTTCTTGAATGAAAATGATTGTGCTTGTTAAGGAAGTTGTAATTCATGGGGATATGTTTGAATTGTTTTATGTCTTGATTTCGTTTCTCTGTTTATTTTACCTCTCGATTGGTTTGTGTATGTCTGTCTTTTCTTTGATTGTAAATTTATTCTTTTAATCAGTATGGTTTGTTTGTTAGAGAAGCTACAATCTATTGCGACATTTCTGACTTGTTTGTCGTGAGTTTGTTTGTATTATTTTGTTCGTGTGTTGATTTATATCTGTGCTTTTTTTTCCTCCCGATATATTTGGCATGTGCATTCAAGTAAGAAAATCATTTATTATGACTGGAAACACGTTTACTTTGTTTACGTTGCACACTGGTTTTTATTATCAGTATTTTTTTTCGTTCCTTTTCTTCTCGTGCATTGTTTGGTATGTGAATTCTTTTATACATTTATATGTAACCACATCTATAATCAGCAGTATAGGCTAACACAGTGGTTGCTTTACTTGCAGGAGTTTCATGACGCGTTGAAGACTGGTCACAAAGGTCGCTGCATTCTGCAAATCGTGAGTATGAATTTGCATAAAATCTTAATAAATATATTCTGATACATCTTTCTTTGGGGGTAGGGGGGTGGGGGTGGAGGAGGAGTGGTGGTGGTGGTGGTGACGGGATGGGACACTATTTATTTGTTCTTTTCCTTCCTTGTTGCTGTATATTTTATGACGCTTCTCTCCTGATGTTCCCACACCACTCATGTCAATCTTTCTGTCCCAACCATACCAAGACTCGAAAGTCCTTTGGATGGCACTATAAACTGAAAGTCCCGTGTGTGAACGTACGCAGAACATCTTGTGCATGCCTTAAAACCTTGTCCACCTTTTGGAAGAGTAAGCCATTGTTTGTCGGTGGGAACATAATGACAAAAATAGCAAAACCACACGCATATGGGAATAGATGTAACAGAGAGCACATGGATGCTTATTCGGTCATCCTCGAAATTAAAGAATCAATAATGATAAAAATAAAGAATAAACAATATCGTATCCTCCGGATCAGATGTCCACAGTGGTTTTTTCAATGTTGCTGAGTACTATGAAGGTGTTCTGTTGTGTCTGTTCTGAGATAGTGTACTCTGGAGACCACGTGCTAATCCCCCGTACTGACAACAACAATAGCTTAGACACAAAGCCAGACTGACCGAGACGCCCACTCGGGGTGCAGTGGTGACCACTGTAAAGAGTCCTTTCAACGGCCTTCTATGGGAAGCTATTTCGGCATGAATGGTTATTTCTATCTTCTGAGACCTCTCTCTGCTGAAAAGGGTCTTCTCTCTATCAGGATATTTATTCGTTTCTGTCTTTCGTCTTTTCTTGCTGTCATATTTCTCTTTCTTGCTTTTGTTGCTTTCTTAGTCAAGTCATTGTTTTTTTCTCTCTGTCTGTTATAAGCTGATCATCTGGTTTACTCTCTCTCTCTCTCTGTCTCTGTCTGTCTTTCTATCTCTGTCTCTCTCTGTCTGTCTGTCTGTCTGTCTCTCCAACTTTCCTTCTTTTACCTCGCCTCTATTCCTCTCACACTCCCTCCCCCCTCTTCCCCCCTTTCTCTCTCAATAGCTTTAGACCAGTGTCTGGCAGAAGCGGCAGCAGCAGAAACATTTTCACCTCCTTGTTGTTTGTGTCTCGGAGTCAAAGCGATGTGTAAAGAATCAGACATCTAGCAGGCAGAAAAAGCTAAAGCTCTATGGCCCTATGCCTGGTCTCTTTGACTTGAAGACCTTAGCTGAGACACCGTCTGTACACCACTATACATCTCCAGACAGGAAAATTCTATAGCCCTGGCCTGTTGACTTGAAGACCTTAGCCGAGACACCGTCTGTACACCACTATACATCTACAGGCAGGAAAACTCTATAGCCCTGGCCTGTTGACTTGAAGACCTTAGCCGAGACACCGTCTGTACACCACTATACATCTACAGGCAGGAAAACTCTATAGCCCTGGCCTGTTGACTTGAAGACCTTAGCCGAGACACCGTCTGTACACCACTATACATCTACAGGCAGGAAAACTCTATAGCCCTGGCCTGTTGACTTGAAGACCTTAGCCGAGACACCGTCTGTACACCACTACACATCTACAGGCAGGAAAACTCTATAGCCCTGGCCTGTTGACTTGAAGACCTTAGCCGAGACACCGTCTGTACACCACTATACATCTACAGGCAGGAAAACTCTATAGCCCTGGCCTGTTGACGTGAAGACCTCAACTGAGATACCGTCTGTACACCACTACACATCTACAGGCAGGAAAACTCTATAGCCCTGGCCTGTTGACTTGAAGACCTCAGCTGAGACACCGTCTGTACACCACTATACATCTACAGGCAGGAAAACTCTATAGCCCTGGCCTGTTGACGTGAAGACCTCAACTGAGATACCGTCTGTACACCACTACACATCTACAGGCAGGAAAACTCTATAGCCCTGGCCTGTTGACTTGAAGACCTCAGCTGAGACACCGTCTGTACACCACTATACATCTACAGGCAGGAAAACTCTATAGCCCTGGCCTGTTGACGTGAAGACCTCAACTGAGATACCGTCTGTACACCACTACACATCTACAGGCAGGAAAACTCTATAGCCCTGGCCTGTTGACGTGAAGACCTCAACTGAGATACCGTCTGTACACCACTACACATCTACAGGCAGGAAAACTCTATAGCCCTGGCCTGTTGACTTGAAGACCTCAGCTGAGATACCGTCTGTACACCACTAAACATCAAGGCCTACAGGCAGGAAAACTATATAGCCCTGGCCTGTTGACTTGTAAACATCAGTGGAGACAGCAGAACTCTGTCTGCTGTGTCTCTTTGTCGGGATAAACTTTGACTTTTGTCATGAAATAAACTTTTTTGTTGGTTTGGTTTTTTCAAGTGTCTTGTCGGGAAAGGCTATAGGTTAATGGACGTCGTTATCTAGACTGTTAGTTTAGTTCTTTTAATTAAAATGAGGAGTGAGGAAGTGTTGGAAGGATGATGGGGTGGTGGTGGGTGGTGTTGTTGTTGATGCTGATGATGGTTACAGTGGTGGTGGTGAAATTGTGGTGGTGGTGGTGGTGGTTTCATTATCAGCATTGTCGTCATCAGTATTTATCAGGATAACTATGATAATTATGATGATATAAAAGAAGAAGAAGAATTTGAAGAAGAAGAAGAATTTGAAGAAGAATTTGAAGAAGAATTTGAAGAAGAATTTGAAGAAGAAGAAGAATTTGAAGAAGAAGAATTTGAAGAAGAATTTGAAGAGGAAG
>CM060318.1:56852438-56854938 GCA_030674155.1 Stramonita haemastoma | reverse complement strand
CTCTCTCTCTCTCTCTCTCTCTCTCTCTCTCTCTCTCTCTCTCTCTCTCTCTCTCTCTCTCTCTCTCTCTCTCTCATTGATCTTCCCTAAACCTTATTCTGCTGACACAGACCAACCATCTTGCCAATTTATTTCATTATCCTCTGGATTCCCTTGTCTTACCAAATACGCCCCTCTTCCCCTTTCTCTCTCTCTCTCTTCCTTCTTAATCTTAGTTGATTTCTCAGGTTTTGTGCGCAAACGTTTTGACATTCTTCTTTCGCTGCGCCCTTAAGTATCTGCAGTCAGGTTTGTGGTAAATAGTTGAGGTGGCACAAACTAATTACACTATACTTATTATAGTAAGTATAAGTCTAGGCTTGAAAGCGTTAATCGGGATTATTCGCTTTGTTCTAAGATTCTGCATTCATGTTGTAAAGACATAATTGAAATGCCATTAATTACATTACATTAAATTACATTAGGCAAAAATTTTTTAAACTATGTTCGTACTGTTGGTGTTAATTCTGGATCTGCAGTGTCTTAAGTTGTATCATACTTACAGGGTCTGTTCTGAAACTGGCAAACAACTCTTGCAAAACTTATAGAAAGATAGGTACGTAAGTTCATGCTATCTGACGCAGACTACGGCAGTTTTGCTTCTAGGTTAATCGCAACATTTTACCTTATGAACCATTTTACGGCAGAAAAGTGCAGGAGACATTAATGTTGTACGGAAATTCAAAACTGTAAACGGAGAATTTGGGTGATGGAAGTAAGTATAATTAAGTTGTGTAGAAACATAGGGGATCGGGGAGGAAAGGTTGTGTCAGTTTTAAGTAAAGAAAAAAAAGAAAAGAAAGAATAGAAAGCAAATGAAGTGTTTTTGATTGGTTTCTATGTTCCTGCATTTTTGATGATGAGGAGCAGTTTCATTTTTCTTCTTATATTTTGTTCGCTAGTTAGCTAGTTTCTTTCTTTCCTACATTGTTTCTTTTGTTTGTTTGTTTGTTTCTTTCTTTCTTTCTGTTTATCTGTCTTTCCTCTGTCTTTCTTGATTTTTTTCTCTCTGTCTTTTTTTTTCTTTTTATGTTTTTGTTCCTCTCTTTCTTAATATTTTGAATTTATTTCTTTTCGTCTGCCTGTATTTCTTTCTGTCTGTCTTTCTTTCTCTGTCCTTTCTCTTTTTTCTGTCTTTCTTTTCTTTTCTTTTCTTTTCTTTTCTTTCTTTCTTTCTTTCTTTCTTTCTTTCTTTCTTTCTTTTCTTTCTTTCTTTCTTTCTTTCTTTCTTTCTTTTTCTTTCTTTCTTCATCTTTTCTTCTTTGTCCTTCTGTTTTTCATCTTTCTTCATTTCCTGTTGTTTCTCTCTCTTTCTTTATTTTTATTTTATGTGTGCTTAATTGTTTATTTGTTTTTAGCGAGGGGAAACAGTGATATTCTCAGCTCACGTTTTCTCAAATCCTCTCTAAAACCAGAATGCACTTCATATTGACAGCAGGTCCACAGAGCAAGGAAGTCAATTGTGCGCGCAGTTGTGCAAGTATAATGCGCGCGCGCGCGCGGTGTGTGTATGTGTGTGTGCGTGCGTGTGTGTGTTCGCGCGCGCGCGTGTGTGTATGTGTGTGCGTGTTTATTATTTATTCATTTATTCTTTTACATCGAGGATAATGGAATAAGCACTCATGTGCTTTCTGTTTTTTACATCTAGTCCGGGTGTGTGTGCAGTTTTAAAAATCTTGTCATCTGTTCCCACCGGCACACGATGGCCTACTCTTACGAAAAGCGGAACAGGATTTAACGTGTGCGCAAGATGTTCTGCGCGCGTTCGCACACGGGGCCTCGGTTTATAGTCTCATCCGAAGGACTTTTGGGGAGAGTGGAGTCAGCACTGATGTTTAACTCCAGGGTGTGTGTGTGTGTGTGTGTGTGTGTGTGTGTGTGTGTGTGTGTGTGTGTGTGTGTGTGTGTGTGTGTGTGTGTGTGTGTGTGTGTGTGTGTGTGTGTGTGTGTGTTTTGCACAATTATGCACACACAGGTGCACACAATCTGCCAGTCGACCCTTGTGACACATATGCTCTCTTGCCCGTGCAATATTTTTTTTTCGGGGGAGACTATAAACCGAAGTCCTGTGTGCAAACACACGCAGAATCTGTTGCACAAACGATTAATCCTGTTTCTCTTTTCGGAAGAGTAGTCCGTTGTGTGCCATGGGAACAGAAAAAAATGCATAAAGCCGCATTCACACAGGAACAGGTTTTGAAAACACATCATTGCTTGTTCATCATCCTCGAATGAAAGAATGAAACGAAAAGAACAAGAAAACTAAAAGAGAGAAAGACAGTGCTAGCTGATTTGCTCAGCCTTGACTTCTACATTTTAAATTCTTTTCCTTAAGATTTTTGTTCCATAAATCCTTGTATCTCTTCTCGTGAATCCACACTAATAATTTAGAGAAAAACTCTGTAGCCACACACAAAACACACACGCACGCACGCACTCACAGACACAGACACACGCGCAC
>CM060318.1:56837438-56839938 GCA_030674155.1 Stramonita haemastoma | reverse complement strand
TGTGTGTGTGTGTGTGTGTGTGTGTGTGTGTGTGTATGTGTGTGTGTGTGTGTGTGTGTGTGTGTGTGTGTGTGTGTGTGGTGTGTGTGTGTGTGTGTGTGTGTGTGTGTGTGTGTGTGTGTGTGTGAGTGTGTATGTGTGTATGTGTGAGTGTGTGTGTGTGTGTGTGTGTGTGTGTGTGTGTGTGTGGGTGGGTGGGTGGATGGGTGGGTGGGTGTGGGTGGGTGGGTGGGTGGGTGGGTGAGGGTATGTTTAGTTGTGTGTGCGTGCGTACGTGCGTGCGTGTGCTTGCGTGTGCTTGCATGCGTGCGTGTGTATACTTTTGTGTTTGTCTGTCTGTTTATCTGTTCTGTCTGTCTGTGTGTCTGTGACTGTGTTTTTGTTCTACACAAAACCAAATGGATTGCAGGGGAAACAAAGGACAACAGACAGATCCACCCCCCTCCCCCGAAAAAAGATCCCCCCCCAAAAAAAAACTAGCTCTAGTTCATGTTAATTTGATTTGGAAAGAAGATAGAAGCAGGGGATGACATATAACATATAACTGTTGTCGTCTGCCGTGTGTTTTAAACAACAACTCGTAAACAGCTGTAGAAACAATAAAAAAAAAGAATTTCAGATTTTTAAAATAATATTTTTGTTGGCAGGCATAGAGGACAAAAATCGCTATCGAGCCAAAGTGCTATTGTTTCCTCGTTTCAGTCTGCTGAAGAAGAATTGAATCAGATAGCGGAGAGGGTCTAACATAATAGAGAGATATATACCACATGCCTGTCGGCCCCCTCTCCCCCCTCCACACACACCCACTCACTCACTCAAAAACACACTCACAGACACACACTCACACACACACTCACACACACACACTCACTCACTCACTCACACACACACACACCACTCACACACACACACACACACACACACTCTCTCTCACACACACACACACCCACACACACACACACACACACACACACACACACACACACACACACACACACACACACACACACACACACACACACACACACACACACGCACTCACTCACAGAGCCAGAGGAATGATCGCGTGCGTGACTGTACATAATACTGACAAACACGTTGAGACTTGCAAGCAATGCACACACCTACTGCGTACATATGCACAAATGCACACACACATACACACGCACGCACACACATGCACGCACAGACACATACGCACAAACACGCATACACACACAAACATGCACACACAAACACGCACACACACACACACTCATACACACTTTTCTTCAATTTAAAAAAAGTTAAAAAAGTTAAAGTCTGTCCCGAGCCTAAGGCTCATCAGGCCGGTGCTTATCCCGGTTTCTGTGGCGCTAAGCGACTGAGAGTCATAGACTCCCCCCCTGGATAGGACGCCAGTCTATCGCAGGGTTAACCCCCCAACACAAGGTTGGTACCCCTTTTACACCTGGGTGGGGTGAGAAAATAGCCGTAAAGTGCCTTTTCCAAGGGCACAACGCCATAGCCGACAGCTGGGATCGAACCCGCAACCTTTAGATTACGAGTCCAACGCCCTAACCACTCGACTACCGCGGCGGCTTCTTCAATTTAGAGTTATCTAATTCATCTAATATTTGACCTTCACTAAGCCATAGAGAGTTAATAATGACGACGATGATGATGTTGTTGTTGTTATTGTTGTTGATGATGATGATGATGATGATGACGATGATGATGACGGTGATGATGATGATAACAAGAAGAATAATGACAAACACAATAGTGTGGACATTTTCAAGTGTGGTTTTCCAAAGAAACATAAACTACTTTGACTTTTTAGCCCGTAAGTTGTCGGGCTTTCAGAGCATTAAATACATAATACCCTCATGTCTTCACTCGTAGACATTTTTACTACTCAAAATAGTTTGAAGGGATTGTTTATTTGCATTAGTGACGTACTTTGACAGGTATTTCTCTCTCAAGACAGAAACAGACAGACAGGAAGACAGACAGAGCCTATCTGTTAGACAGACAGACGAAAACAATATGTCAAACAGACAGACAGAAAGAATTAAGCAGACAGCAGACAGACATACAGAGACAGACAGACAGGCAGGCATACAGAGACAGAGATGGGGTAACACAGTGCCAGAGAAAAAAACCCTGACAGAAACCCCGAAGTTATTATTTTTGTAATTGACAATCCAATCCAAATTTCTTCGGCACAGATGCACAGCCATATTGATGGAAATGTCGTAAAATTTTCAATTTTCATTTCCTCTTGACTGAATTTGTGTTTGATGCACTTGGTTACATGCTGATGTGTTACGGTGCTTTTTGCTAGGTGTAGAAATAGATAAACACATCTTTCTCCCTACCCGTCCCTCCTTGCGCAATTGTAGGGGATTGAAGTGTATTAAATTGTGTAGGAACGTATTGAATTGTAGTGGAGTGTAAGAGTAGTGTATTCGTGTGGAGTGGAATAGAGTATAATGTAGTGTATTTTGTTGTATTGTAC
>CM060318.1:56827438-56829938 GCA_030674155.1 Stramonita haemastoma | reverse complement strand
AATAAAGAGGGGACAAAAGTACTGGGGGGGGGGGGGGGGTGATTAAGAGTTGACATATACTTACACATGATTGAAATTACATGATACTAGTTATTAATGGTGTTGCAAATTGAAATCAATTTCATCAAAATAGTGATATATTGTCCATAAGATGTACGTGATAAACTTTTTTAAAAACAGAAACACTGCAAGCTTTGTGAAGGTTGAGGGTTGATATCTCATTCCATAGTGTACCACCAGAATATGTGAGAGTGGATTTAAATAAGTCAATTCTTGGAAGTGGCACCATTATCTTATTGGCATGACGATTGACATTGATTGTGAATCTGTTTTGAAGCAAGGGGGGAGCTAAACCGGACATGATTTTATACATAAACACTGCCTTATTATGCTTAAGCTTGGATCTTAATGGAAGAATGTCAAGTGCTTTATAGTCAGAAATGGTTAATGATGAAGATTTTAAGAGAACAAGTTTTAGAGCTCGTCTATGCACACTGAACAATGGCTTGAGAACATTTGCGCTAGCCGAATCCCAAATCGTTGAAGCATAACTCATATGGGATATAATATATGCATTGAAAAACATTTTCCTAGCGTTTAGGTCTAAGAAATGCTTTATTTTAGATAACTGGTGTACACATTTAGATACTTTTTTGCATAATGCAGAGATGTGGTACATCCAAGAAAGGTTATTGTCAATTGTAATTCCAAGAATTTTATGATGGTCTACTTCATCAATTTTGTTGTTATTAACATAGATAGCCGTAGAATTGTTTGAAAGATTTTGTCGCTTTTGTCGAGTTGTTATAATTAAGTACTTAGTTTTTTTGGGATGAAGACTCATATGATTTAACTCTGACCATCGAAGCAGGCAGTGAATACTTTCTTGCAGAGCAGATGTAACTTCATTCAATTGAGAATGATTGGTATGGATAGTTGTATCATCTGCAAATAACTCGCACTGTGTGTTTAGAGATAAGGGTAAGTCATTTATATATATAGAAAAAAGAATAGGCCCTAGGACAGATCCCTGGGGGACGCCATAGTTATTGGATAGTACTGCCGATGTCTTACCTTTATCAGAAACGACTTGTTTTCTTTCAGAAAGAAATGATAACATGAGTTTGACAGTACTATCTGACAGACCATAGATTTTAAGTTTTTTTAGTAACAGAGTGTGGTCAATCACATCGAACGCCTTAGCAAAGTCTACTATAATAACTCCAGTGATTTTGTTATTATTGATATTAGTAAGCCATTGATCAACTAAGCTTGTCAAAGCAGTTTGGCAGGAATGGTTAGCTCTGAAACCAGATTGATTGGGATGTAACAAATTATATCGGTTTAAGTGATGGAGAATATGTTTATTGATGTGATTCTCTAAAGGTTTTGATAATATGGATAGAATAGAGATTGGTCTATAATTGTAGGGATCTGAACGGTCACCAGATTTAAAGATAGGTATAACTTTGGCAGTTTTAAAAGCTTTAGGAATGGTGTTAGCAGAAATGCATAAATTATAAATGTATGTAAGAGATTCTGCGATAACGGGGGCAGCTATCTTTAGAATTTTACCATCAATGCCATCAAGACCTTTCGTATTTGTCTGTTTCAAATGAGTAAGGGAATTGCAAACATCATTAATACACATAAGAGGGATATCTAAATTTGATAAAATGTTTTTAGATCTACAGTAATGTTTTAATGTTTCAAGCTTGTTAAGATGTGATCTGTCTATTGGTACTGTAGAAGAGGAAATATTGCAGAAATGGGCATTAATATCGTCAACGGATATATCTTTGAGCGATGAACTTTGAGATGTTACATTTTTATTTGTCAAATAGTTAATTGCTTTCCAAACAGATTTATTGTCTGACTTAGAGTATACTAGCTGTTGGAAGTACTTTTTTTTTACTTAAGCGTTTCATATTGTTTACTATATTTCGCTGTTCTTTATATTCTTCCCTGGTTCCTGTAACTGATAGCTGATTTCTTAATTTTATGGCATTTTCTAACTCCTCAGTTATCCATGGTACTTTTGGATTGCTCTTGACACGCTTACTTTTAATGGGTGCATGCGCATTGTAGATATTGAGAAAACTGTGGTACCATACCTCAAACGCTTCATCAGGGCTCGTAAACTGATAGACCAAAGATAAAGAAGAATTAAGTAAATCTAATAAAAATGCATTTTTGTCAAAAGAAGATAAGCATCTATATTTAATAATCTTATGACTGTTCTTAGGAATCTTTATACCTTTTTTTGACCATGTTAAGCATACTGGAAGGTGGTCACTGCATCCAAAGGCAGGGCGACATACTTCTATTATATGATTTGGTGAAGTTGAATAAATGTGGTCAATCAGAGTTTTGGATGTGTCAGTGATTCTTGTAGGTTTATCAATTAACTGTGTCAGATGAAAAGAGTCATAAGTTTGTATCCAATTGTGGTTAGTTTTTAACAAACCTATATTAAAGTCACCTAATAGGATAATTTCCT
>CM060318.1:56794938-56819938 GCA_030674155.1 Stramonita haemastoma | reverse complement strand
AGAAACAATGAGACAGTGTAAAACATGACATGTGTGTGGCAGGAATCAGAAGCCCCTTTCTTTATCGATCCGGTCAGCCCTTGGAATGAGAGGTCAGATGGCATTTCGCAATTCAACACTTCTGTGTGTGTGTGTGGTGTGTGTGTGTGTGTGTGTGTGCGTGCGCGCCATGCCTATGTGTGCAAGCGCGAATGCCAGTGTGCACCAACGCTCCTAAACGAGCAAGCATGTGAAAATGTGTGGGTGCGTGCGTGGGTACGCTTGCGCGCACGCGCTCGCGTGTGGGTATGGTTGTGCGTGTGCGCGTACTTGCACTTGCAAACACGGATACTAGCATACAAATATAATACTATGATAGTATTATCGTCCACAAATACATATGTATTAGTGTGAATAAGTGTGATCTTATTTTATAAACCGAAATCCGGGGAGATCAGCTTCGCACCAATATCAACTCTGTATCCTGTAATCCATCACCAGGTTTTTATATAATCTTTTTTTTTATAGTTTTGTTTGAAAATGGATATGTTGTAGGTTTTATAGGTAGTATATTTCTTTTGTTACTGTTTTGAATGCATAAATAATAATAGAAACAGTTCTTCGGATATTGAATATTGAATTATATTTTTCTCTGTGATAAAATCGAATATGCTCATGTTTTGTTTTTTGTTTATATGTATGGCTTGTAACCTGTCTGATTTTCTCAAGTTTTTTTTTTTAAATAAAAGAAAATATAAAAAAAAGAAAGAGTGTACTCCTATTCGTCGTACATGCCATTAAACACGTGTCCTTAGAAAATGTTATCTTAGCACAGCATGAGCTAGTCTGTATTTGGAGTTTTGCATTTGTTGCTGTTGGTTTTCTTTTTTCTCTTTCTTTCTTTTCCTGTCTTTTTTTCTTTTCAAATCAAATCATTCTGTTTTTGCTTCGCTGCGTTTTTCCCCTTCCTGTCCGCTTAGCATTTATTCTATTTTTCCTTTGACATTTTGTTTTAATAGAAAACTGGCTTAATTTGTTTTCTGTCTCTCTGTCTCTCTGTCTTTGCCTCTGTCTCTGTCTCTCTCTGTTTTTCTCCTCTCCCCTTTTCCTCTCCTTCTCTCAAAACCAAGCCATATGAACATTCTCTTATAGAGGCACCCTACACACGCACGCACGCATGCACGCGCACGCACATGAACAACATACTGCAGTTGTCTTCTACCACATAGAGATACCCTGAACTTCATTTTTCAATGTTTGAAGCAAATCCCAATTTTCCGTTGTAATTCCCTATTGTAATAGAAATAACTTGTTGCCTTTAAAGCATGTTTATTACAGAAAGCTTATAAAGCCATACTTATAATTTATTCAATAAAAAATTACCTGATGTTCTCATTTTAGCCAAATATGTTTTCGGAGCGAACATCACGCTGTCGTTGGATGTGCTGGGCCTGACTTGTCAGGTGCTTAACGGCAGCGCAACACATTTTTTGTACATATGACAGACACAATAATTGCTGTCAGGGCGTTCGACAACGAAGAAGAAGGATCAAACTTAACAATGATATTTCTCGAAATTTTAGAAAAAGGGATACTGACTGGAGTTTCGGCTCCTGGATGAATATTCTTTAGATGTTCCTGTAGTGTTTGAAGTTTCACCTTCCGTAGCATTTTACAGTGATGCTTTTTCATAATTTAAAAATGTTAATCGCATGGACACTAATAATCTAATGTTCCATGTAGCCTACCGAAGCTGCCATCAAACGATGGTATCTGAATTGCTCATGAATTTGCGACTATGATAATAATGATAATAATGCTGATGTTGATACTACTACTACTACTACTACTACTACTACTACTACTACTACTACTACTACTACTACTACTACTACTACTGCTACTGCTACTACTACAACCGTCACCAACAACAATTGCAATGATGATGATCACGATGATAATAATAATAATAATAATAATAATAATAATAATAATAATAATAATAATAATAATAATAATGATAATAATAATAATAATAATAATAATAATAATAATGATAATAATAATAATAATAAAAATAAAAATAAAAGTAATTATAACTACATTAATTACTTTTTCTTGTCTTGGTTAGAGCTCCAAAGTTCACCAATGGTAAGATCAAATCAAATCAAATCAAATCAAATTTTTATTTCCAGATGGTTTGATCTTACCATTGGCAAGATTTTGCGTATGCGACCTTTTTTGCCTACCATAAAGGTAGCCGCATTCCGGCTGCGGGGATATAATGGTGATGATAATAGTGTTGCTGCTGCTGATAACAATATAATTATATTCGTATAGCATATCATCATCATCATCCTCAGGGGGAAAAAATCTGCTTACGACGCTTAAACATGAATGCTTTCCCTCTCCAACTTTTGCCGTACGTCTGTCTTCCCTTTCTAAGTGGGATCTTCTGTAATTTTGGTTATGTCCGACAGAAATAAGCAGGAGAGAACGGTGGAGATAGGAAGAGTTTCCCCCACAACTCCCCCCCCCCCCCCCCCACTGCCTAATGGTTCGGCAAAAGTAGGAAACGGAGCCATTTTAGCGCTTTGCCAAGGAGAGCCAGGGGACATCATTCTGTTCGCGTGAAAGACATTTGGTCAGCATTATCTGCTCCTGACACTTCCCTCTTCACTTCATTTTCCTGCTGTTTCCGTGATTTTCTCCAAGAATCCGTTCTGTTTTGGTTTTCTTTTTCTGTCCTTCGGTTCCTGAACTACTCTGCGTCTGTCTCTGTGAATGTCTGTCTGTGCGTCTCCCTGTTTCTCTTTATCTCTCTGTGGTTGTCTGTCTCTGTGCCTGTATGTCTTTTTGTCTGTCTGTCTGTCTGTCTGTCCTGGATTCTTAAGCATATAGGCACAAATATTTTGGAGAACATTTACTTCACTTATCTATTTATCTTGCAAAAGTGTTTTACAGCATATTTTACATCTTTTCTTAATGTAACTTTCTGATAACTGTATTGCTTGGCTACAAGACTACTATTTTATTCCTGCGAGAGCAAAAAAACCCTCTGTATTTTGAAGACTAGTAAGGTAGACTGCTGACGATGGCTCATCCTGGAGTCGAAACTGATGAGTCAGATCGGGCAAGTCTTAGGGTCTTTTATTGCAGAAGGGCGTACAACGCTATCGCCAAGAGTTTTCAAAGTGGTCTTTTTGTTATTTTCTGTCGGAAAGTATTAATGCAATGATGAAGGAGTTATAGTGGTTTCCCGCATTTGTTCCCGTATGTACACACACACACACACACACACACACACACACACACACACACACACACACACACACACACACACACACAC
This sequence comes from Stramonita haemastoma, assembly GCA_030674155.1. NCBI lineage: Eukaryota > Metazoa > Mollusca > Gastropoda > Neogastropoda > Muricidae > Stramonita > Stramonita haemastoma. Next base: position 56,816,610 of record CM060318.1, on the reverse strand, counting down.
ACACACACACACACACACACACACATTGAGAAGTATATAGACAGAAACGACAAATCATAGCTGCTTTTTAAAGAAAAACTATGGCAAAACAAACTGAGAAGATAAACAACAACATCCCAAGCAGGCTGTCTGTGACATTCAGTCCTTCTTCAGACGACGAAATCCGCCAAGAATATTCAAGGCAATCTGGATTTTTTTTGTTTGTGAGACCAAAGGGAGGGAGGGAGGGAGGGTCTGAAAGGAAATGGATGGGGTAAGGTGTCATATTTATTGGTCACAGAAGGGAAATAACCCGAGCAGAGGACCATGAAAAAATCAATGGCACACCCAGTAGTGTGTGTATGTATCACTTTTGTACGGAATTATATTCAATAGTACTTACTGCAACCTTCCCCCCCCTCTCTCTCTGTGTATTTCTTCTTCATGTCAAAAATGAAGACAAAGAAATTTGTTTTAGGTATATTATAGTCCCAGTGGAGTTATCCAATTAAGGGACTGTGGTACATTTTGGCACTGCCGGCCACCCTAAAAATAATAAAACCCAATGTAGGGTATGTCACTATTCTAAAACAATACAATATAATTTACTATAAGAGAAAAAGAGACGTAGGAGATAAGAACACATCTACAATATTCTATTAAAGAAGAATTTTTTTTATATCATCCATCTACCCACACAAGACACGAAAAGAATATCAACACAAAAGGCTATTAAAAGACCCCAGCATACTCCTCCTTCCTCACGACTAGATAGCCATGCTAAAAATGGATACTATCTCCCTTGCATTCAGCGGCCAGACAATAGATAATTACCTCCCCGTCAACGTACTTTTCAACAGGTCACGTGCTGTGTACCACGTGACTTCTGATCCAGGACAGAATAAACACGTCATGTTCCAAAGAAGGAGAAAATAATAGGAAATCCCAGGTTTGGAGATGGGTAGGTGGGGTAGATACAGTTTGAGAGAGAGAGAGAGAGAGAGAGAGAGAGAGAGAGAGAGAGAGAGAGAGAGGAGAGAGAGAGAGAGAGAGAGAGAGAATCTTTGAATAATCTTTATTTTTCAAGGGTAACAGAGTAAGTAAGCATTGCATACTTTTTTTCATCCGGCCCTTGTGAGAGAGAGAGAGAGAGAGAGAGAGAGAGAGAGAGAGAGAGAGAGAGAGAGAGAGAGAGAGAGAGAGAGAGAGAGGAGAGAGAGAGAGGAGAGGAGAGAGGAGGTATGGAAGCTGGTAGGACAAGGAGGATGGTCGTAGCACGTACTTGGTAACCTGAGCATGCCTCACGTATTGGCTCCGATTTCTGGAAGTGATTGCTTCAATGGAAATGGTCTTAAGTGGTTCTTGGGAATTGGGCTAGTTGGAATTGTATGTTGTTGATATTGCAGTGGTTTTTGTTTCTTCTGGAGATTGTTGCGATTGATTTGATTAGTTCTTTGGCCTTCTTTTTGGTACCAGTATCATGATCGTCCTATTGTTGACACTCTCACAAGTTCTGCAACCACTGTTGCTGCTGGTGGTGCTGAATTTGCTGCTACTACTACTGGTGCTGCTCTACTGCTGCTGATGTTGCTACTTCTGCTACTATTGCTGTTGTTGTTATTGTTGTTGTGTGCGCACACGTATGTGTGTATGTGTATGTGTGTATGTGTGTGCGTGTGTGTATGTGTGCATGTGTGTGTATTGCATGTGTAGTTTCCTACTTTGGAGGGTGATCATTCTGTGGGTAGATGAGCACAACCTCGATTGCTTATGATAATTTAGATGGTTTTGTGTATGCATTCCATGTGCTCATAAAGTTCTTTTCTGGAATAAAGAATTTGGCTTTGAATTTGGCTTTCAATATGACTTTGACGTTTGGCTTCTGCGACTATTCGTGTTTCTGCAATGTATACCTTTCCATGTACCCATATAGTTTTTTGTGGAATAAAGAATTTGGGTTGGAATTTAACATTGACTTTTGGCTTATGCTACTCTTGCTATTTCTGTTAATGTTGCTGCTTACGCATACGTACTTGTTACTGTAGCCTCTGGTCTTTTCCCGCTATTTTTTCTGTTACCGGTGCTTCTTTTGGATTCTTTTTGTGCGACTGGTGTGCTGTTCTTACTATCGTTACACAACCACCACTGCTGCTTTTGCTGCTTCTGTTGCTACTCTTGCTGCTCCTACTGCTGCTCTTTCTTCTGCTGCTTCTACCAGTTCTATTGGTGCAGTGGCTATGGAGGAGAGAACTGGACCTATAGCGGCACACTGTCACGGCTTGTCTTTGTGTTAGAAAATGGTCTTTGGTCACCTTTCTGTTCATGATTCTGGCATAAATAGTTCTCTATCTTTTTTTTCTCTGTGGCTCTCTCTTTCTCTCTGTGTCAGTCTCAGTTTCTGTTTGTCTGTGTGTGTGTCTCTCTCATACGTATGTACATGCTCTCACGCACGCACGCACGCACCACGCACACACACATACACACACCCGCATGCACGCACGCACACGCACATACATACGCAGGGGTGCAATTACGTACGCACTTACACTACACACATACGCACACACACATGCATGTGTACGTGTACACAACACACACACACTCACACACATAAACAACACACACACACACACACACACACAAACACGCAAACGCACACACGCACACGCACACACACACACATTCACACCCCGCACGCAAACGCGCACACACAAACATATGGAGGCTAGAGAGAGTGAAAGACTAACAAAGAGAAAGAAACAGACAGACAAACATAAAGAGAAGAACAGAATATAGCTGTTGTTTATTCAACGAAAAAAAAAACACTGACAAAATAACACAAAAAATAAAGGACAACATCACAAACAGGCTGTGTGTGACATGCAAATCTTCATCATAAAACCAAATCCGGATAAAAACATTCAAGGTATTATGGATTTTTTTTTTTACAAAATTGAGGCTGAAAGAATAAGGAGGAGGGAGTGCAGGGGTGGAGGGGAAAGAGGGACCGATGGAGATGGGGATGGGGGAAGGTACAATATCTATTGGTCACAGACAGGATAGACCTAGTGGAGTACCAAAGAAAAATCAATGGTATTCCGGGTAATGTGTGTATATATCACTTTTGTTACAGTACGGATTTGTATTCAGTACTTGATGCAACACACACACACACACACACACACACACACACACACACACACACACACACACACACACACACACACACACACACACACACACACACACACACACACACACCTCTGTCTCTCTCTCTCTTCTCTGTCTCTCTCTCTCTCTCTCTCTCTGTCTGAAAGAGACAAAGCAGATAAAAGCAAATGAAAGATATACATTAACCAAGAGTTTTTTATATCACCTATCTAGAAATACTAGACACAAAAAATTAAAAGAAAAGGCTGTGAAAAGAAAAAAACAACGCCCTTCCCCTATAGAAGTGGCCTGACTAAAATTGAATACTATCTCCCTTGCGTTCTGCGGCCAGACAATAGATAGCTACCTCCCCATCACCTACTTTTCAACAGGTCACGTGTTGTGTACGGCGTGACTTTTGATCATCCGCTCTGTAGAAGGAGAGATGGTAATCTGCAGAGGAAAGATGGGTAGATTGATAGATACAGTTTGGATGATGAAGGCAGAACAAACAAAAAACAAATGAATGAACAGCCGAAACTTTTGTTTTTGAGGATGTTAGAATATGCTGACAGTGAACTTTGTTTCTTGAGATGTTAGATATGCTGAACAGCTTTCTACATCACCCTATTATATCTGGTACCACTCTTGACATAAGCTTGCAAAAACAAAAAAATGTTGACCCGCATGTCCGACCTAAGTCACTTTAAAAAAACAAACAAACCAGAAACAGACAATTTTGTGTTGACTAAGTAGAGCAGATGTTTATTGACAAAGTCACGAAATTTCAGATCAGCGGGGTAAAAAGTTCCGGAGTTCCGGAGCAAAATATAGGGGTCTGGGTGTGAGCACACCCACGACGTATGGGCAAATTGATATACGCCTTGGTAGGCTACTTTGTTTTCCTAGATAACTGTACAAAGATTCTGGTCAGGACAAGAGAGGAGAATGAATGCTATAACAGAGGGACAGACTGACGGTGACACTGATGCCCAAAATACGACAGTCGCCAGCTTCGACCAGGGGTCAAGTAAACGGGGTGCAATGTCTATGAAAACTTTACTGTGTCCAAAGCTGTTTTCTTCTGTTCTGTGGTGTTCTGTTTTTTCTGTTCTGTTCTGCATTGTTCTGTTCTAGTCTGCTTTGCTTTGTTCTGTTCTATTTTGCTTTCTTTTTCGTTCTGTTCTGCTTTGTTCTATTCTGTTCTACTTTGTTTTGTTCTGTTCTGTTTTTCTTTTTCTGCTTTGTTCTGTTTTTCTTTGTTATGTTCTGCTTTGTTTTGTTCTGTTTTGCTTTATTCTGTTCTTTTCTACTATATACTGTTCCTCTTTCTTCTTTTCTACTATATTCTGTTCCTACTTTCTTCTTTTCTGCTTTGTTTTGCTCTGTGTTCTGCTTTGTTCCGTTCTGTTCTGCTTTGTTTTGTTTGTTTTTGTTTTGTTCTGTTGTCATCTCTTCTCTCCTTATCTTTTCTCTTCTATTCTCTTCATGTTCTGTGACTCCCTGGGGTGTCGTAGGAGAAGTGCACTAAATATAATTATCTTGCTGTTTCTCTAGGTTAAGCTGAACCTGGCAAAGCCCATCCCTATCCTTGTATGAGTCGAAAGCTGCAAACAGAAATAGTCGATATATCAACAACAATTTTCGCTATGTGAAGACAAGTCAGTAAACATATCTAAACAAACAGGAAGGAGCTATGTGTCGGGCTAGTTATTCTCTTTACGTTAGTATCAATGTTGATGTAGTAGTGGTACAATTGACTCACATGCAAATAGCTCAAAGAGTACTACAACAAGATTATGATGATGATGATGATGATGATGATGATGATGATGATGATGATGATGATAATAATAATGCAAGTAATGGTAATAATTATGATGATGATAATCATAAAATATAAAGAATTGTAATAATAATAATAACAAAGGTAATCATAAAAATAATAACAATAATGTGACGATTCATAGAACACAATTTCTATTTGCATGGTGAAATATAGACTTTACCGCAAAAAATTGTGTTTTGCTGGTATAGATCCACTTGATTGCTGATTGTGTCAGAAATAATCAGATCACGAGCGATCAGATAAACACAATTAATATGGTACACACTTCCTGTTTTCTAAAGCAGCTTTTTTCGTTACACTCTTTTTTTGGTGAAGCATCACTCAGACTAACACTATCAAAAACTTTAACAGCAACAACAAATAACGATTCCAGACAGATAACAACTTGGGAACACACTTACTAATTTTCACGAGAACCCCCCCCCCCCCCCCCCCCCCCAAGAGTTTCTAGCTGAATAAAGAGTTAATGCTGACTTTTTACACAGCAAGTTTTCCATAGCCTCTCTCTCTCACATGATGACCAGTCGACATCGTAGAAGCCATTGACTGGAGGTTTCTGTCTAGGTCTAGGTCGTCAGACTGGAAAAACGTACTTCTATTGGAATCACCTAACTGACGACGTGATTAAACTTGCCCGGCCAGGGCTGGAGAATATCCATGATGTGGTTTTCTGTCAGTAGGACAAATGACTAGAGGAGACAGCTGATAGATATTGCTGGTTTCTGGCTTGCCTCTAATGGGAGCAGAGTAACACTGTGGTTAAGGGTTTCAGGTTTGTGATGTGGCAAAGTCTAGGGGGTGTAGAGTCAATTCTCTGCTGAGGTGTTTGTTTGAGATTAGTTGTGCTTGGGCTGTACAGTTTTGTGTTGTTGTGTGTTGTATGGTCTTGTGATTGTGTTGTGTTGCATTTTGTACCACTTTCATTAACAGCAGATTTATCCACTTGAAAGTTGGGTTACTCATTCCAGGGAGAATGTGTCGCCACAAGATCAGCGCTAGCGGCACTCATTATTAACAATATCTGCATGTGCATTTGTTAACTTATGGGAGAGGCATCTTTCTGTAGAATCTACCTAAAGACAACTTTCTTCTTACCATGGCGAGTTTTACGTGTGCTAAATGCGTTGTACTCAATACCTCGGTTTATCGTCTCACCCAAAAGTCTAGCACCAAGACCGCCCCCACAAGGTCTAGTCAATGGGGGAAAAGTTCGAGCACAGACGGGGATCAAACCCACTACTTATTCTCGCTTTCTAGACGGGTGTGTTACTCCTAGACCACCGATCCATATTGGTTTCAACTCCACACATTACAAGTCTCTCAGATGAAACCTCAAATCAAGATATTTTGTGAACCAAATGACATCTTGCGTACATAATCATCAGAAATAAAAAAACAATAATTAAAGAGTAGATTAGTTAACCAGTAGCACAGATGACACACACACACACCCAGGATACAATATTATATAACCTAGAAAAGGGGTGAACTCCAGCAAAGTCTAACTTGCAAAAAAAAACCCCACAACAACAACACAGCATGCGATGAAAAATTTGACAGAGTAGCACAATGACTCCTCGGGGACTTTGTGGAAGAATAGAGAGAAAAACAAGAGTAAAACCAATAAATTGTGGGGGTTTTGTGTTTTTTTCATACTGAGAGCTTCTTGCCAAGGGAAAATGGATGGCTGTGTGGTCCACCCATTTCTCTACGGTCACTTGGCGCTGACAGTAGCCTGGCTGCAGAGGATGCTACACGTAGCCGGTTCCAGCATGTGCTGCATTTTGTTGCTGGGAGTATGCGTCTTCTGGGAAACATTTTGATAAGTGATCTTTTTCCCGGTTGGCCTTGCTCCCTCATCATTTTTAGGGGAGGGGAATGTTTATGTGTGTTGACAAGGATGGGTAGGGGAGGGGAGGGGAGGGGAGAAGAATTCGAAGCAGAAAACGAAACATTTTAACCTTCAGAGAGTGTGCATGTAGACTAGAGTTATGTGCACGCTGACATGCACACCGTCAGGTGCGCGCATGCATATACGACGTAAACATGCACACATGGGCCTGCGGATGCACGTAGGTAGACATACACATACATTCACACACACATGCGCGCACGCACGTACACACGCACACATTTACATATACGCATGTACACACACACTCACGCACGCATGTACGCATATACGCATGCAAGCATGCACACACAAACATGCTATATTGTTAAGCTATGCACACATTACCCGCTGGCATGACACAACATACCTTAAACAAAACAAAAACTGAGGCAGGGAGACAGGAAAATAGGCGATTGCGCAACAGACAGACAGATAGACAGACATACAGACAGTCAGACACACAGACAAACAGATGGCACAGAGAGCGACAGACAGACAGACAGACAGAAAAGACAGACAGACAGACAGACGGACGGACGGACAGAGGAACTGGCAGAAGCAATGATGGACAACAGCACGATGTGAAAATCCCAGGTCATAAATTGTCTTTTTTGGGGTCCAGAGAAGAACCATGTAATAACTATAGCAGGTTCTCTGAGGGTTTTTCATTAAAAAAATTAGTTTGTGATCGAATTCTAGGTCTTTTTTTGTTTTTTTTACATTATCTGTCAATGTTGTTTTAGGTGTGTATTGTCTCTCTGTCTCTGTGCTGACTCTGTCTCTCTGTCTGTTTGTCTCGTCTGTCTGTCTGTCTGCGTCTGCTTCTGTCTTCTGTCTGTCTGTCTGTCTGTCTCTCGTCCTCTCTCTCTCTCTCTTCTTCTCTCTCTCTCTCTCTCTCTCTCTCTCTCTCTGTGTCTGTCTGTGTGTGTGTGTGTGTCCTGTGTTACTTGCTCTCTACATCACAATTTCCAGAAAGAAAGGGGCGAACAAGGAAAAAAAAATCCGACATCAAATAAATCAGCAAAGAAACGAAGTTTTTTTGACAGCCATCTGTCTGTGCCTGTCACAAAACCTAATGAATGAATGCCTAAATGAACAGACCCCTCTCCTCTCCTTTTTATAGTTCCAAATGAACATCGTAATGAACATACCCACTCTTTCCTTCTTTTTACCCGAATTGTTAACGAACACCCTTCGTCCTTCCCCACCCCACCCCACTCCACCCCCTCCCAGTTTTCCACCTCCTGGTTATCGAACTCGTGCGGTCTTGACAGAGATGGACGTTATCTCCCATGCCTTCAGTACCCAGACGAAAGACAATTACCTCCCCTTTTACGTTCTTTCAGAAAGGGTCAGTGTCTTGTGCACCACATGACTTTTCATTAGGAAATAACTATGTCACTCTTAAAAGGAAAGAAATGTTCCTTCTTTTTGAATCGGGGAGTGGCGGTGTGATCTTAAAATGTATATTTTTGTCAAAAAAACACGGAAAATAGTATACATTTTGTCCCTCTCAGTGCAAATAAAACGAAACAAACTCTCCCCGACACACACACACACACACACACACACAAAAAGAAGCCTCCCAACCAATCAAACAACCAAAAAGGACCCTAACTAGCAAACAAACAAACAAAAAAACAAATGTACATAATACATACATACATACATACACACATTCATACACTCTTAAATTTATTTGCGCTGTGTCAGCATGTTTTTTTTTGTTATTTAATAATCGGGAGGAAAATGTAGGTATTGTTGGTGACATCCTTAGTACCATCTTCTCTTCTTTCGTTCCACAGCTAAAAGAAAAAATCCGAGGTTCACCAATAGTAAGATTTTTGCGTATGCGACCGTCTCTCTCTCCCCCATCCCCTCTTCATTTAGGTAGCCGCATTCCGACTTCGAGGATGCTAGAAGTACCTGACCTCAGGAGGATTGAACTATTGCCTTTAAGTAAGAGAAGGAGAACTAGGAAAATGTCAGTCAGGAGACAGAAATGGGGTAACTCGGTAGATGTATACTTTTAGATGAAAGAAAGACTAAGAAATACGAGAGTCTGTGGAGGGAGGGGGGGATTTGAGGGTAGTGGCACTGGGGGTGGTGGTGGGGGGGAGGTCACAGCACGTGCTCAGTAATCTGAACGTGATTGCCTGACTAGCAGGAGTCCTTAGAAGTGATTGCTTTAACGGAAATCAACTAAGTGGTCTTAAGTGGTGCACGGGCATTACTGAAATAGCATTTTCAAAAAAAAATGTTGGGCTGTTGAATTTGAAGAAGGGGGTTGTTAAGTGGTGTGGGGTTAAAGGGGGGAGGGGGTTAAATCTGTCATTTCATCGCTGTTGTCATCTCTGTGATCATCGATGTCGTTATTGTCATCCACATCATTATCGCTGTGTTCCTCTTATTCATTATTGTTGTTGCCACTGTCAGTGGTACTCACTGCACTTTCAATAATGACAAACTTTCTCTCACTCTCTCTCTGTCTCTGTCTCTCTCCCTGTCTCTGTCTGTCTGTGTGTCTCTCTTAAATACAAACACGCACACACACATACACACACGCACACAAGCACGCAGCACGCACGCACATACAAACACATAATCTTATATAGGTGAACAAAGGATTTTTTTAGATCTGAATAGAGAGAGAGAACACAGACTGACACATGAAATTGGAAGGATTAGCAGAAAGATTCACAGAGAGAGAGAGAGAGAGAGAGAGAGAGAGAGAGAGAGAGAGAGAGAGAGAGAGAGAGAGAGAGAGAGAGAGAGAGAGAGAGAGAGAGAGAGAGAGAGAGAGAGAGAGAGAATGAATGAATGAATGAATGAATAAATGAATGAATAATCTTTGTACATAGTATAAGTATTCACATACACATATTCACACATAAACACAACACAAACACACACACACACACATACATACACACACACACACACACACAACACACACACACACACACACACACACACACACACAGAGAGAGAGAGAGAGAGAGAGGAGGAGAAGAGAGAGAGAGAGAGAGAGAGAGAGAGAGAGAGAGAGAAGAGAGAGAGAGAGAGAGAGAGAGAGAGAGAGAGTAAGTGTGTGTGTGTGTGTGTGTGTGTGTGTGTGTGTGTGTGTGTTGTGTGTTGTGGTGTACAAAAACATGTATCACAGAGAAAGAGACGGTTGAAGTAAGCCAGACAGACAGATACTGGAGAAGAGAAGCAAACACACAAACTGACAGGGACAGAGGTCCCCAAAATATAGTACAGTTCCCAGCTTCGACCAGGGGTCAAGAAAATAGTTTGCGAAATAGTTTGCGAAGTCTATGAGAAATCTACTGCGTCAAAACCTGCAAACAATAAATCTTGTCGTGAGCACACTCAGTTTTATCACGGAGAAGAAACCAAATGTTTGCTTAAAACCTTATTTGTCTTTGTTCGTGTTTAAATGTTTCAACGTTTATTTTGTGATTTTTTTCCATTCCACAACAGTGTTTTATCATACTGTCTCATTTGTCTTCGAAAGAATAGAACCATCAAGTTCGGTCACTAGATGGATGGTGGTGTATGCTTTGTATTAGCATGAAAAAAAGAAAATTTTTCTGTTACACACACAGATACAAAGACACATACGACACAGACACACAGACACACAGATACACAGACACAGACACAACAACACACACACACACACACAACATCACACATAACACACACACACACACACACACACAACACACACAACGTATAATTTCCATCGAAAGTTTTCACTTGCACAACCTGTTACTTTTCACTAGTTAATCAAAAACTTTAACTACCAAAAGCATCAAAATAAAACACTTTGGCTCCAAATATTAGTAGTAGAGCGTAGAAACACATTCGCTGCCTTTGCTGATGAAAACTACAGTTAACATGACAAATTATTTTTTTTTGGGGGGGTTTCTTTTCCTCGCGAATGTTTTTCCATACATCTCTCATCTCTGACCAATCAACATAGGGAAGCCATTGGCTGTAGGGTTTCCGTCTAGGTCGTCAGACAAAAACCTACTTCCCTGTGAATCACCTAACTGACGACGTGATTAAACTTGTATACTCAAGGCTCGATAGCCATGATGTTGTCTCAGGCCAGGACCTAGGGGTAAACAGACGAGTCATTTTGGCCAGAGCTGCTGCTATATGACTTGTTTCATGGTCAGTGGTATGGGGTTTGTATGGCTCAGTGGTTAGAAAAGTGGTCTCGTGATAGGAGTAAATTGGAGGTGTGGGTTTAAGTCGCCGCTGAAATGTCCATTTTTAGAAAGATTTTTTATTCCGTAAAGTGGCTTTGACTTGCACTTTACTATCTTAAGTCATTCTGGCTAAAGCTATAAACTGTCCTCTTATGGGAAAAGACATACATAGCGTCTTGCACTCGTGTTAAAATCTCGTCCTGTCATTCGCTGAAGGGTACGCCAAGTAAGATGAGTGGCAGCCTAGAGAGGACAGGACCATACTAGAGAACCACTATCTGTGACATGGAGAGAGATTGGTTCTGCAGGAACTCTCAGTGGGGTGAGGAAAGAAGAGAGAGGAAAGAAAGAAACATAGCCTGTCTCCCTGTATGTGCATACAATATTTCAGCCGCACTACTCCATGTCAGGCTTTAAGTTGGTGTCCATTTCCATCTATTTAAAAACAACAACACACATACAACATTCACAACATTTACCATTGCAAATCCCCAAATAAAAACAAGTTTTTGTGAAAAATTAACTCCTGACTGACAAATTATGTTATGACCTTGCCTAAATTAAGTGGATTTGAAATATTGAGAATAAGTTATTAAACACTGTACCCTCTCATTTTCTTCTTCGTCTACAGCCTCCCAGACACAAGATACAAAAGGGGGGGGGGGAGGCATGGTGTAGGTACACAAGCAACCCTCTGACCATAACCCTTTTTAACTTTCTCATAAATATCTAGTACTCTTCTATGTCACCCCCCAAAAAAAACACAATGCATTTCTTATACCTTAAAAATGTCTTCAGATGATACAAATATGTTTGTCTCAGTAGCACCGTATCAAAGTCTATACTTGACCCAGAAACCAATGCAGGAAAACCACCTTTAGTGTGCATGAAGCTGAGCAATCCCTTCTCCACCTTTCATCCAGGAAATGGATGGCAAAACTTACAAAACTGCATATGCGCAGGGACTGGATGTAAAACAAGCACATGAGTGCTTATTTCATTATCCTCGAATATAAAGAATGAATGAAGGAATGAATCCTTTGGCTTTTGATAGATCCGCGAGTGTAAAACAAGAGAGAGGTTTAGTGAGAGACGTTTTTACCTTCACCTTCTCTCAGTTCTGTCATTTCACTAGGTTTTATGAGTATAGGCAAAAAAAGTAGATCTGTCCTAACGGGGAAATTTTTCATAATATCCATCTTATTTCTTAAAAAAAAACATGGAGTACACAGTCACATCCTCCCCTATCTCTTTCACACACACACACACACACACACACACACACACACACACCACACACACACACACACACACAGCGCGCGCGCGCGCGCGCGCGCATACACACACGCACACACACACTGCGCACGCACGCAGCGCACGCACGCGCACATACACACACACTTTGTTTTGTAACAAATCAACATATGTAGCGCCCACAAGTGTTGAAAGGAAGCAGAGAAAGCCAGCCAAACAAACTAACACTGAGACAAACAGCTATAGATTCAAGGCAAATGAACAAACATATAAAGGAAATAGCCATTGCATTAAAAAAAATAAAAAAAAGAAACATGGAAACAAATAGATTGGGAAAGTTGAAAAATCCATTATTTACACTAGAAAATCCCTCGGTGAAATTCATCTATAAACGTTAAAAGGAAAAGAAATTTCAAGAAAAATAAATAAGACAGATTGAAATAAATTACATTGAAATGATTCATTAATTCACTCTCTCATCTCTCTCTCTCTCTCTCTCTCTCTCTCTCTCTCTCTCTCTCTCTCTCTCTCTCTCTCTCTCTCTCTCTCTCTCTCTCTCTCTCTCTCTCTCTCTCTCTCTCTCTCTTCTCTCTCTCTCTCTCTCTCCTCGTCAGGGCAAAAACCGGATGAAAAAAAGTATGTGCATGCTAACACTGTTACCCTTGGAAAATAAAGATTATTCATTCATTCTATTCTCTCTTTGCCTCTGCTTCTCTAGTATTTTAGGCTGGGCCATGCTAGTTTAAGTTAACAAAAGCAATTCACCTTCAATTTAGCTATCATTATTTCTTCAGAGACCAAAACCATAGGGCACCTTTGTAACAAAATGTGGGCTATTGTTTCTGGTTTGGGAGACTAATGAGTTTCACAATATGGGGGTGTGGGAGGAGGGGGGAAGAGGGGGCAGGGGGGTGGAAGAGGTTACATCTTTATTCAAGGACTATCTTCTCTTTGAGAAAAAAAAACACTTGATATTATATTCTGACTCTGAGGTGGTGTGGTTGTGGCGTCAAATCAAGGTGAAGACCTTTTTTGGAAATACCAGGGCCGAATTTTTTTGGAACAAAAACCTGCCAAAATGGGATGAGAATTGAGATTCAACACGACACAGCACGCTGGGTGGATTACTGGTCACGAGGTTACGCCCGTCTAGAATACCAGAAGTCGTGGTTTGATCCTTGTTTGAACCTTACATCCCCCCCCCCCCTCCCCCTTCCACATCTTTGATGTGTATTCTGGGTGTCGTCTTTTAGAGTAGACGGTATACTAAGGTTCCACATGTACAGTAATACACATTTTTAATGCACATGAATATTCACATACACATGTCCACATAGTTTATCAGCAGTGCCACCATTATTTTTATCGTCTGTATGAATATTTGTCTTGAAGTGGCCTTTTTCTCTAAAGGATTTTCCTATATCACCTCTTGTTTCCGCGGTTTCTTTGCGCTAGAAAAAAAGCACAACATTCTTTCCTTCATCTTGCAATCTCTTGATTAATTTCTTTTTAAATATCTGATGCATCTTTTCTAATTATACGCTACGTTATTTTTTCTTACTGCATGTTCCCTTTTCTTTACTATTTTCATCATACACTATGCTGTCTTTTCTAATTATATACCGACTTATCTGTTCTAATTACACACTGGCTTATCTGTTGTAATTATGCACTGGCTTATTGTTCTAAATATGCACTGGCTTTTCTGTTCTCATTATACACTGGCTTATTTGTTCTAATTATACACGGCTTGATCTTTTCTTATTATACTCTGTAATATCTTATCTAATTATAAACTCCGATAACGTTCCCTTGATACATTCTAATATTCAATTCGAAACGTACACTCTGTTTCTTTTCAAAGTCGTACTTTCTGTTCTCTAACTCTACACCAGTTATCTTTTCAAATAATACACATTCTGCTACGTCGTCTCATCTTCAGGTCTTCGATAGACCCTCAAATTCTCCACGCTCTGTGAAATTGTCAGGAATCTGCTGAGTGACTCTCACCTCGATCTCCTTCCCTGCAGGCACCTAGCTACTTTTTGGGAAAAGGCTTCTTTCCCAAATTGGATACTCTATTTCCAACACTTTCCTTTCGGAACCTCTGCACTTGGAACTTTTCTCTTCCCTTCTTGTTAACCTTCGGTGTCATTTGGACGTGCTCACATGACCATTACGAATGGGACTGTCACTCTGTGTGTGTAGGGGTGTGTGGGTATGTGTGTGTGTGTGTGTGTGTGTGTGTGTGTGTGTGTGTGTGTGTGTGTTGTGTTGTGTTGTGTTGTGTTGTGGTGTGGTGTGGTGTGGTGTGGTGTGGTGTGGTGTGGTGTGGTGTGTGTGTGTGTTGTGTTGTGTTGTGTGTGTGTGTGTGTGTGTGTGTGTGTGTGTGTGTGTGTGTGTGTGTGTGTGTGTTTGTGTGTGTGTGTGTGTGTGTGTGTTGTGTTGTGTTGTGTTGTGTTGTGTTGTTGTCAGTATGTCTGTGTGTCTGTCTCTCTGTTTGCTTGTCTTTCTTTCTCTCTCTCCCCCTCTCTCTCCTTCTCTCGTCTCCTACCCCCGTCACTCAATCTCTCTCTCCTTCTCTCCCTCTCTTTCTCTCTCTCCAGCTCTTTCCTCTCTTCTTCTTCCTCTCTCAATCATCACATCTCTGAATCACCGTGAGACAGTAAGCGCACTCTGGTTGAGAAGTTGGCGTGTGTGGCAGTTTTGAAGTACCTCGCCACATAGGCAGCCATACTCCTGTTTCAGGGACTTTTTTCTCTTGTAATATAAAGCACAGGTCGTTACGCTCACACCTTGTCGTGGACAAGGACGATCTTATCTTTTCACAGGACAATACCTTAATTGATGCTGTGACAAAACTTTTGGCCTGTGCCGCGCCACGATGCAAATATGATTATAATGTATGCAGTATAGCACAGTGCAGCACTGTATAGCGCTATGAAAGCTTGTGCAGCCAAGGACAACAGAGTGCAGTTCAGTACAATACAGGACAAGGTAGGACAATATTTGTACGAATACAAGACAGAAACTTTATGTCTTAAACTATTGGTTAATGCAGCAAGCACAGTGCAGCACTGTGTGCGCTTGAAAGCTTGTGCAGCGAGGACAACAGTAGTGCAGTTCAGTCGATACAGGACAAGCAGGACAATATGTTGTACGAATACAACACGAATACTTTATTGTCTTAAACTATTGGTTAAGTGCAGCATAGTACAGTGCAAGCACGTGTAGTGCTATGAAAGCTTTGCAGCCAAGGACAACAGAGTGCAGTTCAGTCGATACAGGACAAGGCAGGACAATATGTTGTACGAATACAAACACGAATACTTTATTGTCTCAAACTAGATAAATCTATGTAGGTTACGAGAAAAAGATTAATAAATATCAAAGGACAAAAGAATGAATCGCTAACATGTCATCCAAACCCTTTTCACTGCGATTCATCATCTGTCTTCTCTCTCTCTCTTCTCTCTTCTCTCTCTCTCTCTCTCTCTCTCTCTCTCTCTCTCTCTCTCTCTCTTTCTCTCCTCTCTCTCTCTCTCTCACTCTCTCTCTCTCTCTCTCTCTCTCTCTCTCTCTCTCCACACTCTTTTCTCTGTTACTCCCTCTACTCCCCTTTCTTTCTTAGAGTGTCTTTTCAAAAGTAGCATTGATTTTGGTACGAGACTTGTTTTTACGTGGGATAGTGGAAAAGTTTGTAACCCTGTAATGTTTCTGAGATGGTAGAAGCTAGTACTATTTTTTTTTAGAGAACAGCATATCATTATAACAGTTTCTCTTGCTTTTTATCACACATCATTCGTATAACTCAGCTTTATCTTTATGCATGATGACAACAGCTTTGCTATATCTTTGGAACTGGACAGATGATTGATTTTTCCATAGAATAGGTACATAGTAGGTTTTCAGAGATTAAGAAAACAAAACACTAAAAAGCATGACAGGGTTAGAGTGATTCGCATTGCGCTCGTGATCTGCTGACCCGGGTTCAAATTTTGTTCAAGAGGATGTTTCCTCAGGACTTAACATCAGTGCCGACTCCACTGCCCTAAATGTCCTTCGGATGAGACTATAACCGAGGTCTCGTGTGTGAAAACACGCAGTACATCTTGTGCACTCGTTAAAACCCGTCCCACTTTTCGGAAGACTAGGCCCTTGTGTGCAGGTGGGAACGGATGACAAAATTTGCAAAACTGCATACACATAAGGACTGAATGTAAAAAAAAAGAAAGCACATGAGTGTTTATTCCATTATTCTCGAAAATAATAAGAATAAATAAATAAATAAATAAAGAGATAAATAAATAAATAAATAAATAAATAAATAAATAAAATAAAATAAACAAGCAATTACCCACACCATCCACGACAGGAGTTTTCTTCACAGTCAATCGTTCAAACACTGATTAAAATCCATGTTAGAGTTTGTATCCTCTGTAACGAAGCTATCATATCACACTCTTTTCTTCCGTAGCTCAGCAAAACACATTTATAAAATCATCTTTTTAGATCATTAACTTAAATTAATACAGCACAACACATACATACTCGGGAAAGTGTAGTGAGGGAGATGGAGAGAGGGAGAATGTGAGATTCTCTTTTTTGTGATTTCTTTTATCTTATTTTCTCTTCTGAAACAACGTCTTTTTGTCTGCTGCTTTTTGTTTGGGTTCTTTTGAAGGTGTTTTGCTTCTTTTCCTTCCCCTGCCCTTTTGTGTTTTTTGTTTGTTTTTTGCCTTTCTTTTTCCTTTTTCTTTATTTAGTCGTTTTATTTCTTTATTTTCTGTTCTGTCTTTTATTTTTTCTTTGCTCATTTTTTTTCGTTTGTATCCCGTGGTTTCTTTTATTTTTTTTTTAGATTTCTTTTCATTTTTTATTTTGTGATTATTTTCTCTTTTCTTTTTGGTTTGTTTTCATCTCTTTTTATTCTTTTTTTGGGTCGATTATATTATTTATTTTTTATTTTCTGTTATTTTGGTTTCTTTACTGTTCTTTGTTTATTTTTTTTTTAATCCTGTCAAGTCTTTCCTTTTCTTTATTTGTTTCTTTTCTTTTTTCTCGTTTCTTTTTATCTTTCTTGCTTTTTTATATCTTCCTTCTTTTCTTTTCTTACATTCGGTCTGCTGCTCTTCTTTCTTTCATTTCATCTGTCTGTCTGTTTTTTTTTTCCTTTTTGTGCGCTATTTGTCTTTTTTTCTTTCTTTCTTTCTCTTTTCAAATTTTGTTGTTGTTGTTTTGTACAGATTTCTTAAGCCACTTATGTCATCTTCTGGACTTTTTAAGAATGGATTTTTTTCTTCCTTTTTTATTTATTTCATTTTTCTGTCTTTTTTATTTCGTGTTGCTTTCAAGTTGTTTTACTTTCCTTCCTTCTTTTTTATCTTTCCTTTGCTTTCTTTTATTTTTTCTTATTTCACCGACCTTCTTTGCTATTTTTCTTTTTTTCCGTTATTTTTCTGCTACATTTACTTTTTCTTCATTTCTTTCCGCTTTCATGTCTTTCTCTCGGTTCTCTTTCCTTTCCTCTTCTTCTTATTCATAGTTGGACTAATCTCTTTTTCCAGCCATTCTTATTTTCTTTTCCCTTAATTATTTTTCTGCCTTTTGTGCTATTTTTGGAGTTGTTGGTTTCTTTTACAATCAAAATGCTTTCCGGTTCCAGAACTCAATTAGGGCGTGACAGAATATAATTACTTGACTTCCCACAACCTGCTTCTCTGGCTTTCTCTGTCTCCGTCTGTCTGTCTGTCTGTCTGTCTGTCTGTCTGTCTGTCTGTCTGTCTGTCTTTCAGTCTGTCTTTCTGTCTGTCTGTCTGTCTGCTGTCATGGCTATTTCGATTTTTTCTGTCTTTGTTTTTATCTTTTCTGTGTCTCTGTTCCTCTCTCTGTCTCTTTCTTTCTACTTCTCTCTATCTGTGTATCTGTCTCTTCCTTTCACCTCTCTCTGTCTCTCTCTGTCTGTCTCTCTCTTGTATGAAGCTCTTTATCTGTGCCTCTGTTTCCGTGTCTGTATCTTTTTTTCTCCTCCTGTATTTTTGCCACTCTGCGTCGCTGTCTTTGAATCTCTCTCCTCTGTATGTACAACACAACACACAAACACACACACACACACACACACACACACACACACACTCACACCACACACACACACACACACACACACACACACACACACACACACACACACACACACCACACACACACACACACAACACACACACACACACCACACACACACTACACACAAACACACACACACACAGTACATACATACACACACATTTCCATGACTCACAACCGATGACTAGGACTGAGAGACTTGCAGCACGAGGATAAAGACAATGCAGTTTCCCCTTGGCTGTAGAACTGAAGGTCAGGGGTATATAGTGGCATCAGCCTACATACATCTGTCTCTCTATGGATATATATAGGAACCAGTGATGCGTTGGGAGGACAGAACTGCTGTGTCTGATAGGATAAAAAAAAAAGAGACAAGATGCTAACGATGCCACACTAGCCAAGGGGTAGGTAGTAGAATGAGAGTTGGTGCTGGTGGTTTTTTTTTTTTTAGGAATGTTGATTTTGGAAAGGAGGAGGAAGGAAGGGGGGTGGTGGGGGGGGGGGGGGGGGTTGTGAAGTGAGATAAGATCAGGAGATTTTTTATAATCAGAATATTGTGCAACAAGCATAATTGTTATCATCGTGGTCACTACTTTCCTCATCCTCGTCACTATGATTATTGTCATCATTATCGTCGTCGTCGTCGTCGTCATTCCTTCCACCTCCCTCTTCCTCTTCCTCTTCCTCTGTCCATTTCTCCTTCGTTCATCCTCCTCCTTCCCTCCTCCTCCTCCTCCTCCTCCTCCTCCTCCTCATCATACTATTATCCTCATCATTGTTATTATCAGTTATCTCTAGCTCTCCTTATTCGTGTCTCTCTGTCTGACTCTGTCTCCCGGTCTGTTTATCTCTCTCTCTCCCCTCACATCAATTAAAAAATATTATCCACACAAATGTGTTTTTTGGAAGTAATCCAAGTAACAGAAACTTTAGGTAGAACATGTAACGACGACACACGACACACACCCACACACACTCACACACACACACACACACACTCTACACACCACACACACACACACACACACACACACACAACACACACACACTCTACACTCCTCTCTCCTCTCTCCCCCATCCCACCCCCCCCTCCTCCCCTCCCCTCTCTCTCTCTCCACACACACAACGCATACATATACCCACACTTGATACACACTTCCATGATCAGAATCGATAACTAAGCCTGATATACCCAGATAATACAGTTTCTCCTTGGCTAGAGAGCTGAAGGTCAGAGGCGGAGGTAGCAGCATGAACCCCCTCCATCTGTCTGTCTATGATGGGAACCACTGTGCGTGGTGAGGACAGCGCATGTGTCTGATAGTGTATATCATATTGTAGTCTATACCAGATGAAGTCTCTACACATTTTCTGCTTGGAATCTGGGCTGCTCTCCTAGGGGAGAGTCTTCGCCACAATGTGCAGTACCACCTATCATTTTTCCTGTCTGCAACTACATTTTGTTTCCCTTTCAAGAGTTGCCGTGGGCTCTTTAACTTGCGCTTAAGAATTATGTGTAAACACACAAGACCTCAGTTTATTATCGGGGCCTCAGTTAATCGTCTCAGTCCAAAAGACTGGCACCTTGACCATCACTCATGGTCTAGGGAATGGGGGAAAGTTTTTGGCCCAAAACAAGGATCCAATCACCACACACTTCGAACCCAGACTTTTCGCTTTCTAGACAGCTGCTTATCTCCAGAGCATCGATCCACCATATTCATGACATGTTCTGATGGTGACTGCTGTGTGTGATAGTGTATGCATGGATGATATGGTTGGGACTGCTGTGTGTGATAGTGTATGGCATGGTGACTGCTGTGTTGATAGTGTATTCATGATGGTGACTGCTGTGTGTGATAGTGTATGTCATGGTGACTGCTGTGTGTGATAGTGTATGCATGGTGACTGCTGTGGTGATAGTGTATATGATGGTGACTGCTGTGTGTGATAGTTATGACATGGTGACTGCTGTGTGTGATAGTGTATGACATGGTGACTGCTGTGGGTGATAGTGTATGACATGATGTGACTGCTGTGGGTGATAGTGCATGGCATGATGACTGCTGTGTTGATAGTGTATGGCATGGTGACTGCTGTGTCTGATAGTGAATGGCATGGTGACTGCTGTGTCTGATAGTGAATGGCATGGTGACTGCTGTGTGTGATAGTGTATGGCATGATGGTGACTGCTGTGTGTGATAGTATATGCATGGTGACTGCTGTGTGTGATAGTGTATGACATGGTGACTGCTGTGTGTGATAGTGTATGGCATGATGGTGACTGCTGTGTGTGATAGTGTATGGCATGGTGACTGCTGTGTGTGATAGTGTGTATGCATGGTGACTGCTGTGTGTGATAGTGTATGGCATGGTATGACTGCTGTGTGTGATAGTGTATGTCATGGTGACTGCTGTGTGTGATAGTGTATGACATGGTGACTGCTGTGTGTGATAGTGTATGTCATGGTGTGACTGCTGTGTGTGATAGTGTATGACATGGTGACTGCTGTGTGTGATAGTGTATGGCATGGTGACTGCTGTTGTTGATAGTGTATGGCATGGTGACTGCTGTGTGTGATAGTGTATGACATGGTGACTGCTGTGTGTGATAGTGTATGGCATGGTGACTGCTGTGTGTGATAGTGTATGGCATGGTGACTGCTGTGTGTGATAGTTGTATGGAATGGTTATAGTGTTGACTACTGTGTGTGATAGTTTATGGTGACTGCTGTGTGTGATAGTTATATGGTGACTGGCTGTTGTGTGATGTATTTATAGTTTGGTGACTGCTGTGTGTGATAGTTTATGGTGACTGCTGTGTGTGATAGTTTATGGTGACTGCTGTTGTGATAGTTTATGGTGACTGCTGTGTGTGATAGTTTATGGTGACTGCTGTGTGTGATAGTTTATGGTGACTGCTGTGTGTGATAGTTTATGGTGACTGCTGTGTGTGATAGTTTATGGTGACTGCTGTGTGTGATAGTTTATGGTGACTGCTGTGTGTGATAGTGTATCCTCTCTCCACTCCATCCCTCCACCCTCGTCCTCCCTCCCATGCTGTCGTCTCTGGGGAATAATGGTTTTATCAAGCATGCTGAGGTGCTGAAAACTCGGGGTATCTTTATTCTTTATAGTGATGATGGTGGTGATGGTGGTGGTTGTGATGGCAGTTGTGGCACTAGGGGTGGTGGGTGGTGGCG
>CM060318.1:56782438-56784938 GCA_030674155.1 Stramonita haemastoma | reverse complement strand
AAAAAGTTATGTATTCAATCATTTACTTATTAATCAATTTATTTGTTTATTTTTTATGTGCGTGCAGCCTCCTCACCAGCCTTTCCAGAGTGACCAATCTCTCCTTACATCATCATAAACAACAACAACAACAACAATAACACCACGCCAACAACCTTCTTCTTCACTTTCGCCGGTCCCGTAGTCCCGTGGACCGTGGGGGCACAACTGAAGATTCTGCAACCACCACCAACAACCAACCAACAAAACCTAACATCCAAAAAAAAATGGGCAGCTGCGTCTCGCAACCCTCAGACGGCGCCCACGTGCACATGACGCACCAAGGCCCGGCACACATGTCCTGGGGCCACAACGATGTCAAAGCCTCCAACAAAACCCCGTCCGGCCAGTCCTCCAAATCCCGCACCCGTCCCGCCCCGGCCCCTACCCCGATCCCCGTCACCAAGAACCGAGAACCGCGCTTCCACACCAAAGTGGAGAACCACTGCCCCAACTCCTCGCCCCCTTCCCGGGCCTCTTCCACCAGACACGCCCCGCTGCCTGACGCTTCTGTCGTGTCCTCAGAGACCGCTCCTGCTAAAAGATCTGAGGTCTACCCCTTTCCAGACCCCGTGAAGGACCTGCCTTCTATGAGCAGGGAAGGGGCGGCTGCCTCGGGAGAGGAGATCATCCCTGATGGGGGAGGAGGAGGAGGAGGAGGTGGTGGAGGTGGTGGAGGAGGAGGGAGAGAGAGGGGGAGACTGGAACGCAGGAATTCCAGAAATGCTGCTCTGCAGACGGATATGGCTAGCGGTGCTGCAGGATCTGGCGGAGTCACTGTGGATGGTAATGGTGGTGGTAATGGTGGTGGTGGTGGGAAGGAGAAGAGGAAGAAGATGTCACCGTTTGGGAAAGGTAAGGATTAGTGTGTGTGTGTGTGTGTGTGTGTGTGTGTGTGTGTGTGTGTGTGTGTGTGTGTGTGTGTGTGTGTGTGGTGTGTGTGTGTGTGTGTGTGTGTGTGTGTGTGTGTGTGTGTGTGTGTGTGTGTGTGTGTGTGTGTGTTGGTGTGTGAGGAGAGAGAGAGTTTGTGTGTGTATGACAACGCTGTCTCCTGTATAACAAGCCTGATCATGTTGTCTCTGTTAGTTGTCATTCAGAAATATCATAAAGATCGCTTCTTTTTTGTTTATGAACAAAGTGGATCAAGTAGTATATGTTTGTCTCCTGTCAGAGCTGAGTACGTGGCTTGGATGCAAGTTATTTCTGTACTTAAGTTCATGACCTATGTGATCTTTTTCTCTCTGTGTGTCTCTGTCTCTGTCCCTCTCTGTGTCTCTCTGTGTGTCTGTCTCTGTGTCTCTCTGTGTGTCTGTGTGTCTCTCTGTGCCTCTCTCTATGTCTCTCTGTGTCTGTCTGTCTGTCTGTCTGTCTGTTTGTCTGTCTGTTCTCTCTCTCTCTCTCTCTCTCTCTCTCTCTCTCCTCTCTCTCTCTCTCTCTCTCTCGCTCCCTCTCTCTGCTTTAAAAGCAGAACATCAAGTTAGCACATGACACTAGAGTATATATATTCCTACCAAACTCCTCCCACGGCCACATGACTCGGTCTTGATGACAACCAATGGTGACAGCATGATCAAGCCTGTACAGAAGACACCCTGATTAGAAAGGAAGAAATAATGGTAGTGGTGGTGGTGGAGGGTCATTGGGGTCACCTGATTGGTCCATGCCAATTGCCATGGCAACAAGATGGCAGTCACGTGGTTTCTAAGTCATGTATATTGCCCGTATCAAAGTGGTATGGTATTTCCCAGCTGTTATCAACATTACAGGAACTCATAATGATTAGCGTAAAAGCTTTTGCTTGTCGTGTTCTTTTATCAATTTGTTTTTGTCAACAATGGCAAGGACAACTTGCGTTGGTCGTAAATAACACCACCGTGGGTACTGTGCTTTGTTGTTGTGTGTTACCCAGTTTGCTACCCTAAGACCACCCAGAATATGCACCCTGACTCACTCATCTCGCTTTAGGAGACACTGTCAGACTGGAAGTACACACTGGATGATACATTTACGTGTAAAGCTCTTAAAACTAGAAACACCAACAAAACTTTGCTACACAGGCAACCATACTCAGACCTCAGAGGATTTTTTCCCTTTTAAAGAAAAGTGGTTGTGTTTTATTTTGTTAATAGATAGTTGTGAGTGAAGACAATCGCAACATAACTCTTTACAACATAACAGCAATGTAATGTAGATATTGGTAATTAAATTACACCAATAATGAACAAAGTTTTTAGCTTGGGTCACGTATTTTTGTTTTACAGCAGGAGATAAAATAGCTAAAACAATAGAAACTACTACTACTACTACTACTACTACTACTACTACTACTACTGCTGCTGCTGCTGCTGCTGCTGCTGCTGCTGCTAATTCTACTACTACTGCCATCATCATTACTATTATCATCATTATGTTATAACAATGACTACCACCACTACTTCTACAAAGATGACAAAGATGATAA
>CM060318.1:56774938-56777438 GCA_030674155.1 Stramonita haemastoma | reverse complement strand
ACTCAAACCTAAGCCTAAATGGAATCACAACTATACTATGTTTGGCCTAGACCAACTAGTAGATAAACCCACACGTATAACAGAAAACTCAGAGACATTAATTGATCATATATATACTAATGCAAAACAACACATAACTGAAGTATGTACTCCATCGTGTGGATGCAGTGATCATAATCCTGTCTGCTTTACTTGGTTTAAACACCGTATAAAAATTCCTAAAGTTGGGCATAAAACCATATATTACAGAAGATTCAAAAACTTTAGTGAGAAACATTTTCTTTCAGACTTGATGAATTCACCTTTACATAATATTTATCAAATAAGAGATCCCAATGAAGCTGCTGATTTTTGGGTAAATACATTTATCTCAGTGTATGACAAACATGCTCCCTTCATAAGAAAAAGAGTTAAAGAAAAAAACGAAACCTCCTTGGATAACAAAGGACATAGATTCCGAGATAAACCTACGAAACTATCTGAAAACCCATGGTACAAATGACCAATTTAGAGAACAAAGAAATAAAGTGAATTCTCTAAAACGCAGATCGAAGCGAAACTACTTCCAACAGTTGTTAACTACCACAACTGACTCTCGCCAAATTTGGAAAGCCATTAATACATTATGTAATAAACATATTTCAAAGAGCCAACAATCCATTAAAGAAATATCAGCTGATGAATTAAACAACCATTTTTCAAATGTAGCTGATAAAGTTATAACATGCGACAAGTCAAGCGAAAATGATCTTGTTTACTTAGAACAACATGTTAATTCTAAACACATTAAAATTCCATTCAATCTCCAGCCAATGACAATCTTTGATGTATTAAATAGTCTAAAATTACAAACAAATTCAAGGACACGTGATTTAGACAATTTGGATGGACGGATAATAAAACTATCTAGTCCAGTCATTGCTGAAACACTAACATATCTATACAACTTGTGTATTGAAAAAAGGTGTTTTCCTCTCAAGTTTAAACAAGCAAAAATCATTCCAGTACATAAATCAGGGGAATACTCTTCTCCTTCGAATTATAGGCCAATTTCAATTCTCTCAATAATATCTAAACCCATAGAAAAACACATACAAACATCACTAAGTTCTTACTTTATTAACAACAGTCTAATAAATGAAGATCAATCGGGGTTTCGTAAAAACTATTCCTGCCAACACTGCTCTAACTCAGCTTACTGAAAGTCTCTTACACAACATAAATAACAATAAATTTATAGGACTCCTTTTTGTTGACTTTGAAAAAGCATTTGATGTGATTGATCATTCTCTGTTATTACGCAAATTAGAAATGTACAAACTGACACCTGATATTATTCAGCTTCTAAAAAGTTTTCTGTCAAATAGGCAACAGCTTGTAACTGTTGATAATCAAACATCAGCACTACTACCTAGTAGCTATGGGGTACCACAAGGCTCAGTATTGGGACCTCTCTTGTTTTCAATCTTTGTAAATGACTTACCCTGTTTTATTCAATGTAGCTGTGAAATGTTTGCTGATGATACCACTCTACTTTGTAGTGATTCAGACCCTTGTAGCTTATCTCGCAAACTTCAATTAAGCATTGACAAATTGATTACTTGGACTCAGTTAAACCATATGTCCTTAAATGCACAAAAAACAAAGTGCATGTATGTATCAGCAAGACAGAAAAGACAAAAAATGAGAGATAAGTTCCCACCTCTGTTACTTGATAGCAGAATAATTGAAGAAGTTGACTCTCATAAACTTTTAGGTGTCACCATTGACAAAAATATGACTTGGACTGATCACATTATGTCACTAGGAAAGCGCACTGCTCACAGGTTACGTCAATTATCGAAAATCAAACACTTTTTGAATCATCACTCTCGAAAACTGTTTTTTTGTTGTCATATTCTACCTATTATTGACTATGCATCAACTATATGGGATACCTGTAGTGAAACGAACTTGAAATTCATTCATCGTTTATATAAAAGAGCAGTAAAACTTGTCCTGTTAAAATCAAGTACCCTGACAGTTGAGGATTATAAGAAAATAAACGTCCTGACTTTTCGAAACAGACTTTCCTTCAATAAAGCCATGTTTATGCAAAAAGTTGTTAACCAAACTGCACCTCCCAAGATTACCAATACTTTCAAAATCAATCAACACAGACACAACCATTTGCTGACATTTCCAAGACCCAGAAATAATCTATATAAATCAAGCCTACTATATTCAGGTAGCGACCTATGGAATAAGCTACCAAAAAATTTGAAATGTATCAAAAACAAAGATAATTTTAAAGCACATCTAAAAAATATTTCATAGATAAGTGTATAGAACAAGACTTGTAAACGTGTACATTTGCTTGTGATATAACATCACTCTTTACAGTTTCATTCCAACGTACTTGTATTGTGGCTTGTGTTACAACTGAATTAAAAATGTTACATGTAGCATGTGTGCGAGGGACAGATAGATGAATGTATCACTGATAGTCATTTTTATCATT
>CM060318.1:56762438-56764938 GCA_030674155.1 Stramonita haemastoma | reverse complement strand
CTCTCTCTCTCTCTCTCTCTCTCTCTCTTTCCCCCCCCCCTCTCTCTCTGTGTGAGAGAGAGAGGCCCTGTGTGCGAACGCACGCAGAACACCTTGCACACACGTTAAATCCTGTTCCGCTTTTCGTAAGAATAGGCCATCGTGTGCCGGTGGGAACAGATGACATTTTCAAAAACTCCATACACACGGGGACTGGATGAAAAAAAGCACAAGAGTGCTTATTCCATTATCCTCGATATAAAAGAATAAATCAAAAATCAAAATCAAAATCTCAATCTCTCTCTCTCTCTCTCTCTCTCTCTCTCTCTCTCTCTCTCTCTCTCTCTCTCTCTCTCTCTCTCTCTCTCTCTCTCTCCTCTCTCTCTCTCTCTCTCTCTCTCTCTCTCTCTCTCTCTCTCTCTCTGTCCGTCTGTCTGTCTGTCTGTCTGTCTGTCTCTGTCTCTGTCTCTCTCTCCCCCTCCCCCCCTCCCCCCCTCTCTCTCTCTCTCTCTCTCTCTCTCTCTCTCTCTCTCTCTCTCCTCTCTCTCTCTCTCTCTCATTCCTTCTCTCTCTATCCCTCTCTTTACAGTCCGTCGATTTTTTCTTTTTGTTCTTCAACATAGTTACCTCTGATTCATTGTCCCCCTCATCCCCATCGCCGCTACCAGCATCTCGTTCTTCCAGTGGAATTGTCTGTAACAAGTCAAACTCAATCCTTCTTCCTCAGTGTCAAGTCAAGTCAAACATACTTTAATCATCTCATGAAGGCAATGATATTTCCAACACTGGCAGATACATGATTGGGTAGGAATCACAATCTAGAAAGAAAGACATGAAGAACTTGTTTCAACAGTCCACGATAACTTGAAATTACTTTTACACACCTCAACACACACACACACACACACACACACACACACACACACACACACACACACACACACACACACACACACACACACACACACACACACACACACACACACACACACCACACACCACACACACACACACACACACACACACCACACACACACACACACACACACACACCAACAACACACACACACACACACACCACACACACACACACACACACACACACCACACACTCAACTCAACCCCCCACCACCTCCCTCCCCTCTACTCTCCCCCTCTCCCCTCTCCCTGTTTCCTGATATGAGCGTGCAAGGTTGTCTGTATTTTTCATTTTTGTAGTTTACAAAACAGGGAAGTATCAAGCCAGAGACAGCGAAATCAATCAATACAGGTTCACTGCACTAACAGATGAGCCTCGCCCGTCTGATATAGATAAAACACCGACAACCAACAAAACAGCAAGCGGTTTCTTCTCAAATAAACTCATTAAAAAAAACAACAACAACTGTTTTTTCATTTTGTTGTTCAGAGTCCTAGCCATCTTTGTTGATCTGCTACTGTCTTCCGTGTTTAGGTAAACGTAGTTTAAAAAGAAAATTGTTGAATCAATTTTTTTCTGAGTCTGATTTTTTTAATGAGCATCTTAATTTTAGTTCCAAGGATCGTTTTTTTTTCTGTGATTTGATTTGTCAGTTAGTATTTTTGTATGATGTGTGTAGTTGGAATAAACACTCAGTTTTCGTTCATCAGCTAGAGCTGCAAGGTTTACCGATGGTGAGATTTTGCGTATGCGACCGTTTTACCCAATATGAAGGTACCCGTATACCAACTTCTGGTATGTATGCTGGGTATGTGTGTATTTCCATAACCTACCGAACTGTGGTACAATGTATAGGATCTTTAATGTGCATATTTTTTACCTTTTGCATGTGTATATACACACGAAGAAAATCAAGGCACTGGCAGGTCTATAGTTAAGTTGACCTGGGAGATGGTATAAATCCCCATCTTTAATTCACCAGACGCCTTCGCCGAGATTGGAACCCACAACTTTATAGACCTATGGGAGTGATGTCAAAGGGTCTTAACCAGTCGGCCATAGCGTTTGTCAAATACCTTTATTAAAAAAAAAGATATGTATTGATAGCAGGTGAGGCCCAGGTATATTCCAGCATCTGTTTGTAGCTGGCAGTGTTTTGATCAGTTCACAGGAAGGCCGTGTGTGGTTTCTGTGGTTTTAATCATTGATCTCTGTGTTGAAGCTTTTAGAATTTGCAGAATTGGAGGGTAGTTTCCTTCTTGATAGTGTGGCATGGTGCGGTGTGGTGTGGTGCAGTGTGGTGTGGTGTGGTGTAGTGTGGTGTGGTGTGGTGGGGTGGGGTGGGGTGGGGTGGGGTGGGGTGTGGTCGGGTGTAGTGCATTGTGCTGAGTTGTGTTGTGTATGTTGTATTGTATTGTATTGTATTGTATTGTATTGTGTTTGTTGTGTTGTATTGTGTTGAGCTGTGTTGTATTGTTTTGTGTTGTATTGTATATCAATATAATGTAGGCAAGTTACAGTCTAGGCAAATTTCTCCCTGTGAAATTCGGGCTACTCTTCCCGAGGGTAGTCCTTAGTTACAAGAACAGTGCCACCTAGTAT
>CM060318.1:56747438-56754938 GCA_030674155.1 Stramonita haemastoma | reverse complement strand
AAGGAAACAGAGGGAGAAACAGATATGGACAGACAGACACACATAAATAAAGCCAGGAATAGAGAGAGATAACTAATAGAAAAAACAGCCAGGTTAATGTTTCTAATTTCAACCCCCCACAGCTGGTCGGTAACAGTGAACACAGCACGTGGAGCCAATTCCTTCACATTTTAAACCACTGTTGCTTCTCTTAAAGATTTTGATTTTCATTTTTATCTCAAGCTGCAATTACCTTATGTTGTTAATGCATCAGAGAACAAGAATAGATTCTGTGGTGTATGTATCTGGGATTGTCTGAAGGAAAATGGGGTACAGTTATTGTTAAGGTCTGACAAAGAAGAGTGTTTATAACATGAAAGGTACAAAAGCTGAAATTAGTCGTGGAAAGAGATGTCATCAGAAAAGAGCGAACAGGAGAAAAAGAGACCAAAAGACTCACAGAGAAACAGAGAGAAGGAGACAGTGGAAGAAACAGACATGGAAGGACAGATAGACACACAGAAATAGAGCCAAAAATAGAGACAAACTAACAGACAGACAGACAAATTTATGTCCAACATTTCAAACACTCACAGCTGGTCCCTAACACTGACAACAGCACTTGCAGACAGTCCGATCACAGTTTAAACTGGATCACGCTGTTGTTTTTCTCATAGACTTTGCGCTTTTTTTAAATCTTAGGCTGCAATCACCCAATGTTGTTAATGCATCAGAGAGCGAGAATAGATTCTGTGGTGTCAGTATCTGGGATTGTATGAAGGGGAAGGGGGTACAGTTATTGTTAAGGACAGATGGAGAGGAGTGTTGATGACAGAGATGGAACATGTGGCTGGCTGGTAGGAGGCACAAACACTGTAAGGGAGAACGGTTCAAAGTATACTATTCAGGTCAGGAAGTACAGACAGACAGACAGACATATGTATACAGAGACAAAGATAATCGGATACAGTGTCAGAGATGTCTCGATGGAAGGCAAAGATGCTGTCCCTTTTCTCATATTGCTGAACTAGGTATCAGATAATTTCTGGCATTACAACAAAGACAAACGTTAAGCTTATCATTTTCCTTTTTTGTAGCATTTTTCCAGCCAAGAGTAAAGCTTGTAAAGCATAATAGTGGAAAAACAAGCAATCAGAAAAAAAGAGATCAAGAGAGAAAGTGACAGAGAAACAAACAGGGTGTATAGAGAAGGAGACAGAGATGGGAAGACAGGTACACAAAGATAGAGCCAGAATTAGAAACCGGCAGACAGACAGACAGACAGACAGACAGACAGACAGACAGGCAAACAGATCAATGTTCCGCACTTCAAACACTCACAGGTGGTGGGTAACATTGACAACAGCACGTGCAGTCAGTTCCTTCACAGTTTGAACTGGATCACGCTTTTGCTTTTTCTCAAAGACTTTGTTCTTTTATCACATACTACAATCATCCAAGATGGCTGATGCATCAGGAAACGAAAACAGATTCCCTGGTGTCTGTATCTGGGATCGTATACAGGAAAAGGGGTACAGTTATTGTTAAGGACTGAGGAAGAAGAGTGTTGATGACAGCAATGATGTGGCTGACTTGTGAGAGGTACATACACAACGAGGGAGAACGATGTGAAGGATACTGTTCAGGACAGCAAATGCAGACAGACAGACAGACAGTCAGACAGGTAGACAGACAGACAGACAGACATACAGATACAAGGCCAGACATAAAAACACAGAGAAGAAGACAGAATCAAAGAAGTTTTGGTAACATTTGACAGGAATCAGAGACAGACAGACAACACAAGGGACAAAGGCATTCAGAGACGCTGCGATAAAGCCAGTAAGATGCCTCAGTGTTATTTTATTTTATCTTATCTCCTCTGCTTGATTGGCTTTTTATTTTTACGTGGACCTGAGATGAAAAAAACACACCATATTGTTGCATTTAATAATCAATCTTTTAACCAAAGCTATGACTAAAAAAAGGATAAATTGACTAGATAGATAGCTAGATAGACAGATAGACAGATAGACAGATAGACAGATAGATAGATAGATAGATAGATAGATAGATAGATAGATAGATAGATAGATAGATAGATAGATAGATAGATAGATCGGTTCAGAGAAGAGAGAGAAGAGAGAAGAGAGAGAGAGAGAGAGAGAGAGAGAGAGAGAGAGAGAGAGAGAGAAGAGAAGAGAGAGAGAGAGAGAGACAGACAGACAGACAGACAGACAGACAGACAGACAGACAGACAGACAGACACACAGACAGACAGACAGACAGACAGACAGAGAGACACAGACAGACAGAAGACAGACAGACAGACAGACAGAGAGAGAGAGAGAGAGAGAGAGAGAGACAGACAGACAGACAGACAGACAGACAGACAGACAGACAGACAGACAGACAGACAGACAGACAGAAGACAGACAGAAGAGAGAGAAAGAGAGAGAGAGGAGAGAGAGAGAGAGGGGAGAGAGGAGAGAGAGAGAGAGAGGAGAGAGGCAAGGCAAGGCAAGGCAAGGCAAGGCAAGGCAAGGCAAGGCAAGGCAAGCAAAGTATTTTATTCGAGGATAATAGATAAGCACTCGTGTGCTTTTTTACATCCAGTCCCCGCCCTTTTCAGGGATACATCAAGATGAAAAGATACTAAACAATAAAACTTTACGCAGTACCAAACAACACACAAGAATAAGGACACTATATATGATAAGGTAATAAAAATGCACTCGATCAGAAGACAAAAATCAGAAGTCACAATAAAAAGATTTTGATTATGGAAGAATAGAAAAGTGTTAATAGGTAAAGAGCAAACAAGAGAACAAGATGAAATAAACAACTGAAAACATCAATCCACCACCATCTGTCAAAAGTTATACATGTGATATAAATCAAACATTTGGATAAAAGGGGGGAAACTTTTTTTAAACTAATATTGGAGGGGGGGAGAGATACTGCCAATAAAAATATAAATAAAATCAACAATTATAATGATCCAAATACCAAAAGTAAGGAACCATACCAAGCATCAAACAACAGGCAAGAATTAACACAGAGATACAATATTAAGGTAATGTTATAAAAGTCACTGATTCAGAAACGAAAATGAGAAGTAAGAATCAATGATGATTTTGAGTTGAAGAAAAAAAGCAAGAAAAACAAAGAACAAACAAAAACAAAACAAAACAAAGAAAAGGCGCAATAATTAAAGAGTAAACATGAGAATGATGATGAGAGAGAGAGAGAGAGAGAGAGAGAGAGAGAGAGAGAGAGAGAGAGAGAAGAGAGAGAGGAGAGAGAGAGAGGAGAGAGAGAGAGAGAGAGAGTTATGCTAGTCTAGTACCATAGTTATCTCCTGGTAGTCTTCTTATGGTTACTAATTAGTTCAATTTTTGCCTTGCGGACGGTTTTGTCCCCCAACGTAGTCTGGCGTTCTGTCTGCTTGGCCATTTTTCGGTAAGCCTTTCTGTCTGTCTGTCTGTCTGTCTGTCTGTCTGTCTGTCTGTCTGTCTGTCTGTCTGTCTGTCTGCCTGCCTGTCTGTCTGCCTACCTGCCTGCCTGCCTGCCTGCCTACCTGCCTGCCTGCCTACCTGTCTGTCTGCGTCTGTTTGTCTCTGTCTGTCTCTCTATTTCTGTCTCTCTATCTCTCTGTCTCTCTTTGTATCTCTCGCTTTTTTTTATAATAAACTTTAAACTGGCCTAAATCAAATCAGACAAAATGTGTGTGTGTGTATTATGCGCGCGCGCGCGCGCGCTGTGTGTGTGTGTGATTGTGTGTGTGTATGTGTGTTAGTGTGTGTGTATGTATGTATGTGTATGTGTGTGTATGCATTCTGTCTTTGTCTCTTTGTCTCTATCTCCGTCTCTCTCCATCACCCTCTCTCTCTCTGCTCATACTTCCCATCCCATCCCTTCCCCTCACCAACCAATAACAAAACAAAAGTGACAAAACAAAAAAGAAAACTTAGCTTGGAATGGATGACTCAATCACAATCCCAAGTGAAGTGTCTCACCACGACCCATCCATCCATCCATCCATCCATCCATCCATCACCATCCATCCATCCATCCATCCATCCATCCATCCAAACCATCCATCCATCCATCCATCCATCCATCCATCCATCCATCCATCCATCCATCCATCCATCATCCATCCATCCATCCATCCATCCATCCATCCATCCATCTATCCATCCATCCATCATCATCCATCCATCCATCCATCCATCCATCCATCCATCCATCCATCCTACCATCCAACCATCCATCCATCCATCCATCCATCTATTCTTCCATCCATCCATCCATCCATCCATCCATCCATCCATCCATCCATCCATCAATCCATCCATCCATCCTTCCATCTATTCTTCCATCCATCCATCTATTCTTCCATCCATCCATCCATCCATATCTCATCTCCTCTCTCAGACGTCACAACAACAATGCGTCATGTCAGAATGTCATGCATACCAGGAGCTTTGACATCAGAGGGACAAAAGAAGTGCCAGCAAAGCAGCTTACATGTCTGCTAGAGCGCTAGCTAATTCTGTCAGGGGTTGGGACACTGCTGGACATCGACACAATGGTAAGAGCACGGAGATTCTTAAGGACCAAGTCAAGCCTTATACAGCAGAGAGTAAGTCTTTGCCTCGCTTCGCACCGGACATGGCGAGTGTTTTGTCCGGTCGTGGATTCCTTTTTTTTTTTTTTTTTTTTTTTTTACTTGACAACTCGACGGATGCTATAGCAGAGTGGTTAGGACAGTTCTACTTCCATCTCAGGGGTCTATGAAGTCGTGGGTTTGAATCCATCCCGGCGGTGTGTGGTGAGGTGAATTAAGGGGGGGGGGTTATGATCTTCCAGGTTAGCTTCAAATGCAGATCTACCAGTGGTTCAGTTTCCTGTCGTGTGTATATACACATGTAGAAGATCAAATAATTATACAGGTTAAAGATCCCGTAATTCGTGTCAGCGTTTGATGGGTTACGGAAACATGAACATAGTCAGTATACCCCCCAAATGTCGGAATGCGGCTGCCTCCGTGATGAGCTAAAACAGTCGTGTAGGCAAAATATCAGCATTGCTGAATCTCGGACACCTCACCCAGGAACGAAACGAAACAAACCAAGAATTTTACAACTCCCTATTTCAGGGATCTCTAAACATGTAGAAAGATAGTGACAGTAGTGACGAGTTAGTGTCGTTTAGTCTTCGGGATGTTAGAAGGTAGAAGACAGTCATTTCAGTGTGTTTATGACATAAAACATTCAGAAAAAAAGAAAAAAGAATTTACGGAAATGAAAGATGCGGAACAAATGTAATAGTATTGATTTTTGTGATCATTTTTTTAAATATTATTTTTGTCCATTATTTAATCAATCTTGAAAAAAATCTACCAAATTATCAATGCGAAATGTTCAAATATAAAAAAGGCTGTTTTTCAATAAACAGAAAAGTTCTGTATGCTATTCATTTGATCAGTATCACTAGAAATAAAACTCTTAACATAGTGAGAAATGATCATTTTGTTCTTTTTGTTCTTTGATACATTGTTGACATGTTGAGATCGAATGTCATAATTATATCTATTTAAGCTGTTAAGTTGTGATTGTTTTAATGTTTTGTTTAATCATCAATATCCCTAAAAGCATGATAAAATAAAACATATTTAGATCAGATTTGAAAAAAAGCCCAAAGCTAAAAAAAACAACAACAACCGAAAGCAACCCTAATTATGCTCTTCCGTCGATGATTATGTGCTGTTGAGCGTTCCTCAGCTTTAACGCTTTACGGGTCACCCAATATATATGCACTTCACTCTTATCTCAGCTCATTACGCCAAGCAGTCACTATGGAGGATCCCTTATGTATCCCAGTCTGGTATTAGTTATTTTGTTTGTTTGTTTTATTTAAGCGGGCTTTCTCCATGCATCAACTTTGAACTGTTTTTGTTTTCTTAAAGGTCAGTTGTTTGGGGTTTTTTTTGTGGGGTTTTCATTTTTTGTTTCGCTGTTTTTTGTTGCTTTTTGTTTGTTCTATTTGTGTGTACTCTTTTTCTTGTTTTCTTAATGTACTGTGGTAGTTTTTTTTTCTTTACTGCAACAGTATATCTGGCCCATCAAAGCCGCTAAGACAGACACTGACTGTGTTCCAACAGCTAATGTGTTTTCTGTGCTCAGACAACTTGGCTAAACGATTTACGTGGGGGAGTTTGTTGCTCGCTTTATAACACCTCTTGTCTGAGATTTGCTCTCCAACAACCCCTCCCCTCTGTCTGTCTGTATATCTATCTGTCTGTTTCTGTGTTTGTCTGTCTGTCTCTCTATCTCTCTATCTCTTTCTCCTGGAGTTAACATCAGTGCTGACTCCACTCTCCCCAAAAGTCTTTCGGATGAGACTTTAAACCGAGGCCCCGTGTGCGAACGCACCAGAACATCTTGCGCACACGTCAAATCCTGTTCCGCTTTTCGTAAGAGTAGGCCATCGTGTGCCGATGGGAACAGATGACATTTACAAAACTGTATACACACGGGGACTGGATGTAAAAAAGCACATGAGTGCTTATCCAATTATCCTCGATATAAAAGAATCAATCAATCAATCAATCAATCAATCAATCAATCAATCAATCAATCATATCAATCAATCAATCAATCAATCGATCAATCATCATCAATCAATCCTCTGTATATATGTATATATATATATATATAAAAGATATAGATATATATATATATAGATATAGATATATATATTATGTGTGTGTGTGTGTGTGTGCGGGCGCACGCGTGTGCGTGTGTGTGTGTGTGCGTGTTTGTTTGTATGTATGTGTGTGTGCGTCTGTGTCTGTGTGTATGTCTGTATGTCTGTCTGTCTGTCTATGACACAGAGAAAAGTAGGGCAGAAGACCAGCAGAAGCAGCATCATTATGCATGACTCACCTGCAATCAATCAATCAGTCCCCAATCTGCCCTATCCCATCTCTCATCGTGAGGTGTGGGAACTCCATCCATCACAGCACACCTTCAGTATCAGACGTCTGCTGTGCCAGCCAGCAGTGAACTGATCGCCATCGTAGACAAAGCGGCTTACATCTTTCCTGATGCTGTCACTCTACTACTAGACGCACGTGCGCTCTGTTTTGCGGGACACTCCACTTTGGATTTTTTCTTGGAGGGGGTGAGGGTGGTGGTGGGTGGTGGGGGAGTCATCTAGAGGACAATTACTGCATTGACAGGCACATCATTAGTGTAGTTATGTGTAACCACTTCTTTGACAAGGACAACAAACACGTTTTTCAGCTGCACCTACCCTACAGTCTACAGTTGGTGTCACTGAAGATTTGCACCAGCTGCCTCCATCTAAGGTCTCAGACAGACACTATCACTACCATTATTCACTACTTCTTTCGCCTGCCGACAAGTGAACCGTGAGTTTCTGGGTTCGTACCCGGCCTCGCCCTTTCTTCCCAGTTTGACGAAAAAATTCGAACTGAATGTCAAAGTTATT
>CM060318.1:56727438-56737438 GCA_030674155.1 Stramonita haemastoma | reverse complement strand
TATACTGACTGGCCCTCGGCATTCACCTCGTAGAGAGCAGATGACTATCTTGAGAGCAGTTTATCGTTAGAGCTACTGGAAAATCTAGAAAGTGTCAATCAAACCAAAATATCTTATGCTTTTTTGGTGGAACTACGCTTATTAATTCAAGCACGATGACTGAACGTGGAGTGTAGTTCTACCCATCACTAAATTGTCGCCACTGTCGAAAACGTGGCTGTAGTGGAAAACAAGAGACGGCACCAGCAGAAGTCCCATCCGCAGCCCCTACCCTCGGTACCTCTACCCCCCACACCTCACCAGTGTGCTCAATTTTGTATGACTATCCCCATCAGCGGGACACTACGACAGCTGTCAGGGAAGAAGATTAGCTGACACGCTCGCTTTCGTTGAGCGCTCCATCTTCGTTAAAATTGATGGGGCAATCGACAATCGGTAGTACAGTGCCATACCACAGAGCGTGGCCACCAGGCCTCAGACATCAAAATAAATACTGCGACAAAACGTGTCACTTAGTACAAACATTTTTGGGGAGATTTGTGTGTGTGTGTGTGTGTGTGTGTGTGTGTGTGTGTGTGTGTGTGTGTGTGTGTGTGTGTGTGTGTGTGTGTGTGTGTGTGTGTGTGTGTGTGTGTGTGTGTGTGTGTGTAAGCAAATCGTGTGTTTTAATTAGTTTCATGTTGGTGCAATATACATCCAATACTCAATTGTAGCAGCCTGTTATTTTGGCTTTAACGTTTTTCAGCTGACCTGATTGATTTTATTTATGTTTCTTGTTTGTTTGGATTTTTTTTTTACATGAGGCTGTTGGAAGTTGGAGGCAGGGGAATGATATTTTGTTGTCAGAGACAAGAAACCATTTTTCAGGTAAGCATCAAGACGCCCATTTAGGGATTTTTTTCCCTGGAGCCAACATCAGTGCCGACTCCAGTCCTCCAAAAGTCCTGAGATGAGATTATAAACCATGGTCCTGTGTGCAAACACACTTTAAAACCTGTTCAACTTTTACAAAAAGAAGAGCATTGTGTGCCAGTGGAAACGAATGACGTTTAAAAAAAAACGCAGGCAAACTGGTTCCGTGTCTAGACATCATTCCTGAAGTCTGAATATGGTTACCTCAATGGTAGGCGAAAATGTCGCACACGGAAAATCTCATCATTCATTGGTAAAACCTTGGAACTCTAGCCAAAGAACGAAAAAATGAACAACACAACAAAAACTTCAAAGCATCGTCAGCGTGATCGGTGTACTAGATTTTCGATTGATACTATGCAGAGGGTCGATTGATGACCTTGTTCACACACACACACACACACACACAACACACACACACACACACACACACACACACACACACACACACACACACACACACACACACACACACACACACATATATATATATAATATATATATATATATATATATATATATATATATATATATATATATATGAATATGGTTACTCTGTGTGTGTGTGTCTGCTCTTGCTAGTCTTTCGATCCGCTCTGCCATGCAGTTTGATCGTATGTCCAGGCGGTCCTGTCGGGAAGCAATTGGCCTTCTTTTGAGGGCAGAAGATGGTATGCATGCTGCCGAGGGAAGAGTTAGTAGGTGATGTGAATGTGCTAAAGAGGGGGTTGAAGAGGTTTTGTGTGTGTGTGTGTGTTGTGTGTGTGTGTGTGTGTGTGTGTGTGTGTGTGTGTGTGTGTGTGTGTGCTGTGTGTCTGTGTGTGTGGTGTCTGTGTGTGATGGTGAGTGTTGTGTGTGGTGTTGTGTGTGTGTGTGTGTGGTGTCTGTGTGTTGATGTAGTGTTGTGTATGTAGTGTGTGTGTTGTTGTGTGTCTGTGTGTCTGTGTGTGTGTGTGTTGTGTGTGAGTGTGTGTGTGTGTGTGTGTGTGTGTTGTGTGTGTGTGTCTGTGTGTGAGTGTGTGTGTGTGTGTGTGTGTGTGTGTGTGTGTGTGCATACGAGTATTAGTTTTTGTTTGGGAAATGTCTGTGAGCTGACTATGTGTGTGTGTGTGTGCGTAGTATCGCGTGTGTTGTGTTGTGTGTGAACAGGACATCATAAATGTATATGTACTATCTTGATTTGTGTTCTGCTTTTTGGTTTGTTGTATTGGTATGCTAATCAGTATTTCGCTTCATACTCTTTTTCTTAGTTCTATCCTGCTGTGTCGGTCTCTCTCAGCGTGTCTGTCTCTTCGGCCTGTCCCTCTCTCTTTCTACCCCCCCCCCCCCTACCTCTTTTCCCCTTCCTCTCCATCCTCGTCCACCCCCCACCCCCCCTGCCCACCCCCCCACTACCCCGTTCTCCCACACCTTGCAGAAAATGACAGGGAGGGGGAGGAGGAGGAGGAGGGAGGAGGTGTGGGTGCATTGATTGCCCCTTAGAGGCCAGCGGGCAGAACAATGAGGAAGATCTTGCTCCATCAGCGCTCTCCTCTGAAGGACCTCGACTGTTCAGTCCATCCCACGCTGTCTTTCTTCCCCCAGACTATGAACCGCAAAAGGGCAAAGGGTCAGTTCCATTTGGTCTGACCCCATGTCCGGCCTGTCATTGGCCGCCAGTGAGTGACTGACCACAGCCTGGCTAGACCTGCCAAGCGCTTTCAATTCACTCTCTGTGGTCGATAGAGTTGAGTTATTGTTGAATGAAGGTCACCACTGTTGATGCAATAAAAAGAGAGCATCCATTCATAGTAATAGGAGGGGCTCTGTTTGTGAGGTATATATATATATATATATATATATATATATATATATATATATATATATATATATATATATATTAATATATACATATACATATACATATATATATAATATATACATATACATATATAATATATACATATATATATAATACATATATATATATACAGAGAGAGAGAGAGAGAGGAGAGAGAGAGAGAGAGAGAGGAGAGAGAGAGAGGAGAGAGAGAGAGGAGAGAGAGGAGAGGGAGAGAGAGAGAGAGAGGAGAGAGAGAGGAGAGAGAGAGAACTGAATAATATCTGTTTTATATAGATGCTATCGACCGTAGTAATCAGTATTGTAAAATTCGGACTTTTTTCAAGTCTGTAAATGTTTCCGATATTTTGTGTTCAGTCTTGGTCAATTTAGATATTATTGGGTGTCATTTTCGATAAGTTGCAAAATCAAAGTTTACTCTGGACAGATGCACGCATGTGCGTACTTACAGACAGAACACACACTCACTCATTCTCACACACACTCACGCGCGTGCGGCACACACACACACACAACACACACACACACACACACACACACACACACACAACACACAACACACACACACAAACACAACCTACACATATATGCACATACGTACGCACACACACATATGCAGACGCGCACAAGCACACAAACATTCTCTCTCTCTCTCACTTTCTCTCTCTCTGTGCCAGTCTATCTTTCTCTGTCTGTCTGTCTGTCTGTCTGTGTCTGTCTCTCTGCCTGCCTGTCTGTCTGTCTGTCTGTCTGTCGTCCCTCTCTCCCTCTTTCTCTGTATGTGTAAGCATGAAGGTGTGTGTGTGTGCGTGTGTGCGTGCGTGCATGGCGTGCGTGCGTGTGGGTGAGTGTGTGTGCTTTTTTTCGTTCTACGTACCTGTTTATCTGTCTGACTGACTGTCTGTCTGTGTGACTCTGTGTTGAGACTCTGTATCTAATGAACAATCATAATATACCTTTCTTTTCGTTGTCTCACTTGTATAAAATAAGCTACACTACAAGCTGTACGGATGTTGCAGGTAACTCCGTGAGGCCGTCCAGTCAGGGCTGTGACCCCTCCGAGGATTGTGATACCACTCCGGGAAAGGACAGGCCAGAGCAGCAGCACTCAGTAAGTCTTTTGTCCTTTTGTCTTTAGCCTTGTCACCGTCCTTTGTGGTTGTCTTTCGTCCTTATGTGTCGTTGTCGTCATCGTCGTTGTTGTCTTCGTTATCATTGTCGTCATCGTCGTCATTGTCGTCGTCATTGTCGTCGTCATCGTCATCGTCACCATCGTCGTCGTCATCATCAATCATCATCATCATCATCATCATCATCATCATCATCATCATCATCATCATCATCACCATCACCACCACCACCACCACCACCACACCACCACCACCACCACATCATCATCATCATCATCATCATCATCATCATCATCATCATCATCATCATCATCATCATCGTCATTGTCATTGTCATTGTCATAGTCTTGTTCTTGAGTGTCTGTTTTTTCTTCTTGTTGAAATTATGTCTTCTCATTGTGTGTGTACATTCTTTTGTTGTTATTTTTTCACATAATTTTACCCTTTCTATTTTCTCTTTCTTTCAGTTACTTTTTTCTCTTTTCCTATCTTTCTTTTTTTCTGTCTGTCAGTCTGTTTTCTTTTTCTTTCTTTTCTTTTCTTTTTTTCTTCCTTCCTTTCTTTCTTTCACTTGTTCATTCGTTCGTTCGTTTGTGGGTCTTCTTCAGCAGTGTTTTTCTTTTTGCTCTTCCCATCAGTGTCGCCCATAAGCATCCCACCATCATCGTCCTCGTCATTACTGTGTCTTCAGTGTGTTCATTATGCAATTAAGTTTTGTGGCTTGCGTTTTCTTTCTATGTTGTCCGCTTCTTTGCTCTTGTTCCATTTTCTGTCTTTTCTCTTGCTGTCTGTTTGTCTGTTCTGTCTGTCTGTCTGGCCTGTCCCTGTTTTTATTTTCACCCTTTTGGTTTATTGTGCCTCCTCCCTATGTCTGTTTGCCTCTGTGTCTCTTTGTCTATGTGTTCTGTGTTTGTGTCCGTATGTTTAGCCCTCGTCCAATTTTCCATGTCTTCCTGCCTCTGTCTTTCTGCTTCTCTCTCTGTCTCTCTGTCTCGATCTTTTCTCTCTTTTCTCTGTCACGATATTCCTCTCTTCTGTCACGATTCTCTCTCTCTGTCTCTGACTCTCTGTCTCTCTCTCTGTGTCTCTCTCTGTCTCTCTCTTTCTCTGTACCTGTCTCCTATGTGTAAGTGTCCAGATTTATTTAACGTTTGTCTGTCTGTCTCTCTTCTCTGTCCCTCTCTCTTTTTCTTCTCTCTCTGTTTCTTTTCTGTCTTCTCTTCTCTTTCTCTCTGTCTCTTTTGTCCCTGTCTCTGTCTTGTCTGTCTGTGTCTGTCTGTTCTCTCTTTCTCTCTCTCTTTATATAAAATCTCTGGTGTGTGTGGGGTGTGTGTTGTTGTGTGTGTGTGGGGTGTGTGTGTGTGGGGTGTTGTGTGGGGTGTGTGTGTGTTTTCTCTCTCTCTCCTCTCTTCTCTCTCTCTTGTTTCTACCCTTCCCCCTCCCCCACCTTTTTTCTCTCGGTGAGACCACGCTGTCAAACATTTAACGTATATTACACCAAGGTCGTAAAACAAAACAAAAATTGATTGTTAACGCGGCTTTCACTGCGATTGATGTTGATGTGTTTAAACCTATGTTGTGATGCTGATATTGATGGATGTGGATGTGGGATCTTGATGTGGATGTGGGTATTGCCATGGCTGCAGTCTCCCATTGGGTCCTAAGTTGGGGAGAGAGTT
Organism: Stramonita haemastoma; assembly: GCA_030674155.1. Classification (NCBI taxonomy): domain Eukaryota; kingdom Metazoa; phylum Mollusca; class Gastropoda; order Neogastropoda; family Muricidae; genus Stramonita; species Stramonita haemastoma. Next base: position 56,731,877 of record CM060318.1, on the reverse strand, counting down.
TGGCCAGTCACGAACTCGTGGAGCTTTCACAATGCCGGACAAAAAGAGCTTTGTGTGTTGTGGGTTAGACGGGTGAAGTGCTCGCGGGATTTCAGGGGGGGGAAAATTTTGTTTTTTTTTTTCTTTGGGTTTCGTTTCTTGGTATTGATTTTTTTTTTTTTTTTTTTTTTTTTTTTTTTTTTTTTTTTTTTTTTTTTTTTTCGAGAGGGGGGAAGATGGGGGAGGGAGATTGAGAGAGAGAAGAGGAGAGAGAGAGAGAGAAAGAAAAGTGAAATGAAAAAGAAAGTTAATGGGGAAAGGGAGGACCCCAAAAACAGGGTGGGGCGAGGGACAAAGGAGGGAGAGGAGTGGGGAGGGGAGGGAGAGGGGAGAGGGAGGGGGGAGAGGGGGAGGGAGGGAGAGAGAATGAGGAGAGAAAAGAAAGAAAGGAGAGGGAGAGGGAGGAGAGAAGAGAGAGGTTTGATGAGGAGGGTTGGAGAGACGAGAGAAGAAAGAAGGGGTATTGATGGGTGAGAGGAGAGGAGAGGGGAAAAATTTGGGGTGAGGGAGGGGGGGGAGAGAGGGTGAGGGGGAGAGAGAGAGAAGAAAAGAGATGAAAGAGGGCTAATAGAAAGAAAAGAGAGGAAGGAGAAAAAGAGAGAGGGAAGGGGGTTAGAGAGAGTGAGAGAGGGGAGGAAAAGGGAGAGGTGGAGAGAGAGTTTTAGGGAGGAGGAGGGGAGAGAGAGAGAGAATAGAATGAAAAGAACGTGGTTTTTTGGAAAGGGGCCTTGGGAAAAAATTGGGGGGGTTTTTTGGGTGGTTGAGGGGGGGAGAGATGAGGGAAAAGAGAGAGGAGGGGGGGGGAGAGAAATGGAAAGGGAGAGGATGAGGAGAGGAGAAGAGTGGAGTTGAGGGGGAGGATGAGAAGGAAGGAGAAAGAAAAGGAAAAAAGAAAGATTTAGAAAGCGAGGGGGAGAGAAAGGGGGGAGAGGGGAGGGAGGAGAAGGAGGAGGGGAGAGAGGTTTGGGGAGAAGGGTGAGAGGGGAAAAGGAGAGGGGAGGTGAGGGAGTGGGAGAGGGGTTGAGGAGGAAGGGAGAGAGGGGTTTTGGGGAGGAGGGAGGGATTTTAGAGGAAGGAAGAGCGAGGAGGAGGAAGGATGGAGAGAGGGGGAGGGGGTGAAGAGAGGGTGAAGGAGGGGGAGGGGAGAGAGAAGAGAGGGGGGATGTGAGAGGAGAGAGATTGGGGATTAGGAGGGAGTGGGAGAGAGGGGGAGAGAGAGGAGAGAATGAATGAATGAATGAATGAAAAAGTCTTTATTTTTCAAGGGTTATGGAGTAAGCCATTACATTCTTTTTTTCATCCGGCCCTTGCCCTGATAGGGAATAAAGCTGGAAAAAAACCCACAGAGACAAAGGGGACAGAGGACAGAGAAGGGGGTGGGGGGGGGGGGGGGGGGGGGGGGAAGGATGGCAGACTCAGAGCAAAGGAGGAGGGTTGAGTGAGAGGCACAGTTTATCGGCGTTATGGCGCCGTAAGGCATTTTGTCACAAAAAAATGAAGGCAGATCGTTTTAATTTCTTCATAATTTAACCCATCCATTCCATTCCCAGGTCTTATTTGTCTTGCATCTGATAGCGCTGACACCTTCTTTGTTTGCCTTCCCACGGGCTTTGGTTTTTTTTGGGGTTGGGGGGTGTTGTTTTTGCGGGTTTTGTTTTTGGTAGGTTTTTGGGGGGGGGGGGGGGGTTGGTTGGTGGGGGGGGAGGGGAAAGAGAGAAGGATGCTGGGAAGCCATGTTGGTTGGTTGGTTTGGGGGGTTATTGGGCTGGTTGCTTGGTTGGTTGTTTTTTTGGGTTTTGTTGGTTGGTTGGTGGGTTTTTGATTGCTTGCATGTTTGTTGCTTGGTTGGTTGGTTGGTCGGTTAGTTTTTGATTTATGGCTGGCGGTTAACTGACACAGTAATTTGTTTCTTTTTTTTTGTTTTTGGAAAGGGTTTATGTGGTTTGGGTTTTTGTGGTCAGTGCAAAAATGATTATTTTGGATGTAATACAACCTCACAAGGAAGAATAGTACACGTTATGTTATTCGATTTGTCAATGTGTTTTTTTACATTACAGTTTTCAGTATCTGTACACTTCAATCTTCCAAATTTAAATTTTTTTAAAAAAAACAAAAACCCCGATAATTTTGGTTAGTAACAAAAATTGATTTCATTTTTTTTTTTTGGTAAGTTTGCAAAAAAGAGGGCGTTTGCTTCTTATGTAAATTTGTATATGTTTGAGTTCAAAAAGTGCTCTATGTGCATGCACTACGAATGTTTGTGTTCAAATTTCATGCAAAATCTTTCCCAATTTGTAATATTAAATGGAAAGGGAAGTGTACTTGCAAGTAGCATGTGCTTTTGTTTTTTGTTTTGTGTGCAAGTACGTTGCACCTCCCCCTGTTGCATGTGTGTGTTTTGTGTGTTGGGGTTTTTTTGGTTGTGCATGCGTGTGTGCATGTGTATTTGTGTGGGTTTGCGTCGAGCCCGCGTGCACATGTTTTTGTTTTTTTATTTTATGTTTTTTTTCTTTATTTTATTGACGCACACATAACACACATACAGGGGGGTACGAACACATTGAACCAAGCCACACACGTGTGTGTTTTGTTGTGTGGTATGCGTTTCGCGTTGTGTGTGTGTTTTTGTGTGTTTAGTGTTGGGTGCGCGCATGCGTGTGAGGGGGGTTTTTTTGTGCGGTTGTGGTGGGGTCGGGGTTATGTGTATGTGCAGATAACTGACACAAACATCTTGAGAAACCCAACATGATATTTACGAAACACAGTAGCCATACTACGAATTTATTTTGTTATTGTTTTTATTATCTTTTTTTTGTTTCCAATCTCCTCCAAAAGCCAGCCATATAATTTTTCTCCCCCTCACGCGTTTTCCCCTTAACCTTTTACGCCGGTCATTTCACTAGCAGCCGCCTTTCACTAAGCACGGGGAACGACTCTTTGAAAATCACTCCTCGGTGCCTTCCCTTTTTACAATCCCGGTATCCTTGTCTATAAAATGGCCCTAAAGATGAGGGGGAAAAAAATGCAAAAAATCTCGAGCTTCTTACCTCCCCCCCCCCCCCCCCCCCCCCCCCCCCCCCCCCCCCCCCCCCCCCCCCCCCCCCCCCCCCCCCCCCCCCCCCCCCCCCCCCCCCCCCCCCCCCCCCCCCCTCCCCCCCCCCCCCCCCCCCCCCCCCCCCCCCCCCCCCCCCCCCCCCCCCCCCCCCCCCCCCCCCCCCCCCCCCCCCCCCCCCCCCCCCCCCCCCCCCCCCCCCCCCCCCCCCCCCCCCCCCCCCCCCCCCCCCCCCCCCCCCCCCCCCCCCCCCCCCCCCCCCCCCCCCCCCCACCCCCCCCCCCCCCCCCCCCCCCCCCCCCCCCCCCCCCCCCCCCCCCCCCCCCCCCCCCCCCCCCCCCCCCCCCCCCCCCCCCCCCCCCCCCCCCCCCCCCCCCCCCCCCCCCAAACCCCCCCCCCCCCCCCCCCCCCCCCCCCCCCCCCCCCCCCCCTTTTTTTTTTTTGGCCCCCAAAGGGGGGAAAGAAGAGGGAGAAAGGGAGGGAGGAGGAAAGGGGGGGGGGAGAGGGGGAAAGGGGGGGGGGGGGAAAGGGGGGAGGGGGGGGGGGGAGGAGGGGAGGGGGGGGGGTGGGAGAGGGGAAAAGGGGGTTGGGGAAGGAGGGGGGAGAGGGGAGGGGGGAAAAAGGGAGGTAGGGGGGAAGTTAAGTGAGGAGGAGAGGGGGAGAGGAGAGGGGGGAGAAAGACGGCAGAAAAGACAGACAACAGACGACAACAGACAGGGCAGACAGACGAAAGACAGAAGACAAGAGACGACAGAGAAAGATAGGGTGACCTTTAGAAATCCATATGTATGTGTGAACAAAAAAGTGAAAATGGAAGAAATAGTTGTATAAGGGCTTTATCAGAAATGTGTAAGGATAAACAAGTATATTAAGTGTTCAAGTAAAAGAGAAACAGCCACACAAGGCTGTGGAGCATTTTTCTTTTACAAGCTGATACAACGAAATAACCAGCAGTTCAGAAATGTTGCTTCTGGGTGAATTAAAAGTAACAAGTGTGAGTTAACAAGCAGAAATAGAGAAAAACCAAGACAAATTTCTTCTTGCTCTTGTTCTTGCTCATGTTCTTGTTCATGTTCTTGTTGTTCTTTGTTGTTCTTGTTCTTGTTGTTTTCTTCTTGTTCTTCTTCTTGTTTCTTCTTGTTCTTTTGCTCTTGCTCTTGTTCTTCTTCTTGCTCTTGTTCTTCTTTCTTGTTCTTCTTGTTCTTCTTGTTCTTCTTGTTCTTGTTCTTGTTCTTGTTCTTGTTCTTCTTCTTCTTCTTCTTCTTCTTCTTCTTCTTCTTTCTTCTTCTTTCTTTCTTCTTCTCTCTGTCTCTGTCTCTGTCTCTGTATCTCTCTCTCTCTCTCTCTC
>CM060318.1:56712438-56717438 GCA_030674155.1 Stramonita haemastoma | reverse complement strand
ACAGACAGACAGGACAGAGAGAGGGGGGAGAGAGAGAGAGGGGAGAGCAAGACAGAGAGAGAGCAGAGAGAGAGAGTATTTGTGTGTGGGTGGAGGGGGATTTTTTTTTACGTTATATTGTGTTGTGTTGTGTTTTATTTATTTTTTTAATTCTTTTATATCGAGGATAATGGGATAAGCACTCTTGTGCTTTTTTACATCCAGTCCCCGTGTATATGCAGTTTTGTAAATGTCATCTGTTCCCACCGGCACACGATGGCCTACTCTTACGAAAAGCGGAACAGGATTTAACGTGTGTTGTGGTGTGTGTGTGTTGGTTGTGTGTGTGTGTGTATGTGTGTGTGTGCGTGCGTGCGTGTATTTGTGTATGTTGTGGTGTTGTGTGCGCGCGTGCGTGTGTATGTATTGCGCGTTTCTTTCTTTTACACAGAACTTCTAAAAAAAATACCGTTTCGCAATCTGTTTGGGGAAAGAGAAAGGGATCTCGAGTTCTTTGGACAAAAAAACAACCCATTAGGTAGATTTTGATGAGGTTTTGCACTTTTCTTCATGACATGAACTTACTACCGGAAAGGGCAGACGACCAAAAAAAAACCCCCCACAAATAACCACCACTGGCAGCCTAGAGCTAATGATGGAATTCAGGATAGGTATATCGGATCAACAACTATCAAGCTGCCGCCATTGAAGAGAAGAAGAAGAAGAAGAGAGAGAAGAAGAAGAAGAAGAAGAAAAAAGAAAGAAGAAGAAGAAGAAGAAAAGAAAGAAGAAAAGAAGAAGAAGAAGAAGAATGAAGAAAGAAGAGAGAAGGAAGAAGAAAGAAAAGAGAAAAAAAAAAAAAAGGAGAGGGAAGAAGAAGGGAGGGAAGGGAAAAGGGAAGGGGAAAAAGAAAGAAAAGAAGGAGAAGAAGAAGCAGACAAAAAGAAGAAAAGAAGAAGAAGATGAAGAACTTTACAACAACAACAACAACAACACAAATCAAAAACCCCCCAACACCAACCATGGAGATAGAAAGAAAAGAGGAGGAAACAGAGAGACAGAGACAAGAGTAGACCCGGAGCGAGACAGAGTCAGACAGACAGAGAGGAAGGAGACATACAGAGAGAGAGACAGAAAGAGAGAGACAGAGAGAGACAGAGACAGAGACAGAGAGACAGACAGACACAGACACAGAGAGACAGACAGACAGACAGACAGACAGACAAGAACACATTACAGAGACAGAGAGAAAGTCTCCCCATCTGAAGCTGTTTTCAGTTGTCTTCATCTCCCTTCCCTGCCTCCCTTGCCTCGTCCTTTCCGTGTCCCCTTTTCCTTCTTCTTCCTCTCCTCCCCCCCCCCCCTCTCTGCCTTCTTTCTACTGAAGGGCTTGTCTCTTTAAGATCGATAGGTATGTCTGCACTTCAAAAGCCCTTGTTGTTTCAAAGCGGGTGGGGACTTGTTCAGCAATGTTTACTGTTGTCAGGCCGCAACAACAAGGAATGAAATTTATTAAATAGTGCTATATCTTCATTTCCCGATCTATAATATCAGATTTATTTTTCTTTTTCTCTGTACAGAGCTCAGAGAGAGCAACCCCCCCCCCCCGTATTGTTACTTACCACCTACGCACAGATTACCAACATGTTTATGGAGTTTAAAAGAAAATGAAAAATACTGAGGATTTGTGTAAAGTTATCTTAATACTGGACTCATTAAAGTGGTAAGTCAGACAATTCTCTCTTTCTTTATGTGTCTCTCTCTCTGTCTCTCTCTCTTTGTCTCTCTCTCTGTGTCTCTCTCTGTCTGTCTGTCTGTCTGTCTGTCTGTCTGTCTGTCTGTCTGTCTGTCTGTCTGTCTCTCTCTCTCTCTCTCTCTCTCTCTCTCTCTCTCTCTCCCTCTCTCTCTCTCACTCTCTCTCTTTTTTCTGTTTCTCACTCTCTGTCTCTGTCTATCTGTCTGTCTGTCTGTCCCTCTGTCTCTCTGTCTCTGTCTCTCTCTCTTTGCCAGGTTGTTGGAGACATGTAAGTCAATAGCCAGGCATTGCCATGTCTGACAGGACTAGAGGGACTGTGGCACAGGGCAGGAAACCACTTTAATGGACTTTCACATTGGGCAAAGCCATAGCATGAAATGACAGAACCCACACGAACAAACAGACAGACCAACAGACATACAGAGACAAAGAGAGAGGGAGGGGGAAAAGAGGGAGAGGGAGAGGAAGAGAGAGAGAGAGAGAGAGAGAGGGAGAGGAGGAGAGAGAGAGAGAGAGAGAGAGAGAGAGAGAGAGGAGAGAGAGAGAGAGAGAGAGCTGAGAGCGAGAGCGAGAGCGAGAGCGAGAGAGAGAGAGAGAGAGAGAGAGAGAGAGAGAGAGAGAGAGAGAGAGAGAGGCAGAAAACCACAGAGAAAGATATGAAGTAGAGATAGATAATTGTTTACAAGTCTTAGAATCTTTAGATAAAAAAGGTTGTTTTTTTGCACTTTATTGGGTAGTCATTTATGTGTGTGTGTGTGTGTGTGTGCGTGTGTGCGTGCGTGTGTGTGTGTATGTGTGTGTATGCGCGTGCGTGCAATCACACATTCAAGTATTTACATAGATGTACGTAGGTGCATTCGGGTTCAAATTGACCTATCTTTGGAACGCTGCATCCTGTGCTTTTAGCGTAGTGGGTGTTTTTCCAGTTTGGAGTGTGACATTCCAATCCCATCAGAGACATTTTATTTTTGTTGCATTTTTATTCACAAGAAAAGGAAAGGAGACGGTTAAGAATGATTGGATTGATAAGAAAAATATCTCCTCTTGGAGTTTCAGCTATATCCTGGTCTCATTCTTTTTCTTTGTCGAACACTCAAACAACAACTATTGTTAATTGTGATATGACCGAAAAATGTCTTGCGCTGCTGTAAAGACGCATAAGAAGTCAGGCCCAGCTTATCCGACTTCGACCTGATAGTCTCTCCCATCTTGTCCATAATGGAGTGTCTTATAGATTTAAACCAAAATATCGTGAAACCAGAGTCTGTCCTTATCCTCTATACTAATACCAGTCTGACTTTGATAAAATATATATTTTTCCAGCCTCTGTCTTTCGGATCTAGTCGTAGCTGAAAAGCAAGACGCAGGGTTAAAATCAAAGTCCAAAGTCAAATCTTTGAAATGTTAGAAACTTTAATAATGTGTAGTTTCCAGAACATTCAGACCACCATGGTATGTCTCCTAACTGATTCTGTTCATCTTCAGCCTTCATCATAAAACGGAGTGTAATGTTTCTGATGACGTCAGTGTTTCCTATCTACCTTGGCCATTGGTCTCATGTTGATAACATTTGCAATTCTCTCTCTCTCTCTCTCTCTCTCTCTCTCTCTCTCTCTCTCTTCTCTCTCTCTCTCTCTCTCTCTCTCTCTCTCTCTCTCTCTCTCTCTCTTCTCTCTCTCTCTCTCAGTGTTTTTATCATGTTGGTGACATAAACTATGTCCTTAACACAGTTTCAGCACTTTAGCGTGTGTGTACGCAATTTTTGCTCACTGGCTTGGGAGGCATTTCCTCGCTGTTTTATGAGAGCTGATTACCACTGATGGCTGGATTCTGTTTTGAATGGTTTCCGAACCGAATAGGTGTTAGCGACGTGAGAATGAGAAAACCTGTTTTATATTGTATTCATCTCTTCTATTTCACTTCCTACCAATTACCCTTGTTTTTTAGGGTTTTTCTTGCCGATTGAAAAATGAGGTCAATTTTAGTGTGTGTGTGTGTGTGTGTGTGTGTGTGTGTTGTGTGTGTGTGTGTGTGTGTGTGTGTGTGTGTGTGTGTGTGTGCATGTGTGTGTGTGCGTGTGTGTTTGTTTGTGTTTGTGTGTGTTGTGCTGTGGTGTGTGTGTGTGTCTGTGTGTGTGTGAGGGAGAGGAGAGAGAGAGAGGAGGAGAGAGAGAGAGAGAGAGAGAGAGAGAGAGAGAGAGAGAGAGAGAGAGAGAGGAGAGAGAAAGGAGAGAGAGAGAGAGAGAGAGAGAGAGAACTCGAACTCGAACTCGAACTCGAAAGGTTTATTCATGAAAAAAGGCCACTGGCCCATACATGAAGGGGGTTGCCGAATAACGATAACTATAATTGCTTTAAGCTGACACACAACACCATTCCATGCCATGGAAACCACAGCATTGATTTGTAATGTACATCGAGACACGACACTCTTTACAGTCCGGATATGTTACGGCATTCCGAGCCTTTCTTTCGTCCAGTCATTGTCACTGGCCCTCCGCCTACCCTAGCCAAGACAGCGATGTAATAGTTCTCTAAGTGTCGCCAAGTCCCTTGAAGCACACGAAAGGGTCTCCGTGTGTAGTGTGTTCTGGATTCGCTTCCCATTCCGCAAACTGGCGAGTTTCACACGTTCCTCTTTTAACATGTTTTTCTCTTGCTGTTTGACAAACCAGTACACACATACCGGCTCAGTGTCTGGTTGGCATGCGAGCTGGATCACAATGTCATCTGATTCACACGTCACAATATCTTCACCATCTGAATGATGTAGGACAGATTTTCTAAAGTGTGTATTTCTTTGTCTGTCTCTCAGCCTTTTCTGTACTGATCTATCAGTTAGAGTAGCCACATACTGTTTGACATTTCCTTTGTTGAATGCACCAACAATATTATCATCGTTCACCTCAGGCTGCAAAACACCCATATCAGCACAGTCACTACAATCAGACATACACAGAGGTTCTAAATCAACTGATGATGGCAACTTAACTGATGTTTTTGTGTTGATGTCCTGTGTGTGTGCTGTTGGTAGGTCTACTCTATGCGTATCTGCGCATGCTGCATTCTGCTGTTCTACACTTTTGTCAGGTGGACTCGAGGCACTGAAGACACAGTCACTTTCACACACAACACTTGCCTGCTTCTCTTTATGCTTTCGAGCGCGTTCCAAATCCCTGCGGGTTTGGGAGTAGGATTTTTTCCTATAGTATTGTACTTGTGTGCTGCGATTCACTGTTGGATCCGCCATGTTGGTTGACACTGCT
>CM060318.1:56699938-56707438 GCA_030674155.1 Stramonita haemastoma | reverse complement strand
CACTCATGAGTACGCACAACACACACGAGCACGCACGCACGCACGCACGCACACAGGCAAGCACGCTCACAAACACACCTAGGTCAGTTATTTCCTCTCGCTCTGTGTGTGTCTTCCCCATCACCCGACTCTTGCTTCCCTTGACTGTCACAGTGTCACGTGCCCATCGGACACACACGCACACACACACACGCACACATACATACACACACACACACACACACACACACACACACACACACACACACACACACACACACACACAACGCACGCACCGCCAATCGAGTTGCTGTGGTATGGAAGCCATACCGTGTCAAAAGTCATCAGTGTTTTTTTTTATCGTGAAAAGGTACTTCAACCTTGAAAAATAACAGCCATGTTTATGGACATTGTCATTTATTGTCTTGAATAGTTATGCAAGGTTACTTTCACCAACCCTTATCGCTTTAGTGATGTAATGTCTTTTGATATTTTGTAATTGTTTGGTTTTTGCTTTTGTTTGAACTTAATTGCTCGTTTCATTGCCTGATTTATCAGTAAATCGAAACAGTATATATGACACAACAAAGAATATATAGCTTCTGTCATAGAAAATAACTATTATGTAGTATTTTTTCAGTTATTGTTTTGGCATCTACCTAAAGTATCGAAGACAATAGCACTTTTTTTTCATTCTAAAAACAGCACATGTCTTGCATCAAGTTGTTGTTCATTTCTTTTGAACACACATGACACATGAGCAGGAATAACAAGGTGCTAATTTTTATTATGAATTTCAGTGATTATATAAATTTTAACACAGTTCGACTTAGACAGTGGTATCAAAATCAGTGACAGAACAATTTTGTTTATGGGAATTAATAATATTTTTAGGATGCATGGACAGCTTATACAGGCAAAAAAACCCCTCCAACATTATTTTGACATGGCAATAACTAGCTTGGTGTTTGTTTGTTTTTGTTTGAATATGTGATCATAATCTTATAAAATCTCCATCAAAGCTTAAGGTTTTGAATTCAGACCAAATAATAGTTTTGTTGCTTACGTTTCATGGAGAAAATGTATCTTTTCTGGCAAAAAAACCACAAAACAACAACAAAACTATCTATCGCTTCTGACACAAAGGGTCTTTCATACTTCACCCTCTAACCAAGGTATTGGTGTTTCATCCCTTTCACTTCAGCCAGGTCGAGAAACAGTTGCTACTGTGTGCTGTGTTGTGTAAAGTGCTTTGGTTTTTCGCTGCTTTTCTGCGGACTCGTGGAGTACTGGCAATTGTGTTTTAAGACACGATTCTCGTAGAATTACGGTGTTTTTGGTTTGTTGTGTTTTGGGTTTGTGTGTAGGTTTTTTTTCTTGACGGTCACTCGTTCTTTCTGTGCTGCAGTAGGAAAAGAGTGTTATAGTGCTACAACCTTTATTACTGTTTTTTTTAAGTGCTTTAAAATTACAGTGTTTAAAGTGAAGTAGTGCGTTTTTTGAACTGGTTTTTACGCTTTTGATATTCAGTAATTGGGTTTCTTTATTGTGATTGAAAACTTTGTTTATATGTGTCTTATTTTCTTACCATTTATTCATTTTCTTAAAGTTTGTTTTATTCATTCGTTTGTTTATTTTTTTATCTTTATTAAATCACAATTTTATCTTCAGTTTGCAGCTTACACAAAACAGCTGCAACGTTAATGTAAATAGGTAACGAAAAATTATATAGTTTCCAGGACACACTTTTTTATGCAAGAAGCAACACAGGTTTGTGCTTTCTGTCTCTCGAGACTTATTACCCGTTTTTCCATAGGTACTGGGGGAGGAAGAGGGGAATAGAATAGCAGTGGCGCTTTCAATTAAAAAGCAAAAGAAAGGAACCAATGTTGTTTTTGTTATTGTTGTTGTTGATATAACTTGTACGCTTGCAAACAATTCTTTTCGGTATGTCTAGTAATTTTTATTCACACACACACACACACACACACACACACACACACACACACACACACACACACACAACACACGCGCGCGCGCGCGCGCACGCACGCACGAACCACACATACACACACACACACACACACGCACGCACACACACATACACATACACACACACCACACATACACACACAAACACACACATATAGTCTCTCCTTTCTCTCTTTCCCCCCTCTCTCTTTCTCTATCTTCTTTCCCTCTCTCCCCCCCCCTCTACCTCTCTCTTTTACTGACTGTTGTCGCTCTGTCTATCTGTCTGTCTGTCTCCTCTCTCTCTCTCTGTGCCTGTCTGTTCGTCTGTCGTCTGACTGACTTCTCTCTCACCCCTCTCTCCCTCTCCTCCCTCCCTCCTCTCTCCCTCCTCTCTCTCTCTCTCTCTCTCTCTTCTCTCTTCTCTCTCTCTCTCTCTCTCTCTCTCTCTCTCTTCTCTCTCTCTCTCTTCTCTTCTCCTCTCTCTCTCTCTCTCTCTCTCTTTCTCTCTTCCCTTCATGGAAATTCCAGCCAGTCGTCGATAGAAATATGAGCAGTATAGTGTGATTATGCACAAGTTAAGTATGGGCTTATCCAATTTTATGGGACTCTATAATCTTCCTTTCTGCTTTTTGTCCACTACCTCTGACTTACCTCCTCTTTCTCTGTCTGTCTGCCTGTCTGTCTGCCTGTTTGTCTCTTTGTCTTTCTGTCTGTGTTTGTCTGTCTGTATAAATTTATAGAGCTCTCTGTCTCTGTCTCTCGATGTCTCTCGATGTCTCCTCTCTCTCTCTTCATCTGCCGCCTCTGTTTCTGTCTCTCTGTCTCTGTGTCTGTGTTCTATTTGTTCCAGACTATCTGTCTGTCTTTTCCTTCATCCTCTCTTCTCTCTCTCTCTCTCTCTCTCTCTCTCTCTCTCTCTCTCTCTCTCTCTCTCTCTCTCTCTCTCTCTCTCTCTCTCTCTCTCTCTCTCTCTCTCTCTCTCTCTCTCTCTCTCTCTCTGTATCTCTCTGTTTCTCTGTGTATATATGTATACATATCCATATGTATATATACATATATATAGATATATATATATATATATATATATATATATAATATATATATATATATATATATATATCTGTTTCTCTCTCTGTTTTTCTGTCTCTGTCTCTATCTCTGCCCGTCTGTCTGTCTGTCTGTTTGTCTCCCCCCCCCCCCCTATCTCTTTCCCTATGTCTCTGTCTGTCAGTCTGTCTGTCTGTCCGTCTCCCTCTCTCTTATATATATCTCCCGCCTCTTTCTCTCTCCCTCTCTCTCTTTATCTCTCTCCCTCCATCCCTCTCTCTCTCTCTCTCTCTCTCTCTCTCTCTCCCTCCCTCCCTCCCTCCCTCCCTCTAGCTCTCCCTCTGCATTCCCCAGGAGTAGTAGACAGCTACTAATGTATAAGGCAGCTGATGAAAGGAAGATGCTGAAAGCAGCCTAAGCAGGGACACACATTTGGAAGACCTCAGATCTCCCTTCTCTCCTTTCCTAGTGGTTTCGCTGGAAAGGGGGGGGGATGTTACGGGTGTGGAGGGGGGGGGGATGTATTCAATATATACAAACAAGATCATACCACAGTTTTAGTCTGGTTATACATCATACGTGTTGGCTTTGATCTTCGAGTTGTATGAGTATGGGCTTAACATCAGTGACAACGACAGCGAGCGACAACAACTCCGATAACATTAGTAGCAGCCACAATTACTAAAAGAAAAAAAGTAATAGCAACACCCAAACAAAACGAATCAAGGTCGCAAAAATAAAAACAAAATGCACACAGCCGCGCGCGGGTGTGTATGTGGGCGAACGTCTTGCGTGCACACAAACACACACACGCACACACATACACGCGTGTGCGCGCGCGCAAATACACACACACGCACGAACACACACACACACACACACAAGCACGAACGCACGCACGCACGTACACACACATAAACATGCATGCGCACGCGCACGCTTAGACGCACAGAGAGAGAGAGAAAGTGAGAGAGAGAGGAGGGCAATGGAAGGCAAGATAAAGCAAGACAAGGCAAGGCAAGGCAAATTTCTTTTGCATCCAAGACAATGACTAATCCCCCATGTGCTTTCCCTTTTACAGCCAGTCCCTGTCCTTAAAAGGGATTATGTCATATTAAAACGAAAAAAAGAATGAAACCCCATAAGATCATCGTTTGGCAGAAAAAGATCAAATAAGCCAGAAAGTGATTAGTAACCTTTATGAGCGATGACCAAAATAAACAGCGAAAAAGCGGCAACAACACGTGCAGATTTCACAGATTTGTAAAAGAAAAGAAGAAAAACATTATAGAGAACTATCTGAAAGGAAGATAATGGTATAGGTTGAGAGAGAGAGAGAGAGAGAGAGAGAGAGAGAGAGAGAGAGAGAGAGAGAGAGAGAGAGAGAGAGAGAGAGAGAGAGAGAGAGAGAGAGACAAGGCAAGGCAAGGCAAGGCAAGGCAAGGCAAAATTCTTTTATTCGAGGATAATAGATAAGCACTCGTGTGCTTTTTTACATCCAGTCCCCGCCCTTTTCAGGGATAACATCAAGATAAAAGGATAGCCTCAACTAAACAACAATTATAGTGATACAAATACCAAGCGCAAGAAACCATACCAAGTATCAAACAATAGGTAAGAATTAAGACAGAGATACAATATTAAGGTAATGTTATAAAAAGGCACTCATTCAGAAACGAAAATAGAAATAAGAATCAATGATAACTCTGATTTGAATATAAAAAAATTAAAATAAAACAAGAAACAACAACAACAAACAAACAAACAAAACAAAACAAAACAGAAAAAAGGCACAATAATTAAAGATCAAATATGAGAACATGGTGACGTTAAATGACTGAAAACATCAATCCACCGCCATATATCATCAAAATAATCCCATAAAACATAAAATTTTGATAAAAGGGAAGAAAGAACAACATCAGGTAAGAAATAAGACAGAGATACAATATTAAAGGTAATGTTATAAAAAGGCACTCATTCAGAAACGAAATATGAAGTGAGAATCAATGATGATTTTGATTTGAATAAGGAAACCAAACAAAAACAAGGCAAAGCAACAAAACAAAACAAACAAAGAAACAAAATAAAACAAAAGAAAACAAAACAAACACACAAAAAAACCAAACAAACAAACAAACAAAAAACCCCACTCAAAACAACAACAACAACAAAAATCAACTACATTCAGCACATGATTATTAAATAGTACAAAGTGTGAATAAAGTATTTCTCAATATAGATGGTAACATGTTTAGACAACAGGTAAGAAAAAGAGAGAGAGAGAGAGAGAGAGAGAGAGAGAGAGAGAGAGAGAGAGAGAGAGAGAGAGAGAGAGAGAGAGAGAGAGAGAGTACACAGTACATTTTAAGCCAGGTAGTGTTGCGTACAATTATCAACTGACCAATAATATCATCACTGAATACTATCTATCTTTCTAGTTATGCACATAAAAAAAACACCATATGATAAATGTGATACGAAAAAAAAAAAATCAAAAATATGCTCTTTAAAATCAGTTACAACTACACAATGATAAGATACTTATAAAAAAATTTAAAAAAAAAAAAAAAATTACACACACACACACACACACACACACACACACACACACACACACACCACACACACACACACCACACACACACACACACACACACACACAGAGGAAGAGAGAGAAAGGGGAAGAATTATATATATCCAGCAGGGTGAGGACTGGTTCATTAGTTTTGATGCATCAAGTGGATTAGAAGGTGATTTTTGAAGGTCGTCAATGATTGGTGCTGTTTAATTGAATCGGGAAGGGAGTTCCACAGTACAGGGCCTGAGTATAGTAAACTAGATTTGTATAAGTCTATTCTTGGGATTGGGATACTTGGCTTTTCAGTATTTCTGGCATGATTCATTGGGAACTTATCTCTTAAGGATGTGGGGACAGTTCCTGCCATTATCTTAAACATCAGGATGCATTTGTTATATTTTAGTCTTTGTTGTAGGGGGAGAATACTTAACTGAGTATAATCCACTTCGAGTAAGGTTGTTTTCTTCAGGAGGATAAGTTTGAGAGCACGTTTATACAGACTTAATAGGGGTTTCATAGTGTTTGCACTGGCAGAATCCCATAGGGTTGAGGCATAGTCTATTGAGGATTGTATATAAGCTTGAAAGAATAATTTCCTTGAGTGGAAGTCAAGGAAGTGTTTAATTTTAGTCAACTGGTATACTCTTTGGGACAAGTATTTGCATAGGTGAGATATGTGGTAGAACCAGCTGAGATTTTCATCAATTGTTACTCCTAGAACTTTGTGATGAGAGGTTTGTTCGATTGCTTCTTTTTTATATGGATTGGAAACTGTTTATGAGGTAAATTTTGTCGCTTTTGTCTGGTGGTGATAAGCATGCATTTTGTTTTTTGGGGATGAATAGACATGTGGTTCAGTTCTGTCCATTTGACAAGATCATTACAGCTTTGTTGTAATATGGTTGCAAGAGAGTCAATGTCATTATGGCTTGTATGTATGGTAGTGTCATCAGCAAATAGTTCACATTTGGATGTAATGTGTAGAGGAAGGTCATTTATGTATAATGAAAAGAGAATTGGTCCTAGTATAGATCCCTGTGGTACTCCATAATGAATGGGTTTAAGATTGGATGTGGATGTAGTTGTTGAAACACACTGTTGTTTGTTCTTGAGATAAGAAGTGAGTAGTTCTAGACTATTTGGCGATATATTATACAGGTCTAGCTTTCTGATGAGAAGTGTGTGGTCAATTGTATCAAATGCTTTTTTGAAGTCTACAAATAATACTCCACAAAATTTATTTTCATTAATGTTTGTTAGCCAATTGTCTATGAGACTAGTCAGTGCAGTATGACACGAGTGATTTTGTCTGAATCCAAACTGATTAGGGTGGAGTAGGTTGTTAGTGTCTATATGACTGACTAAGTGTTTATTTATATGTTTTTCCAGGGGTTTTGAAAGAAGGGATATAATAGAGATTGGTCTATAATTTGAGGGATCTGAAGTGTCACCAGATTTGTAGATGGGTATAACTTTAGCAGTTTTGAAGGCATTGGGAAAATAGTTCTTTTCAAGACATTGGTTATATATATATGTGAGAGTGTCTGTGAGAGAGAGAGAGAGAGAGAGAGAGAGAGAGAGAGAGAGAGAGAGAGAGAGAGAGAGAGAGAGAGAGAGAGAAAGAGAGAGAGAAAGAGAGAAACAGAGACAGACAGACTGACAGACTGACAGACAGAAAGACAGACAGACCGAGGAGCAAAACAAAACAAGCAAACCAATGAACAAACTAAAAAAAGAAACCGTAAACGGTAACAATGACAAGAAAAAGAGCAGCAACAGTAGTAAAATAACAAAAAAAACTACATACAAAAAAACCCCCCTAAACTGAAACAGCAACACGTACATTCTTGTGATGATGATAGTGACTGGTAGTGTTAGTGACGGCATTAGTAGTGAAAGCTAAGGAATTTTAGCAGGAA
>CM060318.1:56692438-56694938 GCA_030674155.1 Stramonita haemastoma | reverse complement strand
GACTGTCCGCCTCGTCTCCCCCCTGCTCCTTCTGATTGCTCAGAGGTCAATGTCCAGGGTCCTTGGTCATGTCGTCACTGCACTGACCATGGTCGTCTGCTGTCCCCGGTGGATTTCAGTCATGTGCAGCTTCTGTGATTCTCTGTGTTTGGACCTATCATATAAAGATGGCTGTGTGCGGTCCATTTTGGTTTATTTTTTTGTTTGTTTGTGTGTCTGTTTTGCTTTGGTTTTTCTTTGCATCTCTGTCTCTGTGTCTCTGTCTGTCTGTCTCTCTCTGTGTGTCTCTCTCTGTGTCTCTGTCTCTGTGTCTCTGTCTCTCTCTCTCTGTGTTCTCTCTCTGTGCCTCTCTCTCTCTCTCTCTCTCTCTCTCTCTCTCTCTCTCTCTCTCTCTTCTCTCTCTCTCTCCTCCTCTCTCTCTCTCTCTCTCTCTCTCTCTCTGTGTCTCAGTGCTAAACAGTGACAGACAACGTGCATAATTTTCCCTATGAAGAAAGGGCATGATACATCTACATCCGTTACTATTTCATGTCTTTTAAGTCAAAATCGGTCAAAGTTCTGTATAACTCTCTACCAGGCAAGTTAAAAGCCCACAATAGCTGTAAGTCTATGTTCTAAGAGATAACGTCGATGCTGTTAAAATTTAAAACACAAAATAAGTAATAAATAATGATATAATAATAATACATGGAATTTGTATAGCGCTATATCTTGCAAAAACAAATCAAAGCGCTTGCATTCAACCTACACGACGCACAATCAGCAACTATTTACAGTTTTGACAAATTCGAATGTGTGCACAAAACACACACACACACACACACACACACACACACACACACACACACACACACACACACACACACAACCACGCACGCACGCACGCACGCACGCACGCACGCACGCAGCACGCGCGCGCACGCACACACACCTACAAACGTTATGCACTTTGGCAGGTGGATGTTGAAGGCAGGGACAGGTAAGAGATGGAAGCGGAAGGAGAAAAACTTAGGTTTGAAATAAGTGTGTCTTGAGGTTGGATTTAAAAGTGTCATAAGTAGGCTTTTGTCGGAGGGAGAGAGGAAGGTCGTTCCACATCGATGGACCGGAAACAGAGAAAGAGCGGCGGCCAACGGTAGATAGGTTGAATCTGGGTGTTCTTAGGGACAAAGTATCTGCGACGAGCGGAGGGAGCGAGAAGGTGTGTACAAGTGAAGACATTCACAGAGGTAGGAGGGTGCAGTATTGTGGAGACATTTGTAACAGAGGGTATTGATCTTGTAGTTTACTCTCTGTGGTACGGGCAGCCAATGAAGAGATTGCATGAGAGGGGTAATGTGCTCAGATTTTTTCTTTCTGAGGACCAGACGAGCTGCGGAGTTTTGTATGCGTTGAAGGGAGTGGATGGATGATGCTGGCAGACCAGCAAAAGAGAATTGCAATAGTCCAGACGTGAGAGAATAAGAGAAGTGACAAGTTTGGAGTTGCATCAGTGGACAGGTACTTTCGAATTGCGCTAATGCGCCGTAGTTGATAGTAGCAGGACTGACAGGTTTGGGTAACAAGTGCGCCGTAGTTGATAGTAGCAGGACTGACAGGTTTGGGTAACAAGTGCAAGCAATATGCAAGATTCAGTTTTTTTGTTTATCATTTTTATGTGCCCCCACACACATATAAATGTTTTAAAAAGGCTTTTGCATACCTGCAATAGTTCATTCACACTGTTTTCTGTACAAGGCGAGCACTTCTAATATTAAACATTGATTTGTAGTATTCATTCACCTTATATTTACCACACAACAAAGCCCTCATGTTTATATAACCAGTGAGAGACAGGAAAGGGAACAGCGGAAAGAAGTATATGGCATACTTATACGTGTAGGTCTCTACGGAAAAGAAAAAAAATCGATACTATTGAAAGCGTAGTTATTTTTATTACAACAGCAGATGTTGCCACTGATTCATCCTTCCTCATCTTTGCCTCCATCCCTCTCCCCCCCCCCCTCCTCTCCCTGCCCAACTCCTTTACCTTTTTGTCCTACCTCCCCTGAAGAAATAGTAAACACTATAAAGTAACAGGACAGGCGGAGGAGGTTTGTGGGGTGGCGTGTGGGAAGCTTCATTGGCTATAAGACTGGCTGTGTTTTGTTGCTTGTGGCCCAGCGCTGCTGGCACAGCACAGTAAAGTACAGTATAGTACAGTACAGTACAGCACAGAACAGCTACAGTACAGCACAGTATAGTACAGTACAACAAGTACAGCACAGCACAGTACAGCACAGACAGCAAAAGCACAGCACAAGCACATCACAGCACAGTACAGCGCATCACAGTATAGCACAGTACAGCACAGCACATTAAAGCACAGTGCAGCAAAGCACAGTACAGTACAGCACAGTACAGCAGCATATCAGTCAGCAATACATCACAGTACATTACAGTACAAAACAGCACAGCACAACACAGTACAGCACGGTTCAGTGCAGCAGAGCACAGCACA
>CM060318.1:56684938-56687438 GCA_030674155.1 Stramonita haemastoma | reverse complement strand
GGCTTTTATGTATATGTGCATGCTTTTGCATTAATTAGGTTTTATAGCTATATGATGGCACGTATGGCAACCGTAAAAGAATGTTATTTTTCTAGTCTATTTTTTGCCAACCCATCCAGTGCTGGGTCATGCCCCAGCCAAAACAACAGCAAAAAAAAAAAATGGGCACGCTATTTTCTCACCATCTTTGACATTTTCAGCATCCTACCAGTTCTAAATTAGGTCATGTTGATCAGCCATGATTCACTTAACGCCTGTTACTGTGCTCAACTCTGGTGTGCTCATTCTCCTTCTTCTATGTCGATAAAATGTAGGTAGGGTTTAAAAACAACAGGAAAAAAGCGACAGAAAGCATAGGTTCTGCGATCGGGTTATTAAGAGAGAGAAAAAAAATCTCTATATTTAGCGCCATGGTTTATGTCATATACGTGTGACATTTCGGCGTATGGTGAACGTGTGACGAAGATGTAGATACTTCCCGATTAATTAGCCAACGGTATGATTACACGCGTTATGGGCTAACGAAGCTGCTCATTCTGTCACAAAGTAACTTTATCAGCTGTCAATTTCCCGAACTTCGTCCTCCCAAAATAGTCAAGAGTGACAATTCGCAGTCCTACATCTAATCAATGACCAGTTAGCCACCACGGAGTGATTCAGTCACTCGGCCTCTTGCTTAATCATACATCTGTGTGTCACAATCATGAGGCCATCCACCCACTCAATGAGGGGCCTGAGAGCCAATCACCGATCCACTTAGCCAACCATCGTTAAACTGTAGATCCAGTCCCGGAGTAACAGTGTAGAGATCCAGCCCATGAGTAACACCTGGTCATTTTGTGAGCTTCGGACACGAACATGATAGAAACTAGTTGGCCCTAACCAGCCAGCAAGTCACTTAACCTGCTGCCAGAACTGCCTTGAAAACCTATTGTGTCTTAGAGTTTGGTCATACACATATCCGCAAAATCTACAAAAATGCATGCATATAGGCACTGGATGTAAAAAGAAAAGCACATGAGTGCTTATTCCATTGTCTTTGAAATAAAGGAATGTAAATAGGTGATTGAATGAACACATAATTAGATAGATGGCAAATGTATATTATAAGATAAGTAAATGAATAACTAAATAAATATAAAGAAACAAAAACCAACAATTATTTTCACTTGCCCCACACCACTCCGATCCATCTGGCCAACCAGCCCATGAGGCACTTGAGTCATTTGCTGAAGTATATAACCAACCCCAGTGTCTCATAGTGAACCAACTAGCCAGCCTTAATGCCATCCAATGAGCTCAGAGTCAGCCATCTTGCCATCTGGCCACCTGCTGAGCTGGTCGAACCTTGAGCTACATAAGCAACCATTGAGCTGTGGGGTGTACGTCTGGACAACTACTTGCCCATTAAGCCATCTACCGAAAATCTACCATGACACACACATCAACCATAAAATCACATAGCCAGGCACTGACCTTTCTAGGCACCTAATGGCCCACATAGCCCCATCTAGCCAGCATCATTCATTCATTCATTTATTCATTTATTCTTTTATATCGAGGATAACAGAATAAGCAATCATGTGCTTTTTCATCGTCCCCGTGTGTATGCAGTTTTGTAAATATTGTCATCTGTTCTCACCGAGCACACGATGGCCTACTCTTACGAAAAGTGGAACAGGATTTAACGTGTGCGCAAGATGTTCCATTGAGCAATGCAGCCAGCCACCAAACCACATAACCAGCCAATTACTAAGCCAATTAGCCAACCACTAAGCTGGTCGATCATGGAAATGTATAGCCAGCCACTGAGCTATCTAGCTTGCTACCGGGCCACATGGCAAATCACCGAACAATACAGCCAATCACTAAGCCACATAGCCAAACACTGAGCCACATAGCTAAGCACTCAGTCAATCACTTACCCAATATCTGAGCCATAGAGCCAATTGCTGAGCCATAGAGCCAATCACTGAGCCACATGGCCAATCATTGTGCCCCATAGCCAATCGCTGAGCCACATAGCCAATCACTCAGCCATAGAGCCAATCACTGAGCCACATGGCCAATCATTGTGCCCCATAGCCAATCGCTGAGCCACATAGCCAATCACTCAGCCATAGAGCCAATCACTGAGCCACATGGCCAATCATTGTGCCCCACAGCCAATCGCTGAGCCACATAGCCAATCACTCAGCCATAGAGCCAATCACTGAGCCACATGGCCAATCATTGTGCCCCACAGCCAATCGCTGAGCCACATAGCCAATCACTCAGCCATAGAGCCAATCACTGAGCCACATGGCCAATCATTGTGCCCCACAGCCAATCGCTGAGCCACATAGCCAATCACTCAGCCATAGAGCCAATCACTGAGCCACATGGCCAATCATTGTGCCCCACAGCCAATCGCTGAGCCACATAGCCAATCACTCAGCCATAGAGCCAATCGCTGAGCCAAAGAGCCAATCACTGAGCCATAGAGCCAATAACTGAGCCA